>JAODAL010000396.1:0-321852 GCA_025379985.1 Phyllomedusa bahiana | reverse complement strand
CTCAAACAGGCCACCCGGGTTTTCCTAGGGAAATGGGAAACCCCATCCTATATGGCGAGAAAAGGGCATTGTGAATGTTGGGGCACTGCTGAGCAAACAGCAAAAAAATGGGTTTGTAAATTTATGCCCTTTTCAGGACTCGGGGAACATTCCAAATACCCGCCTCACATTTTTAACATAGGGCCAAGTTATAAGCTTCCGGGAAATAGAGTCCTTCCCCGGGATTTGGAGCTTTCCCCAACCGTTTGAAAAGGGTTTTTGGCCCTGACAAGTCACCATTCCCTTTGGGGATTTATAGTAACAAAGAAAACTAGATGTCGTACTGGACGGGAAGCTCTTCACCAGTTGGGAAGTCTTCCCAGACTTTTAAATTTCTTGTCTTTTTGGGAGGTTGGGGAACCATGTCTGCAGGGCGGTAATAAATAAGATGGCGGGAATTACATTTTAAGTTTATACCGAGTTTTTTCCGGTTCAATAGCCCCCACCCCACAAGCCCCCAACGCACCCTGGCCTCCCCCCAAATGTTTCATAGTTGTAAGGCAAAAAAAGACAAGTCGTCCATCTATTTTCACCCTGTTGTGCTAAGGTGTTTTAAAACCAGAGGAAGGCAAAACCCCAATGAGGTAGAAGCCAATTGTCCTCTTTTTAGGGAAAAATTCCCTTCCCTACTCCATCGGCAAATCAGAAAAATCCTGGTCAATGACTCCTGAACCCTAGTCATATAACTTGTTATATTAATTACCTCCAAAAAGCATCCAAACCCTTTTTGAACTCGGTTATTGAATTCCCATACCAGTCCCCTGGCAAAAATTCCTAGTCTCACCTTTACAGAAAAGAACCCCTTTTATTTTTGTAGAAACTTTCGTTCCTCAAACGAAAAGGGTCCCCCCCTTGTTCTAGATACCCCTGTGTTTTTAAATAAATTTTGGGAGAGATCTCTATATTGACCTTTGATTTTTTAAACATATTTATTATGCCCCCCCCGAAGCCTTCTTTTCTCTAAATAAATAACCCTAATCTTGCCAATCTTTCTGTGTACTGTGTCCCCCCAGTCCTTTTATTATTTTGTTGCCCGTTTTACCTGTTCAAACTCTACAATGTCTTTCCTGTGCACTGGTGCCCCAAAAGTACACAAATTCCATGTGTGGTCTAACCAGTGACTTTTTTAATGGGGGAAAAAGTTCCATCATGTGCATCTTGCCCCTTTTAATGCACCCCATGATCCTATTTGCTGTTGGGGCTGTGCCTGACCTGGCTGCTACAATTAAGTTTACTGCCACCGGTTCCCCCAAATCCTTCTCCATGTCACTTTTACCCCCTGGGTTTTTCCCTTTTAAAATGTAACTGTAATGGTTTCTCTTTCCCCCTTGCATAACCTTGCATTTATCAGTGTTAAACCTCATCTGCCATTTCCGCCAGCTCCAACTTATCCAGATCCCTTTGTAATAACATATTATCCTCTATTGTGTTGATTACTTTATAGAGCTTAGTATCGTCTGCAAAGATCGATATTCTACTGTGTATTCCATGTGTAAGATCATTAATGAAAATGTTAAAGAGGATAGGGCCCAATACTGACCCTTGTGGTACCCCACTAGTAACAGCGACCCCAGTTGAGTATTGTACCGTTAATTACTACCCTTTGTTTTCTATCATGAGCAGTTACTTACCCACTTGCACACATTTTCCCCCAGTCCAACATTCTCATTTTTATTTACCAACCTTTTATGTGGCCCGTATCAAATGTTTTTAGAAAAATCTAGATATATGACATCCAGTGCCTCACCCCGATCCAGTCTGCACTGACTTCCTCATAGAAGCTGAGGAGATTAGTCTGACAGGACCGATCCTTCATGAACCCGTGCTGGAACGGCATTATACATTTATTTTCAGTGAGATACTCCAGGATAGCATCTCTGAGAAAACCTTCAAACATTGTGAACAATGTGATCAACCTAAAACCGATATGATCCACAGCATGTGGTTTTGCCCAAAGTCCCAGTCCTTATGGGACTCTCTGGTCTCGACCCTGAATAATACAAAAAGAATTTGCTCTTTTCCCCTTTCTCCTAAGGCTATGTTATTCCATGACTTGCAGAGGGGGCAAAAGTACCAAAAACTTGTTACACATAATTCTAAATGGCTGCAAAGAGAACTTTGCTTGCCAAGTGGCTTGAACGGGAGATATCTTCTATAAAGGAAGTTCTATCCCAGGTAAAACACTATCAATTTATGGACAGATTAGAGACTGAAGTGAACAAAATATCTCAAACTGAGAAGTTTTTCACAAAATGGACACCCTTTATAAAAGCCTTTCTAGAGAAGGAAGAAATGAGAGAGCTAGTGACCCACTTTCAACTCACTAGGTGGTATCTAGAGGGAGAGCTGGCTGGTTCTCTGGGGGTTCTCAAAATCTGATTACAGGGGAGCGCTTGGTCATATTACCTGGGGAGAGCTGGAATTAGGCCACTTTTATGAGAATCAGATATACATAATCGATGCTTACTCCTTTATTCATTACGAATGTTACGTTTCTGGCGGAAATGTTTTTTTTTCTTTTTTGTTGTTGTTTCTGACATCTTAATTGTTTTGTTGCCATCTTGAAACCCTACTTCCCTCCCCCTCTCCTCTTCCCACCCTTGGTTGTCCCTCACAGCCAACCTTCGGAGATTGGACAATATACAATCATCAACAAATAAGGTCAACAGGATACAAATTGACCTTCTGACTTTATTTGACGGCTGAGGGGGTTGTAGTTTTTTTTTTTTTTCCTTGCTTTGTTTTTTTCCTTATACTCGAATGTCCTACTGGCCATGATGTGAAAGATCCTTTGTTGACACATACATTTTAACCTGTATTATCGCATTTGTATGCCTGTTTCAACGTGTTTTGAAAATAATAAAAATATATAAAAAAAAAAAAAAAAGTGACATTACTTAAAAACACCACCACTGTGGGCCTTATTCGCAGCTCAATAGCTGGACTAAACTGAGCCCAGGAGCAGGCATCTCTAGCCTTATATGCTCCTGGGAAAACATGACAGGTGCATCTGATTGCTGAATAATAACTCAAAGATTCCACTGCTAAGGGAACAATTAAATGATACACACTGCACATTAGCTTGGTACCTGTTCAGACCAGTATGCAGAAAAACCACAGTATAATGGATGGAGAGACTGCAGAAATGCAAAAATACCCATTAAACAACCACTCGCACATCCTCAGGGCATGAGGGGGGTGGCTGCCGGTATTACAATTGCATACAGATAAAGGAATACATAAGGGTGCAAAATGTGTGGTGCACCATGCAGGCTTACAGCCTCTTAGTGACGCCCATACTAACAGATTAGGCGGGCTTCCAAGCACTTCTTGGTATGTCACAACAAAAACAAATTTTAAATAGTAGTCACCCCTAGCTCCCCAGCACTGTTGGGCAGATAAAAATTGTCATACTCGAAAAATATTAAATATGAGGTATTAGTTGGTACCGGGGCCCCAAATACGCAAGCTCGCAATTGACGGCAACGGTCCTCATGTATTGCGAGTCCCTAGACTGACAATTTACAAAAAAACACACACGAAAAAGGGACATTACTTAACAACACCACCATTGTGGGCCTTTTTCACAGCTCAATAGCTGGACTAAACTGGGCCCAGGAGCAGGCATCTAGCCTTATATGCTCCTTGGAAAAAAAAGTGCTGCTGATTGCTAAATAATAACTCAAAGATCCCACAGTTAAGGGAACACTTAAATGATACAGAATGCACATTAGCTTGGTACCTGTTCAGACCAGTATGCAAATATAACCACAGTGTAATGCAGGGAGAGACTGCACAAATGCAAAAAATACCCATTAAACAACCACTCACACATCCTCAGGGCATGAGGGGGGTGGCTGCCGGTATTACAATTGCATATAGATAAAGCAATACATAAGGGTTCAAAACATGTGGTGCACCATGCCGACTTACAGCCTCTTAGTGACGCCCATACTAACAGATTAGGCGGGCTATCCAGCACTAAATCACTATCACGATCACTATCCAGCACTAAATAGTTTATAACTAGCATATACCATATGTCTACTGTAGGTTGGCATCATTTTTTTAAATGGGGTTTTTTTTTTGTACCACATTAAGGGGCTTAGAAATCTAGTAGTAATTTTTCACATTTTCAAGAAAATTTGCAAAATAGATTTGTTTAGGGACCAGTCCAGTTCTGACGTGGTTTTGAGGGGCCTGTATGTTAGATATCCCAATAAATGACCCCATCTAAGAAACAACACCCCTTAATGTATTTAAAAAAAGCATTTAAGAAGTTTGTTGACCCTTTAGATATTTCACAGAAATTAAAGCAAAGTGGAGGTGAAATTTCAAAATTTCACTTTTTTTTGAAGATTTTAAAGTTTTATTAATTATTCACTGGAACACAGTAGATGTGATCAGGGAAATGCAGCTTAATATCGATTCCTCAGATTCTGTCGTTTTCAGAGATATCCCATATGTGGCCCTTGTGTGCTGTTTGGCTCAACCACAAGTCTCAGAATAGGAGGAGCACCTACTGGACTCTGGGGTCTCATTTTCATTACAATTTTATTCAGGCGCCATTTCAGGTTTGCGGACCCCCTAATGTGCCAAAACCTAATAAACTCCCCTAAAAAGACCCCATATTGGAAACTACACCCCTTACAGAAGGTGTTTCACAAATTTTTTTAGCGTTCGGCTCTGAAAATAATTTTTTTTTTCCAATAATCTGCAATTTTAGCTGAAAATGTTTAATTTTTACAAGGAATCCTGGAAAAAAAAGCACCCCAAATTGTGTTACGCAATTGCTTCCAAGTTCGGCAATACTCTACATGTGGGTGTAAACTGCTGTTTGGGCGCATGGCAGGGTGTACAAGGGAGGGAATGTTATTTGGCTTTTGGAGCACAGATATTGGTGGAGCCATGTCGCATCTGCAAAGCCCCCAAAGTACTAGAACAAGTGAAACCTTCCAGAAGTTGCCCCATTTTGGATTCAACACCCCTCAGGGATCTCATCTAAGGGTGTATTTTGCATTTTGGGTGCACAGGTGTTCCGTTGTTTTTTTTTTTTTAGCATTGGGCCATGAAAAAGAGGGGGGGGGAGGGGAACGCAGTTCCACCATTGTTTTTGGGCTTCATTTTTACAGTATTCGCCATACGGGATAAATTATGGGATAACTTTACTATGGGGGACAGTACAATTACAAATATATAAATGTGATATAGTTTTTTATGTTTTATTACTTTTACACAATAGAAGTGAGTTTATAAAAAGTTGCGTTTTTATGTTGTCCTATACTGACAGCCACAGCTTTTTTAATTTTTTGTATACAGAGCTGATTGTGGGCTTGATTTTTTACGAGATGAGTTGATGTTTTTATTGGTATAATTTTTGGAGAGACAAGACTTTATGATCGCTTTTAAATCCGTTTTGTTGGAAGGCAGGGTGAAGAAAATACTGCAATCCTAGCAGTGTTTTTTATTTTTATTTTTAATAGCGTTCACCGTGCAAGTTAGTTTTACTCTGTGGGTTGAGACGATTACGGTGATACCCAATTTATATAGTTTGTTTTATGTGGAAGCACAATTTATTTATTTTTTTTTTAAAAAGGGTTTTTATTGTGCAAAACAATATTTATCTAATAGCCATAACTTTTTAATTTTTCCGTATACAGAGCTGTGTAAGGACTTTTCTTTTTGTGGAATGAACTGACGTTTTAATTGGCATCACTTTGATGTTGATATGAGTTTTTGATGACTTTTTACTACATTTTATGTGCTGCGGGATGAACAAAAATTACAATTTTGTGACTTTTTTTGGGTTTTTATTTTTCGGCGTTCAACGTAAGGGTTAATTAACATGACCGATTTATAGGGCAGGTCTATACGCATGCGGCGATACCAAATATGGGTACTTTATTTATTTTTGATCTTTTTTGGGGCGATTGCCATTTGTAAAGGGGAAAAGGGCGGTATACGTGTTTTTATTTATTTTTTGTTTTACTTTTTTTACACTTTTTTTTTACTTTTACACACTTATTTCACTTTTCCCCAGAGGGGAATTGTATGAACGATCGTCAGAACGTTCATACAATAGGAGATGAGCACTCAGCTTATAGCTGTGTACTGGTCTCCATGGCAACTGTCAGTCACGCAGCCCACAATGCATTGTGGGCATCGTGACGTCACCAGACAACCCGGATGCTGTCATTCAGCATCCAGGCTGTCTGGTAGGGAGACCAGTAGCGGTGCAGAGCGCTGTTACTGCGCCAGATCGCGAGCAGCAGGAGCTCACTCCTGCTGCCCGCAGCTGCGATGTTGCGACCACGATGTCGCGACAGCGAGGGGTTACTCCCCTCGATGGTTCCCTGCCGCGATCTTGCGCGCTCCGCTTGTGAGCGCGCAAGATCGCCATGACGTACCCATACGTCAATTTGCGGGAACCCCTACCCAACCTTGACGTATGGGTACGTCAAATGTCGGTAAGGGGTTAAAGAAGATGTTACAGATCTGTGAGAGCCAGAAATCTTGCTTGTTTGTAAGGTGACCAAATACTTATTTTCCACCATAATTTGCAAATTCTTTCCAGATCAGACAATGTGATTTTCGGGATTTGTTTTCTCATTTTGTGTCTCATAGTTGACGTCTATCTATGATGTCAATTACAGGCCTCTCTCATCTTTTTTTGTCAATTAGTGACCTAGCCTTTGACCTAAATTGATATCTGATGACAAAGCAGATAGACATTTTCATTATATCGGCCACTTCTGTATAGCACCTTTGTTTTGATGCTGCCAGGGCTTGATCCTCTGCCTTTTTACACATATTGCATCTATTTATAGCTGCCTGCTTTCCCCTCTATTAAAAGGTGTAATAGAGGGGCTCTGTTATAATGTTAAAGAACCTTTTTCCAAGACATAAAAAGTCCATCCTAAAACAGGACACAGAAGAAATAAGGTATGTAATGTGTGATCTCCTATACATCAGGAAGGAGAAAAGAATATAACTACATGTACTAGTCAGCATAATATAAACAAGAGATAGATGCAGTCATAAAACTATGTTTTGCAGTTTTAAACTACATTAGTGACTAATCTTACACTATGTACACCATGTGTATATACTTTTTAAGAGGTGGAAAACCCCTTTAAGAAAAATCTGCCAGACTAATGGAATGGTACAGTTGATAGCTAAAAAGTTAATGTTATTTGTGTGGTAAGATTGGGTTCATATAAGGTTTTTGCCATAAATTTAGTGTGTTTGTTGAAAAAGGTCCCAACATACATGTTGAACCTGTCCTCAGCTTTCCACTGCCAGGCCAAAAGGGTGCCCAATAAAAATGTGAATGTAATTGAATACTACATTTTATTAGAATGTGAGCCTTTAAGTGATGACTGCCATTATATGGTGGACTCTCAGGGGGGTTAGTGTACCCCATTCTTCTGCATTATAAATGTCCTAAGCGCTGCAGGACCAGGAATTCAGCAGCACAGATTAAAAATTGTAGTGATGAGTCGGTTTGTTTGCAGTCTTTGCTGTAGTCTAATATTCATTTAGATCCAAAAAGTAGCAGAAATGCAATTCAAAATTGGTCCTACTAGTGCATCTCAAAAAATTTGAATATCCTTGAAAATGATAGGCTTTCTCCAGGACTATCTTTTTATTTGTTATAGGGCTCACATGTGTATTATATTAAACCTTTTAATTCATACTGTAATGAGTCTATACAATATATGGGTTTCTCTATTTGACTTAAATTATTGATATCAATTATCTTTTCAGTAATATTCTAATTTTTTGAGATGCACTAGTATATCCACTTTGACTGTTTCTTAGCATTTGTAGAGTGCTGCTGATGTTTTGTTGTGTTAATATTTGTGGGACAGAATAGCACGTGTATCAGCATAAAATACACTACGTTTAGTCTGTTGAAGCCTACAATAACATCATAGTATAGATGTGAATATCTTTTTGATGGCATTCTGACCTATATGCATGGCCTATACTCTCACTGATGAATGAGTCCGAAATTGCTGAACATTTTTTCAGCCCTATCTTGCTAAGAAGTTGGCCAACATCTCTGTTCCCAGAGGGATGATCATCTAGCTTTTCCAGAATCCTGAATGAGAAGTCTCCAATAGATGATGTCAGTTCACTGCTAACAAGCCATCGCTTCCTCTTTTTTGTAGTGAGCTTTGGGGCAGAAATTTCACATGGTCTGGGACATGCATATTGCTGTACAGATGAAGCATAACCAGTATCTATAGCTTCTGTTAGTTATCTGGCCTCTTGTACCTTCACAATGTATAATACAGCTATCAGTCTGCTTGCAGATGGTTATTACTATAATCAATATGCCAGACAGTAGTCTTTTGTAAAACAAGTTCAAGGTAGTAGGAGGTAATAGAACACAATTACGAGGGATACTGTAAGTTATGGGGTGGTGGTTCTTTAACGCTAGTAGGGCCTATTTAAAATAAAAGAAATATATATACTACTTCCATCACCAAATGTTCCAGCCCCGCTCGTACTCGTGCGCTGCCAGGCTGTTTTTTTTCTTTCAGACTAAGCAATTGAATCAGTCATGTGCCACTGCCTGACTCTACCGGTTGGGCAGCTAACTTCCGAATGGTGAAGTTGTGCAGTGGCATGTGGCTGCTGCAGCTAATCAGTGGCAACGTATCTGTCTGGTAGACAAGAACAGAAGACTTGCACGGACCGTGTTGTGCTGGGGGAGCGAAGAAAATAGTATAGTTGTATTTTAAATGGGCACTATTGTGGTAAGAAAAAAAAAATGAGGTAGACAACCCCTTTCACTCTTTGGTTTTTACTCTAGTTCAAATTTCTGTCAATAGCCAATTTATTTTCCAGTATGATTTCCTACAAATACTCCAAAAACATTTTGTGGACTTTTGTTATTAATAGTATATATTCACATCTAGCTTGTGCTAGAAGGCTGTCGTTGATTTGGGATAGGTAGAGTTGGGATGCCATCTGGTGGATATAAAAATTGTTTTAGACATTATACATACAGTACTCATGATCTGACAGAGATATGTTCTTCCTTAACATGTCTCTAAACCTGCCATATTTCTAAACGTAAGGCACTAGATATTAAATCTGAACAGAATGTATACTTCTAGCTGATGCTATGATGGAGGCCATTTGTCACCCATACACTCCCATGTGAAACACATACTTTTTTTTTTCTTTTTACTGGTTGGCTGATGCAGTCACCCATAGCTAACCACATTTAATATTTACAGTTGTCCCTCAAGATAGATTGCCTCAGTATCCAATACTTTCAACATACAATGGTCTATCCAATCCGATCCAACACACCAGGTTACAGACAATGCCGATCTGTAGTGCATACAATTTTGAGGCTATAACCAGTCAGGTTGGCATTGCCCTTGTAATCAATCTGCATTAGTGAAATGCATGCAGTGATTGATGGTGTAGTAGTGCCTCTCTACAGAACAGCAGAGTACTACTTGTTCTGTACTGCTCTTTACATGTACCAGGATGAGCGGCTCCTTTGGACACCAGTAAATGACCCTGAAGTCGCTTTTGTCTTCAACACAGAATGTGATTTACAGCTTTCATCAAATATTTCTGCCTTTATATGTATGGACTGGCTTTATCGGAATTAATGATCTGCCTATCGTTCTTTAACCTCTTAAGGTCACAGCTATTTTCAGATTTTTGTTTTTTCCTCCTCACCTTCAAAAAGCCACTTTATTTTTCCACTTATATAGTTATATGAGGCCTTGTTTTTGCAGGACAAAATGTACTTCTTAATAGTGCCATTGACCGCCATTCTGTGGGAATTTCGTTTCAATTAAGTTCCCTCTTTGGCATACAGTGGGAAAAAAAGTATTTAGTCAGCCACAAATTGTGCAAGTTCTCCCACTTAAAAAGATGAGAGAGGCCTGTAATTGACATCATAGGTAGACCTCAACTATGAGAGACTGAATGAGAAAACAAATCCCGAAAATCAGTTTGATTTGGAGAGAATTTATTTGCAAATGATGGTGGAAAATAAGTATTTGGTAACCTACAAACAAGCAACATTTCTGGCTCTCACAGACATGTAACATGTAAGCTCCTCTGTCCTCCACTCATTACCTGTAGTAATGGCACCTGTTTGAACTTGTTATCAGTATAAAAGACACCTGTCCACAACCTTAAACAGTCACAGTCCAAACTCCACTATGGTGAAGACCAAAGAGATGTTGAAGGACACTAGAAACAAAACTGTAGCCCTGCACCAGGCTGGGAAGACTGAATCTGCACTCGGCAAGCAGCTTGGTGTGAAGAAATCAACTGTGGGAGACATAATTAGAAAACGGAAGACACTGATAATCTCCCTCGATCTGGGACTCTACACAAGATCTCACCATGTGGGGTCAAAATGATCACAAGAACGGGGAGTAAAAATCCCAGAACCACACGAGGGGGGCCTAGTAAACTACCTGCAGAGAGCTGGGACCAACGGAACAAAGGCCATCATCAATAACTAACTACGGGACTCAGATCTTGCAGCGCCAGGCGTGTCCCCCTGCTTAAGCCAGTTTATGTCCAGGCCCGTCTGAAGCTTGCTAGAGAGTATTTAAAGGATATGGATGATCCAGTAGAATATTGGGAGAATGTCAAATGGTCAGATGAAAGCAAAGTAGAGCCGTTTGGTAGAAACACAACTCGTCGTGTTTGGAGGACAGAGAATGCTGAGCTGCATCCAAAGAACACCATATCCACTGTGAAGCATGGGGATGGAACATCATGCTTTGGTGCTATTTCTCTGCAAAGGGACCAGGACGACTGATCCATGTACATGAAAGAATGACCGGGGCCATGTATCGTGAGATTTTGAGTGCAAACCTCCTTCCATCAGGAAGGGCATTGAATATGAAATGTGGCTGGGTCTTTCAGCATGGCAGTGATCCCGAGCCCACCGCCAGGGCAACGCAGGAGTGGCTTTGTAAGAAGCATTTCAAGGTCCTGGAGTGGCCTAGCCAGTCTCCAGATCTCAACCCCATAGAAAACCTTTGGAGGAAGTTGAAAGTCCATGTTGCCCAGCAATAGCCCCAAAACATCACTGCTCTAGAGGAGATCTGCATGGAGGAATGGGCCAACATACCAGCAACAGTGTGTGCCAACCTTGTGAAGACTTACAGAAAACGTTTGACCTCTGTCATTTCCAACAAAGGATACATAACAAAGTATTGAGATGAAGTTTTATTTTCCACCATAATTTGCAAATAAATTCTTTGCAAATCAGACGTGATTTTCGGGATTTGTTTTCTCATTTTGTCTCTCATAGTTTAGGTCTAACTATGATGTCAATTACAGGCCTCTCTCATCTTTAAGTGGGTGGCCTTGCACAATTGGTGGCTGACCAAATACTTTTTTCTCCACTGTAAATGATGTGTTATCTGTATTATAGCTGTAATACTTTTTCTATTTTTTCAGTTTTCACTGAAATGCCATTTTCTGTGACTAATAACTTTGTTTTTCAATCTATGGACCTAAGTGGGGTGTGAATTTTTTTTTATTTGGTACCATTTTGTAATATATGCGACTTTTTGATCACTGTTTATTCCAATTTTTCGGGGAAGTGAAATGACAAAAAACCCTCCACAATTTTGGCATTTGGAATTCTTGTCCTTCACAGTATTCACCATACAGGATAAATTAGTTTATATTTTAATAGATCGGACTTCTACAAATGTGTCAATACCAATTATGTGAAACAAAGAAAAAAGCCAGCTCACCTCAGAGAACAGGCTGCACGGACCAGTGGCAAAACAAGGATAGATATAAATAGACGGAAAATAGTCCCGCTTCCCGTAAAAATTCACAAGTTTATTACATCTGAAGATAAAAGCTTAACATGAAGCAGCATACACAAAACAAGACAACAAAAAGCAAGCTCTTACGCGTTTCAGGCTGCAAATTAGCCCTTAATCATAGGCCTGTGATTAAGGCTGCTTTTTTGGTGTCTTGTTTTGTGAGTGCTGCTCCATGTTCGCTTTTATCTCTGGATGTAATAAACTTGTGAATTTTTACGGGAAGCTGGACTATTTTCTGTCTATTTATAAATTACAATAAGGTGTAACTTTTATTTGTTAAACGGCAAAAGGCGAAGAGGTGCTTTTAATCTTTATTCATTTATTTTTTTGCCTCAAAAATTAGTCCTGCTAAGGTGCCTTAACATTAGGGGGTGTGATCGATTGTTTGTATTCATTGCCTATTACACCCTGCATGAGGCCTCCAGCTGCCAAGGCATCCGAACGTCACATCACTTGCCGATTGCACCGCAGGGGGACGAAAATAGGGGGGAACTGTGCTCAGCACTATTTGTCATACATTTCGATGTTGCGTCTAAAGTGTTCAACATCAGGGATAGGAGCCGGCTCCGATCTCTGTTGTTAGCAGTAATTAACAGCTGACACCCACCGTATATGGAGCCATCTCCGTGCATGAGCCCACACAATACACCCTTCAAACTGTCTGGACTTACAGGTACGTCCAAATGCATGAAGGGATTAATGTTTTTTTTCCTTCTTATTTTGGGTTGAGATTTCAGGGTCTTCAGAACCAGTTTTCCATTTAGTTATGGTCTTTAGTTACAATGGTTCAAATTACAATGCCTGTCTTGGAACCAATTAAAGGAAACCTCACAGGACTGCTAGATAGAAGCGGAGCTCTGTAATATATAAGTTTACATGATTTGGAGCAGGATTTTTGTGTAAAAAGAGTAAATCCTGACTGGACTCTTTAAGAGATGGTTAAGTCCTGCTGACCCTACACACATGCAGTGATTGACAGTTTTCCATGTATCAGTGTACAGTCATGGCCAAAAGTTTTGAGAATGATCCAAATGTTCATTTTTACAAAGTCTACTGCATCAGGTTTTATAATGGCAATTTGCATATACTCCAGAATGTTATAAAGAGTGATCAGCTTAACAGCAATTAATTGCAAAATCAATAGTTGCCTAGAAAATGAACTTTTTCCCCCAAAACACATTTCAACTTCATTGCAGGCCTGCCTTAAAAGGACCAGCTAACATTGTTTCAGTGATTGCTCCATTAACACAGGTGTGGGTGTTGATGAGGATAGGGCTGGAGATCAATCTGTCATGATTAAGTAAGAATCACACCACTGGACACTTTAAAAGGAGGCTGGTGCTTGGCATCCTTGTTTCTTTTCTGTTAACCATGGTTATCGCTAAAGAAACACATGCAGTCATCATTGCACTGCACAAAACTGGCCTAACAGGGAAGAGTATCGCAGCTAGAAAGATTGCACCTCAGTCAACAATCTATCGCATCATCAAGGAATTCAAGGAGAGAGGTTCCATTGTTGCCAAAAAGGCTCCAGGGCGCCCAAGAAAGACCAGCAAGCGCCAGGACCGTCTCTTAAAAGTGTTTCAGCTTCGGAATCGGGCTACTAGCAGTGCAGAGCTTGCTCAGGAATGGCAGCAGGCAGGTGTGAGTGCATCGGCACGCAGTGTGAGGCGGAAACTCATGGAGCAAGGCCTGGTGTCAAGGAGGGCAGCAAAGAAGCCACTTCTCTCCAGAAAAAAACATCAGGGACAGACTGATATTCTGCCAAAGGTACAGGGAGTGGATTGCTGAGGACTGGGGTAAAGTCATTTTCTCTGATGAATCCCCTTTCCGAATGTTTGGAACATCTGGAAAACAGCTTGTTGGGAGAAGACAAGGTGAGCGATACCACCAGTCTTGTCTCATGCCAACTGTAAAGCATCCAGAAACCATTCATGTGTGGGGTTGCTTTTCAGCCAAGGGAATTGGCTCTCTAACAGTCTTGCCTAAAAACACATCCATGAATAAAGAATGGTACCAGAATGTCCTCCAAGAGCAACTTCTCCCAACCATCCAAGAGCAGTTTGGTGATCAACAATGCCTTTTCCAGCATGATGGAGCACCTTGCCATAAGGCAAAGGTGATAACTAAATGGTTCAGGGAACAAAACATAGAGATTTTGGGTCCATGGCCTGGAAACTCCCCAGATCTTAATCCCATTGAGAATTTGTGGTCAATCATCAAGAGACGGGTGGACAAACAAAAACCAACAAATTGTGACAAAATGCAAGCATTGATTGTGCAAGAATGGACTGCTATCAGTCAGGATTTGGTCCAGAAGTTGATTGAGAGCATGCCAGGGAGAATTGCAGAGGTCCTGAAGAAGAAGGGTCAACACTGCAAATATTGACTTGCTGCATTAACTCATTCTGTCAATAAAAGCTTTTGTTAATCATAATATGATTGCACTTGTATTTCTGTATGTGATAAAAACATCTGACAAACACACATAAAAACCAGAGGGCAACAGATCATGTGAAAATATAATATTTGTGTAATTCTCAAAACTTTTGGCCATGACTGTACAGAGCAAATAGTCAATATCTACAGTCAGCCAGGCCTGTAATGGACATCATAGGTAGACCTCAACTATGAAAGACAAAATGAGAAAACAAATCCAGAAAATCACATTGTCTAATTTGGAAAGAGTTTATTTGCAAATTATGGTGCAAAATAAGTATTTGGTCAATAACAAAAGTTCATCTCAATACTTTGTTATATATCCTTTGTTGGCAATGACAAAGGTCAAATGTTTTCTGTAAGTCTTCACAAGGTTGGACAGATACTGTTGCTGGTATGCTGGCACATTTCTCAATGCTGATCTCCTTTAGAGCAGTGATGTTTTGGGGCTGTTGCTGGGCAACATGGACTTTCAACTCCTTCCAAAGGTTTTCTATGGGGTTGAGATCTGGAGACTGGCTAGGCCACTCCAGGACCTTGATATGCTTCTTATGAAGCCACTCCTTCATTGCCCTGGCAGTGTGCTTGGGATCATTGTCATGCTGAAAGACCCAGCCACGTTTCATCTTCAGTGTCCTTGCTGATGGAAGGAGGTTTGCACTCAAAATTTCAAGATACATGGCCTCATTCATTCTTTCATGTCACTTTGGTCCCTTTGCAGAGAAACAGCCCCAAAGCATGATGTTGCCACCCCCATGTTTCACAGTAGGTATGGTGTTCTTTGGATGCAACTCAGCATTTATGCTCCTCCAGACACGACGAGTTGTGTTTCTACCAAACAGTTCTACTTTGGTTTCATCTGACCATATGACATTCTCCCAATACTCTTCTGGATCATCCAAATGCTCTCTAGCAAACTTTAGACGAGCCTGGACATGTACTGGCTTAAGCAGGGGGACATGTTTCGCACTGCAGGATCTGAGTCCCTGGCGGCGTAATGTGTTACTGATGGTAGCCTTTGTTGCGTTGGTATCAGCTCTCTGCAACTCATTCACTAGGTCCCCCCGTGTGGTTCTGGGATTTTTGCTCACTGTTCTTGTGATCATTTTGACCACACGGGGTGAGATCTTTCGTGGAGCCCCAGATGGAGGGAGATTATCAGTGGTCTTGTATGTCTTCCATTTTCTAATTATTGCTCCCACAGTTGATTTCTTCACACCAAGCTGCTTGCCTATTGCAGATTCAGTCTTCCCAGCCTGGTGCAGGGCTACAATTTTGTTTCTGGTGTCCTTCGACAGCTCTTTGGTTTTCACCATAGTGGAGTTTGGAGTGTGACTGTTTGAGGTTGTGGACAGGTGTCTTTTATACTGATAAGTTCAAACAGGTGCCATTACTACAGGTAATGAATGGAGGACAGAGGAAACTCTTAAAGAAGAAGTTACAAGTCTGTGAGAGCTGGAAATCTTGCTTGTTTGTAGGTGACAAATACTTATTTTCCACCATAATTTGCAAATAAATTCTTTCCAAATCAGATAATGTGATTTTCTTGATTTGTTTTCTCATTTTGTCTCTCATAGTTGAGGTCTACCTATGATGACAATTACAGGCCTCTCATCTTTTTCAGTGGGAGAACTTGCAAAATTGGTGGCTGACAATACTTTTTTCCCCCCACTGTATATGGGCAGGTAAGCAAATGGGCCGGGCAGGTAATGGGCAGGGCAAAGAAGCAAAACTTTCATATTCCCTTTTAAGATTTAACCTGCTTTTTACTTAGAAATTCAGCATCAAATCATATAAACTTATATATAACGGAGCTCAGACTCTTTCCCTCTATCACAGATGGCTCTCAGATAAACCACCTGTCAGGTTCCCTCTGACATTATAATATGAGTGATCACTGTATTTTTGTTAATGCATGGTGCAAGATTGTATTTAATTGGTGTAAAATGTCTTGTAAATCAAGAAATGACAAAAATGCAAATTAAATACATGAAGATGAGGTTCATATAAAAGATATGCCTTGTATCAGGAGCTCTAAAATGCATTATACCAACAGAATGAGATTTTTCCACTTAATAATCAACAATCTCTCTGCCCCGGACACAGCGATGCTACAGTAAGGAAACAACGAGAAATTAAGTATAATTTTAAGTTTTATTTATAACAATATTCTGTGTTATTTAAGTTGTAAAGTAATCCAGCAAAAATTATTAAAACTCTTTTTGTAACCCTGCCTCCCTCAATTCAGCCCGATAAAACATCTTGAAATGAGTGCTTTTCAGATTTAACAAATAAAAATACTGCATGTTAACATAATGTACCATATAGCATGTCTGAGAAGATGATAGAGAGAGAGAATGATGTGTGAGAGGGATGATTCCTGTTAATGTTCCAAAAGGAAAAAAATCAGAGACATAACAGCTAACAAGACCCTTTGGCGGAGAAGACTTGTTGAAGGGTGTACTGACATATTTGAGCAATTTATGGAATGTGATTCAGTCTATCTAATGGAGTAAGCTCCGGTGCTATAGGATGCAAAAAGGAAATGTGATGACAAAGGAATACGTTTTTCATAGTAAGGCTAGATAGTGCAACAATATTCTCTAAAAACAAAATTTCTAAAAATAAAAAATGGTGTGGTGTACACATCGGTGGCTGGTATGTCTAATATTGAATAAAACAAAGGACCAGCATCTGAATAGTCATTATGGGGCTTAAAAGGTGCAAACATAATTTCCCTGGTTTTCTTCTGTTATCCATTTACCTTGGAGACTATGTTAAGGTTTCAAAATACTGCCTGGCTTTCTTACCTTCCTAACCGTATATTTACATTGTAGGAATATTACAGCCAGGTTTCTCTAGGTCTCATTTAGATCTAGTCATTCTGGTTAAGGGTGACCCGGATGAGAGTCAAGTTGGGGTTTAGGGTCACGTTTAGATACCCACTGAAGAGTCTCAAAAAGTGTGTTAGCAAGATGATACAATATGAATTTGGATTGCGCATCGCGAAATTCTGCTATCACGCTGCTATCAAATGTGTGCAAACTGACCTGATAATCTTACTCTAGAGATAAAAAAAAAGTTCATAAGAGTATCAACTAATGCAAGAATGGCAGCTGCAAGGCATTTCTTAAGTTACCTTGACTTTGTCACTCAATCATACAGCTATCTTGACCTGGCCTTTTACATTTCTCTGAAAAATATGCTGCAATAGTGAAATCAAAAAGCACAATAAATTGAACATGAGCAGAATAAGAAAGAAAAAAAAGGATGTAAACAACTGAAGATGACAACTGCATAAAAACTGAATTTCAAAAAAAAAAAAAAAAAAAAAAGAGCCCATCGTTGTCAGTTTGTCATTGCGATGCAAGGCCACCAGGCACTAAAAGGTTAGTGATCAACTGCTTTACAAAACATACATAAGCTTAAAGTGTAGCCGACACCTGCACACAGCAGAGGTGGCCATTTTGTGGGCTGCACTAATACTATGTGAAGGCACTCTACAGTTAACTAAAATCTAGCTACATCACCCTTTGCAATGCAACTAGTTTCTATTACACTGATAGGCTCAACATTGGACCAATCCAAAAAATAGCCATCACCTCTGTATGTGTGTCATAGGTCCAATTGAAAAGTGCAGTGCCAGAAGGGAAAAAACAAAAAAAACAAAAACAATCTTAATTTAAGAGATCATGTTAAGGCTCACCTACGCAGCTATTGTGAGCTCACCTCTTATAGTATAGTATGTGGGGATGGTGAATTTAGAATCAAATTCTCATTCTATGATAAAGACAATGTAGACTAGCAGGGATGAGAGTGAAAAAGGAATAACCAAAGTGAATGTGAAATTAAAAAATTAATTTCAGATTATTTTTCAAGGAAAAGAACATTTTTTAGCGAAGGAACCAAAAAAATTATCACATTTTGCAACACTGCTCTTGAAACAGAGTTATCTTTTCCCTATCCAAATATCAAAGCATTGTTACAATGATTGCTATTGTTCTATCTTCCAGGCATCTAGAAATTTCAAAGTTGAGGAGCTTAAGGAAAACAAAAACTTTTACTTTTTTTTTTTTTTTTTTTTTTTTACTTTTAGACAGTATCAAATATGGTGCAAAACAATTGAAAAGCAGAACAAAAAGCCCTATGAAGGTAATGGTACTGGAAGCAAGACCGAGCTTCTTCTGGAGCACATTCATTGGTGGGGGAGTCTTTTCTCCAGCTTGGGTTGTTCTTTCGGCTTTCCAGTATCCAGGCACAATATAATCTTTAAAAGCAGCTCTTTGCGTGTCATGGAAGGTGGACCCTGACAACTGCAGGTAGCCTTTCGTGTGTTCACGTAAGATGTCAAAAATTCCAGTCCAATGATTAGCAACGAACATCTACCTGTTCAGCTGCAAGTTGCTATGGCAGTGATGGGGCTGAACCTCAAAATGAACAGAATTATTAATCTTATCAAAGTATATGTTGCTCACCCCCACTTCCAAAAGGCTCAACCGAATCAAAAAGACCGTCACACACTCTTCATCAATTCATTAAAAAAATAAAAACAATTTAAAAATTATTATGTACTGTATGCTGTAACTAAAACATGAAGCAAGTAAAGAAACAAGTAGTGGAAATAGAAATCAGAAGAGCTTGCTTGACGCGTTTCACTCCGGTTACTTCGTACCGTGCTGGCAACTTATGAAGTGGATAAAATAACGTAACAGTCTTGATTAAAAAGGCCAGCCCTTGAAATAATAAAAAGCACCCCCTTTCTTGTGTGGAGGATTCCTTTTGTTAAGACGAGCTGCCTTGCTTTGCATCTTTCACCGCTTCTCTCTTCAACTCTCCTATCTGCTTGACAGGATCTGCCAGCCACTAGTGTTTATTGCAGAGTCCTATTACAGACAGGTCCCGAGCACAGGTGGGCAAGGAGGTGGAGGATTTCAGACAGGTTCCAGAAAATAATGGCAAGGAAAAAATATATTTATAATACTGAGATCAATATAAAAGTAGTCCTTCATTTATACACTTTATACACCGTTAGGTTGTGTGTGTGTTTTTGCCATAATTTTTAAGAGTTTTTTTAAACAATTTTTTTTCTCCTTTGACTAAAATTTCCACCCTATGCCAAAGGGTCTGAGAAGTCATCCTCTCCTCCACGGGACAGCAGCTCTCGCTTCTCATCCGTGCTTGCTAGAGAATTTCTGCTGTTGTGAGCGCCCATGTACAAAGTGGCATAGACTGGGTTAGTGAAGTTTGTAGGCTAAAAGTAAGCATAAATGGAATAAAACACAGGTTAGAATTATGACAATATTTCTGGTAGTTTACAGTAGAAACAAGTTTATGGCATTACTGAAAGTTCGCATTTGCGCCTGGGCCCTACAAATATAAAAGGCACAAGATATTTGGGGTGGGGAGTTGAGGGTAAAAACGTACAAACTTTACATTGTGGTCCAGAACTTCAAGAAAATATAATCATTAAATTGTGCTTTTGTCATCGCTATAAACCCACAACTAATTCCTCGTTGTGCGGTTTCCAAACTAACAGAAGACTGGACATATGCGCATGTATCAGGGAAGATTGGCAGCTGACGTTGATTTCAGAAGCAAAATTCTTTTTGTAAAAGTGGTTTCCACGTTCCATTTCTCCACAGTAATTTTATATCTTGTCAATCTTTTGCCAATGCACCAAATGGAAAAGGTGGACAAGAAGAAATTAACGAGGAGAAATGGAGCGTGGAAAATAGCTATGAACAGTGGCGTAACTACAGCGGTCGCACTTGCGACCGGGCCTCCGATTCAGGGGGGCCCACAACTGCATCGCCGGGAGATATAGACTCTCATAGCCTCCACCAGCGCGGTGCAGGCAGCAGCTGAGGCAAAGCGCTGGTGTACACTGTACTAGGTCCTAAGGCCCGGTTCACACGGCTTATTGCGGGGCGGGGCCGGCAGCCGTGCAGCGGGGCGGGGCCGGCAACTCGTCGGCCCCATAGACTGTCATTATCTACGACGCGTACGCGCCGTAAATAATTGACATGTCACTTTCTCCCCGCCCGGCGGATTCGGCGAGCGGTAAGGAGAGATGTAATGTTCTCTATGAGAACTGTGGATTACCGTAATGACAGGGACGGATTGGAGCCGTACTGCAGCGAAAATCCGGCGCGCAGTACGGCTCCAATCCGCACCCAAATAAGCCGTATCGTTATCTTACTAGCGTCCCGGAGTGGGCGGCGTGATGATATCACGCCGTCTGCTCCGGATTCAAAGAGCGGTGTTCGGCGGAGGAACAGCTAGAATTCGAGATTAGTATTAATTTTTTTTTTTTTTTTTTTTAAATAGGGGGAGGAGGAGCGGAATAACTACCTTAAGTAGCCCTAAATACCTACCATAAGTGACCCTAACTACTTACCATAAGGGCCCGGCCTGCCTCAAGGTACCCTATCTACCTGCCTACCTATTAGATGGAGCCCTATCTACTTAACTTTCTACTAAAGGGGGCCCTATTTACTTACCTACTTAATAGAAAGAGTCTGACACTTATCTGACTAATTTTTAAGGTCTAACCTACCTGGGGGTTCTGTCTACTATATGGAATGTGTTCCTACCGACTGGTGGAACAAATGAGGCTCCTATAGTAAATTGGGGGAACTTTCACTGTTTGAATTCGAACATGTTTGAGTGGTAAATTCTGTAGTGACAAGTTGTGGTCTGGGAGCAGCTGTCATGATGGTTTGAACTGGATGAAGAAAGAAAAGGAAAAGAGAACGACTCATCAGAAAAGACGTCACCTGTGAGTCACTAAAAGTAACTGTCCAGTAATCACTTATATGGCTGCAGAACCTGTGACCTGTATGGTCACTATATGGAGGTAATATACAGTCTCCTGAGCCTGTGTACACTGGTAACTATCCCTATATGGTCACTGTATGGAGGTAATGTACAGTCTGCAAAGCCTGTATACACTGGTATCTACCATTATATGTTCATCTCTGTGGCGGTAATATACAGTCTGCATAGTCTGTGTACACTGAAAGTTACCACTAAATGGTCACTGTATGGTGGTAATATACAGTCTGCAGAGGCTGTGTACAACTATCTACCACTAAATGGTCACTATATGGTGGTAATAGCGGTATTAGTTCAATTGTTTGTATTCAGTAAAAGTACCATGTTATTGTTCAAACCGCTTATGGTGGCAAGATGTGATCATGATACAGCGGAATTATTTGATCCGTGTATATTCTTGTTATTGGTATTATTGGTCTTGGTATATGGATTTGGTCAGTGACAGTAAGTGGTATTAGTCACTATATTGTAGTGATATGTGGGGAAGTATTTGGTCTTTGTATATTGTTACTATTGGTAATATTGGTCTTGGTATACTGGTTTGGTCAGTAACATAATGGTATTAGTCACTAAATAGTAGTGATAATGTGTCCTTTGTATACTTACTGACCTGCAGAATACAGATAACATGTGAATTGAACTGTTTAGCATAAACTCTAACAAAAACTAACCCCTTAAAACAAAGGCTCAATTGCATTTTTTTTTCCTTTTCACCCCACATTTTTTTATTTTTTGAGGGGGTATGGGCACGAAGGAACAGATGCTCTGGCCCTATTTGAAATGAATGTTCTTCTATTGGACAATTCCTTTAAGTAGAAATAATTTTCTGCAGTGCGCTACACCGCAGACATCCGTCTTGTCAATTAGGGAAACGGTTGTTGAAAAGTATTGGTCTACAGACCGGGTCTGGGAGTAGGTTGACCCCAAGCTGAAGTTTTGCACCTGGGCCCATGAGTCTCTAGCTACGCCCCTGGCTATGAAACAACTTTTACAAAAAGGATTTGCCAATCTTCCCTGACATGCATATACGTCCATTCTTCTATTCATTCGGAAACCGCAAAACGAGGACTAAGTCGCGGGTTTATAGCGACAACACTATTCACCAGTATAAGTGGTATTCATAAACTTTGCACATCTTGAACTTTTATTTTTATGAATAATGTGTCTCGGGCTCAGTTTATATCAGACATTTAACCTTAAACATTAATTTTTTTGCATTTTTATCCAGCGGCATGGTTTGATGCAAAATTGCATACAAATGTTCATAAAATGTTGTATGGCAATTTCACGAAATGCCAGCTGGCTACTTTCAGAATACACATACTAACATATTAGACAAGACACAGGTCCATTAAGTCCAACCTTACAGCCCTACTTTGTTGATCCAGAGAAAGACAAAAACCACTTTGAGGTGGCTACCGATTGCCTGCTAGAAGAGGAAAAATTAATTCCCGACTCCAAACATGACAATCAGAGAAAATCCCTGGATCAATGTCCTTCAAAATAAAAAAAACTATAAGCTGTAATATTATATTTTTCAAGAAAGCTACCTAAGCCCTTTTTGACCTTGGTCAATGATTACACAATCACAACCTCTTGGGAGTCCCCATCTATAATGAAGGTAAAACCTTTTTTCCTATACTGTAGATGGAGAGGATGTTCCCTCGTCAATGTAACATGTCTATTTGCAAAAGATCATGCAAGAGAGCTGTATACTGTTCTTTCACATATTTGTACAAGACAATTTAAATAGATGTAAGAGTGTCTTTTAACCCCGGGCAGTGAATAAGTTAAAGCATTTGCATTGGTAAAAGCTAGAAAATGACAGTAGATGCAAAAGCCTCCACTAATGTTGCCTCTATTACCTTATCCGGGTCTAAAGTGAAGTCAGCATCAAGCAGTTCCCCTACATCATCATCTGGCTCTCCTTCATACATTTTATAGGTTGGATTGCCGATTTCTACATTCATGGCTCCATTGGTCATTCGCTGATGCTGGAAACCTTTAGCCCTGTGAAAACAACTGTATGTAAACTATCAAAGTTGCAGGTTACAGTCACATAGTTACATTACATGGCATTTATGGAAAGAGACTGCAAAGTAAATTTAATTTTGAGTAAAATGCATTACAATGTAACCAATTAAAACTGTATTTTTCTTACCCGCTCATTCGATGCCTATACCACATGAATATTCCAACTCCAAGTATAACAAGCAGCAGTATCAAGACGATTGGAATTATAATGGAGGCCGTTTATAAAAAAAAAAACAAAACAAAAAAAAAACATTTAGTTCATTACTACTGTGCCAGTCTACAGAAAAGATTATGAGAAAGGATACAATAAATGCAGTCTAACAACATGATTAGGTTTAGGAATTTGGACAAGTCACAAGATATAGTGCCCCTTTATATTTTGGCTAATTTAGATCTCCTAACTTTATTGGTTCTACCAATGTAGAGATTGTAAGCCCTCGCGGGCAGGGACCTCTTTCCCTCTGTACCAGTTGTTAGTCACTTATTGTCACTTTGTAATTGTTTGACCAATGTTATTTATGTACCCGCCTGAAATGTACAGCACCCTGGAATCGAGGGCGCTCCAAAATAAATGATAATAATAATAAATAATAATAATAATACTATTTGAAGCATGAATTCCTATTCATTTCAATACACTCATCATAGAAATGTCCATTATTTACTTGTCTCTACACCTCCCAATATATGTCTTGAGATATTCAACAAATATGTCTATGTACAACAGATGCTATCCACTGGACATCTGCCAGCCACCTACTACCTGTAGGAAACAATGAAAATTACATTTAAAGGGAAAGGGTCAGGTGACTTATGCTATCTTATTTGACAGAAGGACATGATACAGGGAGAGAAGCTTAACTCTGATATATAGATTTCTATCATTTGGAGCAGGATTTCTGGGTAAAAAGCAGGACCCCCCCCCAAAAAAAAATAATTAAAGCACTGCTAACCCCACCCATATACAGTGATCGACAGTTTGCTCTGTACACACACTGATGCAGGGAAAGCTGCCAATCACTGTATATGGGTAGAGTTGGCAGGACTTTCATAGTCTCTTAAGGAATCCCATACAAAAAAATGGGACATTACTTACTCAAAAAACATTACAATTTTTGTGGGCCATATTCACAGCTCAATGGCTGGACTAGACTGAACCCAGCAGCAGGCAACTCTGGCCTATATGCTACCTGGGAAAAATTAACAGGTGCAGCTAATTGCTGAGCAGCAGCTCACACACCCCACTGCTAGGGGAACAATTAGATGATAAAAAAAACTGCACATTAACTTAATACCTGTTCACACCAGCATGCAGAAAAGCCACAGTATAATGCATGGGGAGATTGCATAAATGCAATACTATTAGATCAGGCAGGCTGCCCAGCACTTTCTGGGTGTCCAACACAAAACACAGGTACCCTCCGCTGCACAGCATTCTTGGGCAGATAAAAAATATGACATACTGGAAAAATTTTAAATATGAGGTATGCTGGGCAGCCTGCTTAATCTAATAGTATGGGTGTCACTAATAGGCTGTAAGCCCGCATGGCGTACCACACATATCTGTATTTATGGAACCCTTATCTATCGCCTTATTTATATGCAATTGTAGTACCAGCAAAACCACCCTGATGCATGGAGGGTATATGAGTGGTTGTTTAATTGGTATTTTTGCAATCTCCCCATGCATTATACTGTGGCTTTTCTGCATGCTGGTGTGAACAGGTATTAAGTTAATGTGCAGTTTTAGATCATCTAATTGTTCCCCTAGCAGTGGGGTGGTGAGCTGCTTTTCAGTAATAAGCTGCACCTGTTAATTTTTCCCATGTAGCATATAGGCCAGAGATGCCTGCTACTGGGTTCAGTCTAGTCCAGCCATTGAGCTGTGAATATGGCCCAAAAAATTGCAGTGTTCTCTTAAGGAATCCCATCAGTATTTTCTGTTTTTTAATCAGAAATCCTACTGCAAATCTTATAACCTATACCACAGAGCTCAGCTTCTCTCCCTCTATCACACCCTGCTGTCAGATAGGGTAGTATAAAAATGCTGGACATGACAAATCTCTCTGATGGATGCCATCTGTCTGCTATTCATCACCCATAGTCTCACAAGTTCTTAAAAAAATAAAGGTTTTGCTGTATATATGTTTTTTTACTGGATGGTGAGAGACTATTGAATTGGTATAAATTGCATAATCTAATGTAATTAAAAAATAAAAATTAAAAAAAAAGGTTAATGGTATCTGTATCATACTAAAGGGTGTAGGAACTCCACAAGTATTACATCTGACAAGCTGCATGCCTCTTCTTGATATCGGCTTCCATCACAAAAAGGGATTTTTTTTCTTCATTTTGTTGGACTACAGATTAGCTGCTATGTAATGTATGAACCAAGTATTTCTCACTTGCTCTTCTCTCTAATAGAGAGAATTTATTATTTAGTCATTTTAATTTATTTTAGTTTTTTTTTTCCTAGAAGTGGCCTTGCATAAAATTGTTTACTATTCTACAGCTATAACGACGAAGAGCATTTTTTTCAATACCTCTCTATTTTCAGCTCCACATACTATATGAAATATAGCAGCACTCCATTAAATGAAAGCAGGATATACTTACGAGAGGACGGCTGTGTTTGCCCTACAAACAGTTCACACGTTGGACCAGTCATCTCGGATGTGCATCTAGAAAAGAACAATTAAAGTCAGATAAAGGATTCCTGCTAAGTGACCTCCATAATCAGATGTAAAAACAATACATTGCACAGCAGTCTAGAAGTTCTCAATGAAGAATCCATGAACCATAGTCAATAGTTTTCTGATCCAACAACACAATCACATTCCCAAAAACTGCTGTGTTTTCAGAGCATGCATTACGAGGGCAACTAGATTTTTGTGCAATGAAATCAGATTGTTTAGATCACATTTAAGTTCTATAAATCATGATGCCTCTCTTCCCCAAGACCTGGCATTTCTTACTGGCAGTCTGGCATCTCCGTCAATCGGTTGATCGTGCACGTTCCTCCATTCTTACAGTAATTTTCACATGTCAAACAAGACTTTGCGATGAGTCCATCTTTGCACCTTCATTAAAAAAATTGAAAGGGATCACATAGAGTAAACTATTATAAGGAAATCTGCAAATGTTTAACCATATTCCCAAACTGGTGAACAGAGATTGCCACTGCCATGTAACAGGTTTTAGTCCTCTGATAGGATGCAAACGGACTTACGTGCAGACGACGTCCCCACTATTTAAGCTGCATTTGCCATCCTTGCACCTAGCTCATCTGTTTTTCTCACAGCGGCTGCCTTCAAACAGAGGAGTACAGCGGCACTGCTTAGTTCCATTAGCACTGAGGCATATTCCATTATTCTCACAGTAGCCAGTACATTTTCCTGCAAAAAAAAATTGTCTTGTTAGATTCTGGAGCATTCACAAAGTAAACTAAATGATTCCAGAATTACTCTCAAACAATTTCACAGGGAAATTGAGTCTTGTGACAACATATAAGTGGCTAAAATTGACAAAATTCACAAACCATTGTCCAGCAGATGGGATTGCAAGATGCCTATCAGCATCTTCCAATCAGTTTTCAGTTTCAAGGGTGGTTGGCTAACTATCTATTGTGAGCCACAGTAATAGATAGCTGTCATTTAGAAGCCTCAATCCAAAATCTGAAGAAACACATGGCACAGATCATTTTTAAAGCGGAAGATCTACCTTGACTACCCAGGCCATACTTCCAAAACAAACGTGGCTGTCATCGTAAAATTCTGTACGGGTCCAGACCTAGCGATGCCAAAAGAGCTTGTGAACGGTGCACACTAGGACCACGGTTGTCCCACGATGCAGATATTCTACATTGGTACAGACATTTGTCTCCTCCATGGCCCTGCACTGCTGTATCGTTTAATCTCAGAAATGTACATTTATCAGCTGCTATGATGTGGAAATATCTTCACCAACAGACAAAAACTGGCAGGTAGAAGCAGTCTAGGATTGAACTCTTCTATCTGGACAGCTGTGTGCATGTCAGAGTGCCAGAAATATTGCACTTTCAACCCGAACCCTGTTTTTCATGTGGTTCAGGAGGTGCTCGAAAGAGGCCCATTAAAATCATGGGACTGCAAAATCACACTGTGGTCACTTGGATTCTACTGGCATTAAAGGGGTTTTCTCACCACAATGATCAGTTTTAAAGGTAAATAAAGACTATTACCAAATACATTGATGTTCAGATTTTGCCTCCTTTCAGAGCAGTTCTTATCTCCTGCATGTGTATGCAAGCTTTCACAGCTGTATCTTATCAGCAGAACAGGAGCTTGTTTCTGTTATTTACTTAAAAACATTAACCTTTTAGTGCTCTGTAGTCTTGAGGCCTGGTGTTATAACCCTTTCATCACAAATGTCCCTTTAACAGGCTCAACTAGGAACAGCAAAGCTGAAATGTTAGTCACTGCTGTAGAACCTACCACAGCCCGAACAGGAAGTGGTAGCCTGAAGCTGGCTATAAAGAACAGGCTCAGTGAAACCACCTGATGAGAAAACCCCTTTTACCATGTAAAATTGGACCACACAATTGCCAGCGTCATGATTTCATAGTAGTCTGAGTTCACCAGTTTCTGTATAATATATTTAATCATTAAGCCTAAATTTTTAAATCCGCAAACTGAGCTTTTTAGGTCCTTTTCCTAAATAACACATTTAGAAAAATGAATAAAAGTTATGTATAACTCTAAAGGGACCATAAAGAAAGCAGTTTTCTCAGTGCAGAATGTAAAAATGTTAAATGTGAAGTAACATTTATGTTACAAAGCTTAAATTCTTGTGGCCTACAAAAAAATATATATTTTTTAACATTTTCAATAATACTGTTCATGGTTGCATATCTCATGTGTTCTATTAGCAATACTACATCTGAACTCATACTCCAGCTAAAACCATGAGGAGCAGATGGAATGTCACCTGGACATGGAGCTGGAAGTAGTAAACTGAATGTTAGTTTTTTTTATACTGATCCCATAGGGATTTTAGCTTTTAATGACAACGTACGGTATTGACACTTGTCTCCGATGTAGTCAGGAGGGCAGCGACAGTTTGGTTGGTTGCCCAAGTTGACTGAACAAGTGGCATTGTTCTGACAGTAGTCTGGAGTGCATACTTGCTCTTGGCATGTGGGACCAGTAAATCCAGTAGAGCAGCGGCATGTTGGTAAACCTAGGGAAGAGGGTTTGGAATAAGAATTTAACGGTGAAAATCTGGAGGATGTTAGGACAACATAGTCAATAAAGTGGAATACAATCAAAATATTCTTCCTCCTCTATAACTAATGGTATTGTTTCATTTACATCTATAGTATCATCCTATATGGAGTGCTTACATTCCCTAAAAGAAATTTGGCCTTCAAAAATGGAGGTGAAAAAAACAAGGAAGTGGTAAATTAAATTAGAAGGTACAGCGCAAAGATCCCCACAATCCTTGTACAGAGCTCCCTCAACATATAATATTAATTGGTTCGATCATTGTGTGTTGAAACCATAACTGTATGGAAAAATGGTAATTGGTCCTGAAGCCCCAAACTGTCACCTAACATAATGCAAAATGAGGAACAAAGTTCTGCAGATAACCAATACAGATAAAGCAAGTCCTTACATATACAGGCAGTCCCCGGGTTATGAACGGGGTGGGGACTGTAGGTTTGTTCTTATGTTGAACTTGTATGTAAGCCGGAACAGCTATATTTATTAAATGTAACTCCAGCACACAAGGTTTGTTTTAGTTTTGGATAGTGCAGAGAAGGGTTTTTACATTTGTTTTGCTGTCTCTGCCCATGTTAAGAAGATTTCACCTCATGTGTTGCTGTGGCATGCTGGAATTTGTCATTCCACAGCTACCATCTGCTGTGGAACATGGAAATACAAGTGCCAGCATGCCCCATAAGTCTCCGTTTGTAACTAGGGGAAAGATGGTAAGTCAGAATGGTGTAGGTCGGGGACTGCCCATAACAAAGAGCTGCTGGAAGCTGACAATCTGTTTCTATGGTGAGGGCAGGAGCTTCTTTGATTCATGTATTCTATACACAAAAATAAAAAAAATAAGCAATATCCAAATGAGCAGCTCCCCCACTGTTCATATAATGAGCAGAACAGGACATATAGTACCGCACTGTACTCTAAAGAAACACTTCTACTAACATGTTCATGATAATTTGATGAATTTTCCAGTCAATCACATCTGCTACAGATCAGCAGTGTCTGACATTGTATGGTGACTGTGGTCTCAAGATGCAACGTCCCAGGAAAGACCATTGTATGGTGAAAATATTGTATCCTGAGGAGATTGTAACTAGAGGTGCCATTCTAACGCATGAACCATTTGCTTTAAGTCAGTATTTCTCAACACAAAGACAAACACCCCCTACTGTACCTAAATGACATCTAAGTACACCCAATCATGCACTATGTGGCTTATTAAAAGTTCTATAAGGACAATAAAAGTACACTCTTGAGACATGGCATGAGCCCACCTGAGTACAGATACCACGAATTGAGAACCTAGGTAACAGGTGCGACTCAAAGTACTTTACCTGTGCGTGATGGGGCACAATTTCCTCCATTCTTGCAGTAATCTTTACATTGGTCAATTTCACATCTCTCTCCATGATAACTTGGTGAACAGCGGCACTTGGCTTGTTTTCTGGCATTCAGGAAGCATTGTCCTCCATTCAAACATTCTACATTGCAGGTATCTGGCATAGATTCTAAATAAAGCAGTCAAAATTAGAAAAAAAACCTCCATAAAAATATAACTTCTACCACGTCACATATTTACTTATCACCTCACCAACAGGAGACTGAGTGGGTAATGGAATAGACACACACGTTCCATTGTCCAGTCTTCTTCCATTTGGACATGTACACACTGGTCCACTGGGGCTCAGCAGACACAGCCACTCACACTTCTTCCGGTCACATGGATTTGTCACTGAAGGCAAAGGAGAGAGATCCTTATTGAGCAGTACTAACTTTAGCTCCATTTTACAATAAATTATATGCAACCTTCTTAGAAAAGACATAGGAATCTGCCATATTCTCCTGACTCCCCTTCACTCTAGGAAAACAGAGGATTGGTTTGGTTCAAATTCTCTTTTAGCGTATGGTAGAATTTTCTCTATCACACGTCAAACTTAAGGCCAGTTGTCTGAATTTGACCTGCCATGTCGTTTTATGTATCCCATGAGAGCTTCGACCCAGCGAGTAGGGATGGTCAAGATCTGAGAGCGGAAAGAATGGCTGTCCACTTTCCCCAGAGGATGCACCCAGCACTTGGCAGAGGCGGCGGGGCCAACACAAGCAGCAGGCACCAACTAGAATTTGGAGCTTTGGCACACAGAGACATCTTTTCCATTGGGCACACTAGGTAGTTGCCCAGGGACCCCACAAGTATAGGGGCCACCGGTGGTCTATGTATGTCCCAGAAACACAAGAATTATACCTTGAATCCCTTGGTTGGCTTTGCTTATTTAACTGTTTGTGTGTTTTATGGATGTGCAGACAGTTAAAAACCATGGTGGAGAAGGGAGCCAAAGGCTACCTGCTCTGCCAAATAGTCTTGTAGGCTTCAGGAGGGTGGTGCTCAGACATAAATGGTGTGATAATATGAGTGTGCTTGGTGGTGGCCAGAGGCATGACCTACTGTGAGGTCATGTATTTGGGCAGGGCCCATTACAGTGTTATGCCCTGGGGTCCATAATGCTGTTAAGGAGGCTCTTTTGGCACATACCTGCACATCATTCTGTTAAGCGACTCCCAGATGGGGGCACAATTCTGACAGCCCTTACCAGGCCCTTCAATGGACATTTGAGAGCTACCATAATGCTACTGCAGCCCTCTGTAGAAATTAGTTTGATAACCCTGCTCTATGATAATTATAATGATTCAGGAGCACTTTCCCTAATTATTAAGGGGAAAGATCGGAGATTCTGTGCAGAGGCAGATTTTCTTTGAGAGAGGTTGGATGCTGAGCTGTGCAGCCATGTTGCCATACAGCTTACAGTCATAAAATTTGAAATACAGTTCAATGTTTTTGTCAATCACCATTTATATGATCTACCCCAAAAACTATACTATAATTCCAATCTTACCTTCAGGTTGCTTACACTGATGATGCAGAACAACATCAGTGACATGGTTTATTCCCCAAGTAAGATTGGTCACAGGACCATGCCCAAACTTATGCACTTTAAAAATCAGGTTGTTGATGTACGTAACGCCATAAATGTAATCCTCAAAAATATCAATGCTGAACGGATGAGTGAGACCTATAGAAATAGAAAAAACACACAACACAAATGTAGATTATTCAACACGTTCCCAATACTCACTTCTGCTTTATAACTAGTCTTGTATACTACCCTGTATATGTGCGTATCTATACATAATGGCCTTGTAAAGAAGAATTTATTGTCATGAGTAAAAAGCATAGTTCACTTAAAGGGGTTTTGCCACATCATAAAATCCTCTCTATCTTCTCTGAGGCCAGCTTGCAGCTCGCTACCAGCCAGTCTTAGAGAATGTCAAAATGGCCGCCCTTGTGTAGCTCTCCCCCATTTAAGTCTATGGGAATTCCGGATAAAACCAAGCACACCAGCTCTGCTATATTTAGAACTCCCATAGAAATTAATGGAAAGAGTAGCGCAAGTATAGCCATCTCCCTGTCCTCTGAAGCTGGCTGGTAGTGAGCTAGTAGCTTGCCGTATGAGCTAACAAAGCTCCTTTAATACCAAAAGTATGGCGATCAGGCACATTCACAACCCTCACAGTTTTAAGAGGGCCCTGAAAAAACATCTTCTCGGTCTGGCCCACCAAGATACCTAACTGCTATCACACACATCTGTCACTCCTCACACTAGGGCACTCACAGGCACTTATCTGTATATAGATGTACAGTCTGGGTGGCAGGCTCATCCAATCTACATGTAAACCACCCCCTATTTCTGAAACATGGCCGGCCCATTGGAAACTGAGCACTTCTCACCATATGTACCACCCATACACCCTCATAGATTGTAAGCTCTCACGAGCAGGGCCCTCACACCTTGTGTCTCATTTGTAAGTACTTTTAATGTGTAATGACTGTATGTTTACCCTTGAATTTGTAAAGTGCTGCGGAATATGTTGGCGCTATATAAATAAAGATTATTATTATTAAAGTATAATAAACTACATATGTACTGTTTTTAGCAATATGTTATTTGTGTTACATAGAAGGAGGTTGCAATAATCAAAATATTTCATTATTACATTTATAGACTGTTGTTGTACTTGGCACTGGGTGTATGCTTTACAAGGTTAATTATCTGCTAATGGGGTAGGTTTTGGACCCCACCCCATCGCCCAGGGACAGTGATCCAGATGAGTCATCAAAGGAACATGTTCCAAGTTACAGTCTATTAGGGGATTGTAAATTCCTTTTTTCAGTACCTTCCAGCAGTGGACGGAGAATGATTAGCTTTCAACATGTAGGGGATCGTAAATAAAGACTATTATCAGATATATTGCTTTTTTATTTTGCTTTGTTGAGAAGATAAGAGAAATTATATATCTCTGAATGCACCCAGGTTTCTATATGTTACCGAGCATCTCTTTCTTCTTTTTCTTATCTGATTGCTGAAAGCTGCTGTCCATTCATGGTCAGGTCACTCCCTGCTGTGTGTAATCTCTAGTAATGGAGCTTTGTTTGATTAAGGACACATTTTCACTACTTAGAGCTCTTTAGTCTTGTGTACTACACATTTTACATCTCCTGCAGTCATTTCACTGTAACTGCTAGGAATAGCAGAGCTGATAAGCCAAACCCCTCTAGCAGTGAAGGTATGTGAAATTGTGGCTTGATACACATACAAGTTGTTAATATATTTTCTTATAACAGGACTATATTTACTGTATATACTCGAGTATAAGCTAACCCGAAAATAAGCCGAGGCACCTACTTTTGCCACAAAAAACTGGGAAAACGTATTGACTCGAGTATAAGCCTAGGGCGGAAAATGCAGTGGCTACTGGTAAATTTTAAAAAAAAAAGGGATACCAATAAAATTACATGGTAGGTATAGGCAGTTTAATGTCCCATAGGCAGGTATATATATCCTCCATAGTCAGATTATAGGCAGGTATATGTACCCCACAGACAGGTTATAGGCAGGTATATGTCCCCCACATAGGCAGGTTATAGACAGGTATATGTCCCTCATAGGCAGGTAATAGGTAGGTTATAGACAGGTATATGTCCCTAGAGACAGGTATATGTCCCCATACGCAGGTAATAGGCAGGTTACAGACAGGTATATGTCCCCATAGGCAGGGTATAGGCAGGTATATGTCCCTATAGGCAGGGTATATGTCCCTATAGGCAGGTATATGTCCCTATAGGCAGGGTATAGGCAGGTATATGTCCCTATAGGCAGGGTATATGTCCCTATAGGCAGGTATATGTCCCTATAGGCAGGTAAATATCCCCCATAGGCAGGTAAATATCCCCCATAGGCAGTTACAGGCAGGGTTTAAAAAAAATAATAATAACAAAAAAAAATACAAGTACTTACTACACTCCTTCGCTACGTCTTCTGGCACAGGCAGCGTGATGTCCTCAGGCAGCATGATGACATAGCACGATTCCTGTGCCGGAAACTCCGGACAGCCGCAGGTCTGCGGCCGTCTGGAGTCCATTGCGGGGCAGGGAATGCTCGCTCTCTGCTCAGCAGTGGTATCTTCACCTGGATGTGCTCCCAGAGGAGTCACATACAGGGTAAGAGATCGCCGGCAGCGGCCAGACACTGTTGGCTTACTCGGGATTCTGCTACATGCGCTCCCTGAGGAGTCGCATATAGAAGTAGTATCCCTGCTGGTGCCCAGGCCATTGCAGCTCCCCAGCGCCGACAGGGACTCGAGTATAAACCGAGGACGAATTTTTCAGCACATTTTTTGTGCTGGAAATCTCAGCTTATACTCGAGTATATATGGTATATATGATAACAATTTTAGGACAGTAGAATAAAGAGATTTTATCCTCCTACATTTAGTGATGGAACTCTACCTATCACAGTTTAAATCGCATATAGAATGAGTAACACTGCCAATACTGTTTTTACCTTTTTTTCTTTTACTTTATCAGTCCTTTCCACTATTCATATAAGTGCTGCTGTTTGCCCTTGGAAAAAGACTGCTGTTTATCTGCACTTTGCTGTCAAACATGTTACCTAATAGCTTAGCTCCAGCTGTGTACCTATCATCTAAGTTCCTTCAATACACTACTCTGAATTTTGCAATAGGTATGGATTGAAAAAAACAAAACATCTCAGTCAAAGATAAGTGAAGGAAAGTATTTCTAAAGTTATTCAACATTTTATGTAGCTTTTAACAGTGGAATGTTGTCAACTGTGGAGTTTACTTAAACCATCCTATGGTAAGATGCATCTAACAGCTCCTTCAGTAATACCCAGAGAACAAAGTAGAGATCTGAAGACTTGAAGTAGTTATCTGAAGAAGGCCTGGGAGCCAATGCATTTGTTATTTGAAAAATAAATGTTTATATGGTCAGAATACAATCGATTACCTTTCTTGTTACTGATCACAACCACAGGATCTGTTCCATTGAGACGGATACTGCTGATGATGGATAACTTGGCATCAGCCCAATAAAGTCGCTCGTTGTAGTAATCCACTGCCAGGCCTACAAAATAAGCAACATAAAATTGATGTCATACTGTATGTGCGATGGAGAAGATGCAACTTAAATAGGTTTTAACATACAGTATTTATTATGTCCCCCCCCCAAAGCCGTCTTTTCTCTAAACGTAATAACCCTATTCTTGCTAATCTTTCTGGGTATTGCAGACCACCCAGTGCTCTTTTTATTTTCGTTGCCTGTCTTTGAACCTGTTTAAGCTCTACAATGTCTTTCCTGTGCACCGGTGCCCAAAACTGTACACAAAATTTTATGTTATGGTTAACCAATGCCTTGTAAAAGGGAGGAAAAAAGGTTCTAAACGTTTTCCATCTTCCCCCTTTTTAAATACACCACATAATCCTTTTTGGGGCCTTTGGCAGCTGTGCCGACACTGGCTGTTTAAATTAATTTTTACTTTTCCACTGGGATCCCCAAACCACTTTGAAATTTAAAAACCATTTTCCTACCCTGTTTCCCCCGAAAATGGGGACAGGGTTGAATTTTTTTTTTTTTTTTTCCAATTCAATTTTAGCTGAAATATCCCTAATTTTTGGGGGTGAAATCATACGTTTTAATTAATACATTTTGATGTTTTTTTTCAACAATAAATGGGGAATTATTGTTCATAGAAAAAAAACATCCCCTAAAAAAAAAAGGGGTCTTAGTAGGTCTTTGGGAAAGCAAAAATTATTTAATAAACACTGTCTTTTTTTTGGGGGGGAAACGGGGTATATTTTTTTGGGATTACTTTACGAGCTTATATCTTTCTCCCAAAGATTGATATTCTACTGTTTTTTTTCCATGTTAAAATTTTTTAAAAGAAACAATTAAAGAGTTACGGGCCCAATATGACCCCGGTTACCCCCAGAAAAGGGACAGTTTTTAGAAAGTAACTTTAAAATCACCACCCTTTTTTTCTGTCACTTGGGCCGGGTTTATTTTACCCACTTGCAAACATTTTTCCCCCAAGTCCAAATTCCCCATTTTACTTCCCAAACCCTTTTTTTGGGGCCCACGTTTTCAAATTCTTTGAAAATCTAAAATATAAAAAATTAAAGGGCCTCCCCCCTAATAAAATCATAACTAATTCCCTAAAAGTGATGGGGTTTTTTTTGGGCGGGCCCGGACCCCTTTCAAAAACCCATGCTGGAACGGCGTTTAAACATTTTTTTTCAGTGAGATACCCCGGGTTTAGCATTTTCTGGGGAAATCCAAAAAAATTTTTAAATTCTACAACAAAATTTTAAATTTCCCGGGCCTATATTTCCCCAAGGCCCACATTTTCCCCCCCTTTTTGAATATTGACACCACACCCAGTTAATATTGGACATACCCAGTTAATAGGAAGGTCAATTTTCCCTTTGGAAAATTAAGGTGTAAAAAAAGGTTTTAAAATGATTTGTCTTTCCCCTTTTTCCAATTTTTTTCACCCAAAACCCCAATTTTTAAACCCCCCCCTTTCTTTTTTTTCCCCTTTTTCCCCCAAAAGGGGGGCCCAAAAAATTTTAAAGTTTTAATCTTTTAACCCTTTTAAAAAAAAAAAAAATTATTTTTGGGTTTTCCCCCCTTTTTTTTTTTTAAAAAAAAAATGTTTTTTTTTTTTTCCCCAATTTTTTTTTTAAAAAAAAAATTTTTTAAAAAATTTTTTTTTCATTTATTTTTTTTTAAATCCTTTTTTTTAATTTTTTTTTTTCATTTTTGGTTCCTTTTCCATTTTCCCTTTTCCGGGTTTAAAGGGTGGGGTTAAAAAACCTTTTTCCTTTTTTTCTTATTTATTTTTCCCCTTTTAAACAATCTTTGTTAAATACAAAAAGGGTTTTTTTTCCCTGTTTCTAATCATTTTATTTCCATAAGTTATGAATGAAAGCGGGCGCATTAAGAGGTTTTTTAAAAATCTCCCATTTATCTCCCTTTTATTTTTTTAAGGCCTTGTCCCAGTCATCGCAGTTTAGAGCCTCTCTAAGCAGACTGAAATAAATCATTCTGAAATTCAACATTCTTGTGGCTCCTCAACAAAATATTCTATTGAAGGATAAATGGAAATTTAAATTAAAAATTGTGGTACCCTTTTCCTAGGTTCCCCCCAACCTAAACCTTATTACTTTTTGGGGGGTCAATATTTAGTCCAAAAAAACCCTTTCCCCTCTATTTGGGTCCTGACCCAGGGGAAGAGAAATTCTTTAGTTATTGACAAAAACCGGGTTTCGTGTTCCAAAAAAGTTTTCAAAAGTGTTTTGCCCAAGTGTTTGTGGGGGAGATTTTTCACAAAAAATTTTCTGCCCTGGGGGTCTTTCTCCTTAAGCCAGTTTTAATTTTTTGAAGGGGAAACCAGCGGGCATTGTATATAACTAAAGTTGTACTTTAAAGGGGTTGTCCAGGATTCTACAAATTTCCCTATCACCTTGCACTTAACTAGAAAATTTACCCATACTTACCTCTCACATCACCGCCATTCCAGCGTTTTTCAGGGGCTCACCGGGATGATGAAAGCGAATTCCACAAACCCCTTTTTTGGTCACATGCGGGTACTTTCCCAGGATGTGACTGCGAAGCAAGAATGGAAGGAAACCCATTTTTTTGTGGTCCTTTTGTGTTGGTTACCATTTGAAGGAAACCTGGAAAAAAAAAGGGGAAAACGGGTTTTCTCTTTAACAAAGCTTTAAAAGGGTTTTGAGGGAAAAGGGGAGTTGAGGGTTTTTTAAATTTCCTTTTCCTTAAAAAAGTGGAAAGGTGGGTTTTTGGGGTTTTTTTTTAAAAGTTTTTTTTCCCCCCTTTTTTTAAATTTATTTTGGGTTTAAAAAATTTTTTAATTTAAAAGGGTTCTTTTGGTTTTATTTTTGTTAACGGACACCTGGGGGAACCCAAAAATAAGGTGGTTTTTTTGGGGCCCTTTTTTACCTAAAACTGGGGGCAGGATTTAAAAAAGGGGGGGAAGGGGAAAGGGGGGGAAAGCAAAAAAAATTGGGATTTTAAAATTTTCCCCCCCTTTAATTTTTTAAAAAAACCCAAATAAAATATTAACAAAAAGGAAAGGCCTCTTCTTTACCCCATCAAAACTTTTAAATATAAATAACGGGGAAGTCCCCGCTTCTCCCCTCTATCATAAAACCCCCTATATATCCCAGAGCTCAGTTTCTTTTTCCCCTCAAATCTTAAAACCCTAAAATATACAGAGTTTAAGCTTCTCCCCCTTTTCTATTTATAACCCCCTTTAATTTTTTTAATTTTTGGGGAATTAATTATAAAAAAAATGATAACAAAAGAAAAAACGAAAAAACCACCTCCTTGTCCAGTTTCTTTTAATGAACTCTTAAACCCCAATTTAAAAAAATTAAAACAGTTAGGTTGTTTAACCCTTATTTCAAAAACGCTCTGATAAGCATACAATTAGTTTCTTGTCCCCCCCTTCCAACTATCTCAAATCCAGAAATTTCGATTTTTCGATGTAAAATACCCCAAAAAAAACCCCTCTTTTTAAAAAAAACAAACAGGGAAAGTATAAAGGAGGAAAAAAGGGATTCTAGGCTATTAGAAATTTGTAAAAATCTATTTTTATTTATTAAAAAATTTAAAATTCGTTGCCTAGGAAGCCGATCTAGTATGGGAGTAAAAATGCGTTGCATTTTGATTTGATTCTTTTTAAAGATTGTATTTCGGTCTGCTTATTTTATTGTCCAACAAAGTGGGATTTTTTATCAAATAAATATTATTTTTTACACTGTTAAAGCCCCTGAATCCCCTTTTTTCCCCCTTATATATCCCTGTTTTTTTTTGCAAGGGATTGTTTTGGGTATAACCATTATAAAAAGTCGCTTTTTGCCCTATATATAACCCTTATTCAAGAGCCAGCCTTTTTCCCCTTTTTTTATAACCCAATCACAGGTCAGTTTCTCCCTCAATCAAAATAACCTATATATCACAGAGCTTATTCCCCTCCCTCCCTCTATCATATAACCCTTTTATATCAAGAGCTCATTTCTCTATTTTTTATATCCCTATATATCACAGAGCTCAGCTTCTCTCCCTCCATCATATAACCCTATATATCACAGAGCTCAGTTTCTCCCTCTCTCATATAACCCTATATATCACAGAGCTCATTTTCTACTCTCCATCATATAACCCTATATATCACAGAGCTCAAGCTTTCCCTCTATCATATAACCCTATATATCACAGAGCTCACCTTCTCTCCCTCTATCATATAACCCTATATATCACAGAGCTCAGCTTCTCTCCTCTCTCATATAACCCTAAATATCACAGAGCTCAGCTTCTCTCCTCCATCATATAACCCTAGATATCACAGAGCTCAGCTCCTCTCCCTCTATCATATAACCCTATATATCACCAAGCTCACCTTCTCTCCTCAATCATATAACCCTATATATCACAGAGCTCAGATCGTCTCCTCTCTCATATAACCCAATATATAACAGAGCTAATCTTATATCCTCCATAATATAAACCAATATATCACAGAGCTCAGTTTCTCTCCTCTCTCATATAACCCTATATATCACAGAGCTCATCTTCTCTCCTCCATCATATAACCCTACGTATCACAGAGCTCAGCTACTTTTCTCTATTATATAACCCTATATATCGCATAGCTCAGTTTCTCTCCCTCTATCATACCCTGCTCTCAGATAGGGCAGCATAAACCACCTGACAGGTTCCCGTTAAGTTCATTTTCTCAGACTCTATAACAGATGTAATTAAGTGTTCTGACCCCAGACATAAGCAATTTACATTATTATCTAATATTTAAAACAAAACCCTATCTTTTACGGAACAAAATTATTACATAAACAAATACTAGATTGAAAAGTATGGAACACCAATTCTTGTATATAGCTCTCCTTCCTACTTGGGTAAATTTGGAATCATGCACAACATACCTGTAGGCCACTGAATGTTCTCCTCTACCAGAGTTTCCCTCAGAGTACCATCCATAGCTGCAGTTTCAATTTTTGGGTGGTTTCCCCAGTCAGACCAATACATAGTTCTGCAACAAAGATGACATGACTAAAGTTATTTGGGGGCAGATTTAATAATCCTGTCTAATACGAATTGTAGAGTAGGCAGTGTAAGAAGGCACAAAATTCATCACAGTGGCTCTGGTGTATCTTTAGATCTTGGTGCCTAAATTAGAAATTTATTATTTGACAACATAAAACCAGGTTTGTGCAAGAATTTGTGAGTTTTCAGTGGCTTTAAGCCACTTTTGCCACTTGTCTAAAAACTGTCCATGGTTTAACACTTCTAAAATAATTTACACGAGAAATTAGCATAAATTATAGCTAAACTCTGCACAAGCTCATAGCGGACATAGATTTCAGTTTCAGTTGCACCAACGGTCTCTGTATACCTTTGGCAGATCTTAGTTTGAAGTGGTTTTCATTAAGACTGGTACATAAAATGCTGCTCTTAATACATTTCTCCCTAAGGTTATAATAACTGTTAGTTTACTTACTAATAACAGCATGAAAAATTTTGGCGCACAATGACGTGTGGAAATACAGGTTTCCTTCCTATCAAAGCATGGGTACTTTGTTAAGTGAGACAACAAACATGTCTAAAAAGGGCCTAAAATACATACTAGATGTGGTGCGTGTATGGCAGTAAGTTGGCACAACAGTCATCATAAATCTGCCCCACTATTAATCTCTTTTATTATATATATATTTTATATAATATATATATATATATTATATATATATATATATATAATATATATATATTATATATATATATATAATATATATAAATATAACTTATTATAATTTTAATTACAATGAAATAAATATTTTCAGAATTCCCTGTAACCAATAGCGTCCCATTCATTACCCTCGTAATGGATCCACCACTATGGCATGAGGCTCATCAATCATTCCAGAAATTAATGTCTTCCTATGTTCTCCCTTCATCTGAGCCACCTCAATGACATCACGGCCTGAGTCAGTCCAGTAAATATTTCCAGCTACCCAGTCAACAGCAATGCCTCTGGGCAACTTAAGACCTGGGATCTGTAGAGTGGAAAGAGGACAAGTTCATGAAACCCTTCAAAAGACAAATGCTACATATGGACAGTGGTGCTTTAAAGTTTGTAAAAACTTCAGAATTTTTTCTATTTCTGCATAAATTTGCCCTAAAACTATTTCAGATTTCCACACAAGTCCTAAAAGCAGATAAAGAGAACCGAATCAAACAAATGTGTCGAAGATATGACACTTGGTCACTTGATAATTGAGGAAAATGATCCAATGACATATCTGTGAGTGTCAAAACCATGTGAACCGTTGCTTTCAGTATCTGGTATGATCCCCTTGTGCATTAATAGGGGCATCTAAAGGTTTCCAGTAATTACTGACTAGTCCTACACATTGGCTTGGAGGAAATCTAACCCCTTACTCTGTACAAAAGAGCTTTAACCCTAACTCTGTTTCCTTCCCATAAACTTCTCACTTCAGGTCCTCCCACAATAATTGTATTGGATTAAGGTCAGGACTCTGACTTGGTCATTTTAAAGCGTTAACTTTATTTTCCTTTAACCATTCTCTAGTAGAATGATGTTTGCTTGGGCTCGTTGTCTTCCTGCATCACCTACGTTCTCTTGAGATTCAGCTCACGGACAGATGTACTAACATTTTTTTTCCTTAGTGGTAGAATTCATTGCTCCATCGATGATGGCAATCCATCCTGGCCAGATGCAGCAGAAAAGGTCCAAACCATGACACGATCACCCCCCTATTTCTCAAATTGTGAGAGGTTTTTATACTGGAATGTGTTAAATGCTTTTTATCTAAACAAAAAAACTCTATTTTGGCCTCACAAAACATGGTTCCAATAGCCTTCTAGCTTCTTCAACAGGCAGCAATTTCCCGCGGTGTCTTCCTGATATTGGGAACATGAACATTAACATAAACCAACCCTGTAGTTGCTCAGAGGTTACCTTGAATTACTTTGTGACCTTGCAGACTTGAAAACGCATTCCCTAGGCATGATCTTTGTTGGAGGAGCACTCCTACAGATTGAATACAATCTGTCTGACCGTGGATTGGTGTCTAAATGCTTTAGAAATGGTTTTGTAACCTTTTCCAGCCTAATGAGTAGTAACAACTCTTCTTCTGAGAAGCTCAGAAATGTGCTTTGCTCATACCGTGATACACATCCACAATCGTGTGTGGCGAACATCAAACACCTTGTTCTTTAATTAAAACAGGCCGATCACTCAATCCGATTGTCATTCTGTGAATTGAAAACACCAAGGTTCACATACTTTTGCCACTCGCTGATATGTGATGTTGGATCATTTTCCCCAATAAATAAATGGCTATCTCTAATACTTTTGACTCATTTGGAGGAGTTGGTTCTCTTTATTTCTAGAACCTGTGTAAAAATCTGACGTAGTTTTAGATAAAATTTTTGCAGAAATATAGAAAATTCTAAAGGTTTCACAAACTTTCAAGTACCGCTGTATAGAGGACAACCCAAGCACAGAAATCCAAATGCAGCATAAATGAATATGAATGGAACCGAGAAAACATTTCACATATCATCATGAGCAATAGCAGAGTGTGTTTCATATACTCACATCTAAGTCAGTCACACCCACATCAATCTGACGCTTATTGCGGTTGGAATTTGTAGATGAAGAAGGCGTATGAAGTTCTCTATAAGAGATCTTCCCAGTGTGCCAGTTGCTCCAGTAGATCTTGTTGCCTTTTACATACACATCCATGGCATCAATGCGCACATTTTCATCACCTCTGAAGGTCTGTTCATATGCAGAGTTGGGATTGAATGGGTACAGGCTTCTTATCCCATTGTCATCAGCAATGTAAAGAACTTGATTTGCTCCTATGAATTACAAGACAATGGACATCTTGGACTGTTGGCTTGAATTGGCTACCACTATGGTCTCCTCACCTCGCCTACTATACGATAGCCCACCAAGTCCATTAAATAAGTTATATTTTACTACATATTGAAATTTTGTCCCTCTCATCTCAATCCATGAGCCGGTAGACTACAGGACTTATACCCAGATATCATACCCTACTTTCTAAATTAATCCAGTGCAAGGACACTAGCTGTTGTTCAAATGATGATTTACTCTTTATTTGTCCATTTTACAGGCTTCTTAAGAACAGGGGATTTTCTATGAATGAGATGTTTGCATTTTCCGTCCCACCTCCCAAGAGCCACAACTTTTTTATTTTTCCATCAACATAGACGTAAAAGGGCTTTTATTTTGCGGGACAAGATGTACTTTCTAATGGTGTCATTGACCGTACCATAAAATACACTGGGAAACCACAAAACAATTCTAAGTGCTTGTTCACACGGCTTATTTGGACGAGGTTTTCGGAGCGTTTCCTCGCCCAAAACGCTTCCAAAATGCCCGCAGTTCATTTCATTGATTCCTATGTAAAACCTCATTGTAGTTCACACACGACGAGGTTTTTACATGCTTCTTTGGAAGCATTGAAAAAGAAGTGTCATGTCAATTCTTGAAGCGTTTTTAAGGCGCGGTTTTGGCCACGGTTTTTGTCCTGGCTATTAATTTGTATGGGTGAAAACCTCGTCCAAAACCACGTCCAAATAAGCCGAGTGAACATGGCCTAAGTAGGGTTTTGTTTTTACGGCATTCACTCTTCAGGATAAATATTAGCTGTATTCTGCAGGTTGATAGGATTCCAGCAATAACAAATATATACGGTTTTCATTATGTTTTAGCACCGTAAAAAAAATCCAAACATGCTCTATTTCTTAAATTTGCGCTGCAGATCCATTCCCTGCAACCAATAATTTTTTTGTTCTACCACCAATGGACCCGACAGAGTGAATTTTTTGGCAGGCTGATGTGTACTTTATATTGTTGCCATTTTGGGATAGATGTGACGTTTTGATCACTTTTTATTCCAATTTTTAGGTGATGTGAAAAGATCAACAAAAACACAATTTTGGAGTTTGGAATTTTTTGTCTTATACAGTGTTAAGAGTAAGGAATAAATGATATTACATTTTAATAGATCAAACTTTTACAGGCAGCAATATCAATTATGTGTAACTATTATTTTTTTTATTTGCAAAACAAATTATTATTTTTTTTAAACACTTTTGAACATGTTTTGTTCACCTATACCTAAGTTACTCTAAGGTACTTAACCGATATGGGACATGATCATTAGCATAGCCTATAGCATTGTATAAACAATGCAATAAAGTGTGCAAAGATAGTGGTTTTACTACTTCCTGCCTGGGGAAGTAAGAAAACGGGAAACATGGCAGTGATTAAAGTCTTCACAAGGCTTTCAGTCGCCATGTTAACCAATTAGCACCTGAGATCTCACCATGGGAGTGAAAATCGGAGTGAGAAACGATGCATTTCTCATTAATTTAGACGCCGCAGTGTCTAATGGGTTAAACAGGGAATGGAGCCGTCTCAGTTTCATGTTATTAGTGGCAGGTGTCATTTGCAATTAACAGTCGGCACCTGCCACCTATTTAGTGTCAAATGTTGTTAAGGGGTTAAGAATGTCACCTGCATTAGGTTCTTACTAAATGAGAAAGTACATATCTTACATGTACACATTTTGTATGTTATAAAGCTGGGTTTGTGCCAACATCTGTATGTATTGTGAAACTGACATTTTAGTGCTGTATGTTTCCTATATATCTATTTATCTAAAAAAAGACAATGGCCCTCATTTAGTATTGAGGTTGAATCAGAGAAGGGTTTTAAAATGCAGCAAAAAGCATAAATTAGTTGAAAGCTCCTTATTGGGGTTTTACGTTTTTTAATACTTTCTTTTTGTTATTATTAATTAATTAATTATACATATTGTGCCCCACATAAGGTCAGAAAAAGACCTTTGGGGAACATTTTAAAATAAAATTTTTGTTTTGCTGATAATTTAGACCCAGTAACAGGGGAAATACACCCCTTTAAGTTACTGCAGAGCTGATCTGGTTCTGATAAGTCTCAGCAGCTCATTAAGTTACTGAGCCCTGGTGGTAATGCAACCAGGGCCATCTTTTCCAGTGGGCACACTAGTCAGTTGCCCGGGGGCCCCATAAGTATAGGGGCCCCAGGTGGAGTATGCTTGTCCCAGGAATACAAGAAACATACCCATAATCCCATAAATAGCTTTGCTTATTTTACTGTTTGTGTGTTCTTAGGAACAAATAAAAACCATGGTGGAGAAGGAAGCCAAAGGCTCCCTGCTCTGTCAATCAGTCTTGTAGGCTGCAGGCTGATGGACATAAGTGATGTGATAATATGGGTTTTCATGGGATGGCTAGAGGCATGGCCTAGTGTGAGGTCATGTATTTGGACAGGGCCCTCTCCAGAGCTCTTCCCAGGGGTCCATAATGCTGTCAAGGCGGCTCTGAATGCAACTGCCATGGCATCCACCCGAATGTTTATAGTCAACAGGTGGTCGACATCTAGTTAAGGGCTTAAAACACTTTCTGCATATTGTTCGTCAAAGGGGCATGGCTTAAGTGGGTGTGGTCAGGATGAGACACTGAGCCAAAAGCGGTGTCAAATGTGCCTTCAATTATCAGGTCCCAATTGGGCCGATTTAAAGAAATATCCGTCAAAAAGACCTCCAGTCATCAGGGCCCAATTGGAGCCCAAATTTGTCATCTTCTGGACCTGTGGTTATGTTTGTCTGATTACTACTTAGTGACAGCTTTTTACCAGTATAGTTTTGCCTCCTTTTGTTCTCTTTGGTCCATGCTATCTCAATTCCCTGGAAGAACCGTGACCATAGATGGGGAAACGTGTTGGGTTTCTCTTTGGACATTGAATTTTCTTTTATTAGGAAAGAGGCCTCTAGGGGGCGGCCTCTGTAGGGTGGGGTCACCCCTTCTGGGACGGTAGCTCTGCCAGATAAGTAGGATGCAATACGGATTGTTAGGTATTTTGTATTGTTCGTTTATTTTCCTATTGCTTGTGTAGGTTTTTACCCTTTTTTGCCATCTGATATACAAATTTTGAAATTCCCTACTACCTGTGGAACACCTCTTACCTGGATTACATCGGGTCATGTGAGTTTATCATTTCACCTCATATATTTGACAGTATATGACTAAAATTATTAGGATGCATCTATGGTGACATTTTGGGTTTCAATATTGTTCAGAATTCACATTTTGTATTTTTTAGTATATTAGAGTAAAAGTTAAAAGTTTTAACTGTTGTTTTGAATAGGGTCTGTACCAAATATACCCCAAAATTCTAGAGTAGAAAACGGCAAAAAAAAAAAAAAAAGTTGGTCCAAAGTCTAAAGTTGTGACTGGAGGTACATGGGCTACATATAAATATGGGTAATTTACCTTAACTATTTAACAGTATTGGTATATATTTGGGTATTGGTCCGGATTTAACTATTTATGAGCAGTGTGCATCTACTATAGGATATTTAACTAATACATTGAAAATGGTCTCTGCACATGTGACCTTTTATACACTATTGCACTATTTTCTGTATATTCTATGGTATTGTTTTGCGCCTCTTTGTATTCACCTGTGGGATCTTGTCTTATGTAATGTTATGAGATTTTAATATCATTTAATAAAGGATTTGGGTTTTATTTGGTGGTGGATTAAGCTCCTTTTTTCTTTCTTGTAAGTCATATGTTCTGGGATTATTCCATTATTACTGTTTTTTGGATGTGGATTTTTGGGGCATTTTTTGTTAATAAAATTTATCTATCAGTATCAGCCACTTCAGACAAGGAGTGTAAAAATGGACCAGATTTATCAAAGTTTACGCTGTCTAACTTTCAGACAGTGATAGTAAATGAGGACCAATGTTTAAAGTTAAAACAGAAAAAAAATAAAAAAATAAATTAAGACAATGGACATCGACCTGATGGATGGAGGGGGAAAAAAAACAACTTTGTGCTCACTGAAGAGAGCTGTATATTCAGGGAATATTGGGTGCCGCTCACTACCTGGCACTAACATTCCCACCCTAAATAACTACCATAAACGTATGCTGTTAAGCATCATATAAAGAAATACTTTCTCCACACTTACCATCCGCTTTGCAGGTGTGATTTGACTTGATGAAGTTCTTCGCACATGTGCACATGTAGGAGCCTTTGGTATTATTACAGATCTGTGAACACGTACCAAATGCCAGACACTCATTCACATCTACAGGAGAAAAAAAGAAAAAAAAAAAAAAAAAAACTTTAGTGGCTGGGATGCACTGAGAAGCTTCACCATGAAGAATTCATACATTGACTGCACTTGCTTGAATCTACCTTCTGATTATCAGTTACAGAGATTCATCACGCCTGAACAAAAAATACCCCGCACATTACAAGTACTCTCTGTCCAGATAAATTGGAATAATCCTTTGCAAAGTATTTCATAGTCATAGTGCGTTTGGGGTTTTGTTCTTGGCTTAGGCTTTAGATGTGAGACAGAAGAACTGTCCATCTTGCACCTTTGTCATCACAGATACATTACTTAGCTGTGACTACCACCCTATTTGTATGAGCATTGCCACAGGTCTCTATATTCCTGAAGAGAGATGTCTTTCAAGACCTTACATACATAAATGTGATGGCTTTCCTTCCATCCTCACCTCTGCATGCATTGCTGCCAGGGATCTTCTGGAATCCTTCCTTACATGTGCAGTATACACTGGTGAGGGTCTGGATACATTTCATCTCCTCTCCGCAGATGGTGCTGTTGGTATAGCAGCCATAGTTTTTAAAATCTGTCAAAATATGAGAAAACATATTAGCCGTTTTTGGCTACAAGAACATAAGATAGCTTTTGTGTGACTGACAACATGTTGGATAAAGATTTATAGGATACGATTTATACTGGCCTTCTCTATTGTCTGGGGTCTAAACCTCTAATAGTGTACCTAGGGGGTACATGCCGCATCTCTAGGGCGTACATTTTATTATGTTTTTAACAGGCAGTAGAGCACCGCCCATAGTCTTGGGGTTACTCTGATGGAAGATATTTTATTTATGAGCTACTTGATTTTAAAACTTTGAGAAACACCATTGAGAAAGAGAGCGAGACATGTGCGTACACACATACACTCAAAAATAGTTTCCTCATATTTTAACACCTTCCATTAGAGTATAGATAATACATGCAAACGTATACAAACGTATGCTATAAGTCACTATACAAAGAAATACTATACATATTGATTTATAGTATACCAACGTGTAGATAACGTCTCCCCAAAGCCTTACCGACATCTGCTGTCATTTATGACCATAATCTGGTACTTCGCAAGCATTTACCCAAGACACTATGGGCGACATGTATGTATTTTGGCGCCCAGACAACTTTTTTGCACTCATTAGTAGCGCAAAATGTGCCTGAATCTATTAACCTATTCTACTGCGGGTCATAGATTTAGCGCTTTCTAGCTCCAAAACGGCAACTCCAGCAGTAATGCGCCTAGTTTTGTCGTTGGCAACATAAAAGGTTGAGGAGCGATAATCATCCAGAACGCCCCCACATCATAGGTGCATAACAAAGTGCTGTGGGCACCCGATAATGAGCCTAATTTTGGAATGTGTCCTGATTATAAATCTAGAGAGCAGGGCTGCGCCAGTGTTTGGGCTGAAAGGACGCCAGAATACTGGCGCAGCCCCGTACATACATGTCGCCCTATGTCCTAATGTTCCTCACTGACCTCAAGACTCTGCCAGCTTCTACACTTGGAGTTTTTAGCTGCACTGTTAAATAGGATCTGTGACATCTGGTATGCCTGTTTAATTTAATACTTGTGTATACTGGAAAACAATCATTCTGGAGGAGCATCTTCTCTTCTAGCTCTGTTTTGTGCTGTTCTATTATTCCTCCTATAAATGCATTACTGAATCTGTCAACTGGGTGTTCATGATTGGGGATGTGTCATTGCACTGTACCAACAGCCCTGACAGTGTGTGCAGGGACACAGGCCTTTGATTGGTAACACCCAGCTGACAGATACAGCAATAATTTCCAGAAGGAATAACAGAAGAACAGCACAACACAGAGTTATAAGAGAAGATGTTTCAGGACTGTTATTTCACAGGAAACACAAGGATTTACTAAAACAAACATGTTAGGAGATGTCTAGGGTTCTCTTTAACTAGCTTTTTCCACCCCGTAGGCTGTTTTGGCTGAACCAGTTCCTGACCAGGTTGTTCACCCCCCCTTCCTAACCAAGTACATTTTTATTTTCTTTAGTACATAATATTTTGTGGACTTTTTTTTTTTTTTTTTTACACATTATTTTACATATTGTGCCCCCATAAAAGACAGAAAAAGGTAATTGCCAACTGCCAATTTTTCCCGTCACTAGGGTTTAATAATCCAGGCCTCCCTTCTTAGTGGAGAGCTCTGCTGCCGCCGACAGCCGGCTCTCCACAATTGGGGGGGGTTCACATGGCTTAGAGCCAGCGTACAGCGGTGCGTACTGTGCATGCCGCTATGTGCCAGGTGTTTTAGAAGTATGTTCTGGCCAGCATATGTGCCGGAAAGAAGTGAAATGCCACTTTTTTTGCCGGCCACACAGTACATTCAGGAAATACGCTGTAAAATCAAAGCATTCTGAGTGCTATGATTTTACCGTAATTGCGGGCCATACCTGAAGTGCGGCCTGCAATAACGCCATGTGAACATACCCTTAGGCCTCGTTCACACAGCTTATTTCTGGCACGGATTTCAGCCGTATTGCGCGCCGTGCCAGGCATTACGGTAATCCATAGTTCTCATAGAGAACTATGGATTCCGTCTCTCCTCCCCGCTCGGCGAATACACCAAGGGGGGGAGAAAGTGACATGCACATTATCGCGGCGGGATACGCGCCGTGGATAATGAATGTCTATGGGGCCGGCGAGCTGCCGCCCCCCCTGCACAGAGCCGGCGTAATTGCGGGGCGAAAACCGGGCCTTAGTGTGCAGCTGCAAACTCTGCACAGACATTTTGAAACAGCCGTGCAAAGTTAAGCACCGCCCAGACATTCATCAACCAGTTAAAGTGGTTGTCCTGTTAATTGAACTCTATTTATCCGTGACAAACTTAAAGTAGATCATATTAGCAACATTTTCGGGATGATTCTTTCAATTTTGAGTTGAATTTTAGGGAGTGATACACACAATAATAGAGGGCACGATGTGGAGGTGACACACTTACTGTGAGGACAGTTTTCTTCATCCGAACCATCTCCACAATCGTCAAATAGGTCACAGAGCAAGTTGGAATTGATGCACTTGCTGTTCTTGCACTGGAACTCTTGCTTATCCAAGTCACAACTCTTTGGCCTATGCAGATCTAAAGCAATAAATTGAAACCAAATGAGACACAGTATCTTAGTTACATCAAAAAGGACAATTCGACAATTTTACCTAACACAGTTTGTATACCACTACAAATGAACGACCACCAGGTCATTAGGAAATAACATTTCCAATGGGCCCATGGGCTGTCATTTACTGCCCTCTTTTTGTATGTTTGGTGCATAGTTCTCTAACCACTTGGATATAACCGATTGTTATTTGCTGAGTTTCTGACCTATTATGATAATGTATCCACTTCCCCTGAAGTACCCTTTTTCTGGATTTAATATTTCAATTCTGTGGCCAACTTGGTCATCTGTGCTATGTTACTACATTTCTCACATTATTTAAGGTGATATAAGCCAATAAAAGGTGTTTGGTCATCAGGCTGTTTTACAGAGCCGCCCAATCTTCACAGCCAGCTTCAGACTCCCACTTCCTGGTTAGGCTGTGGGTGGTTCTACGGCAGTGACTGACATATCAGCTCTGCTATTTTTAGCTGATCCTGTTCAAGGGACATTGGTAATAAGAAGTGTTAAAACAACTGGGCAGCAGGCTACAGTGCTCTAAAGGGTTAACTTTTGTCAGTAAGAAACAAACTAGCTCCTGTGCTGATAAGACACAGCAAAGAGTGATGACAGCAGCATGACAGAGCAGAGAGAGCTTGGCGAATCATCCAACAAATCACCAGCAAAAAATATTTCCAGATTATAAAATTGATCAGGGTTAGGGTATGTTCACATACAATACGCCCGAATTACAAACTCGAAAATAAGGTAATTCATAGCTCTCAATGAGATTACCTGCCGTTTTTCACGGCGCACAATGCGTGGCGGGAGAAAGAAGTGACATCACTTCTGCCCGCTGTTTACGTGCTGGGGAAAGTGAATGTCAGTGGGAGCACATCAGAAGTATGCGCCTGCCAATGTGTAGTTTTGAATCGACAGGTGTGTTGCTGCTCACATCGCTACATGCCTGTAATAAGTCGTGTGAACATACCCTTGCTTCACAGGGCAAAAAATTTAACAAATGCTGCAGAGGTGGTGTATCATTAAAACATTTCAGCCCTGTTCTACTGCTAAGGTTTGTCTACAGTGAATGGGTGTGGATGAAATGGTTAACTTCACTAAGAAGAAGGGGAAGCAACACACTTATGTCAATATAGTGTAAAATTACCCACTGAATTGCAGTGGAGGTACAGGGCACTTTGAAACGGATAGGAAGGTTCCTTTTTTGTAGGAAACCTCTATTAGATTATAAGGAAACTCAAACTCTTCAATAAATCACTGTTTATAGACCTTTTTAACAAAAAAAAAAAGTCACTCTAATATTTTTTTTTAACCCTGTACTCACCACAATTCTCTTCATCCGTGTTATCTCCACAGTTATCAATGCCATCACAGACACGAGCCACACTCAAACAGACACGGTCGTTCCTGCAACGGAACTGTCTGTATGGAGGACAACTAAATTTCACTAGTGGAAAGAATAAAAAAGAAAACAAAACCAATAAGCATAACAATCATCATTTTACAAATCCAAGGAAAGTAGTTAAAAAAAACAACTACAATAATCATATATAAAACAATCCCAACCCCATTTTTTTGGAGGCTAGGAAGGGGGTCCCAGTACCATCAGCTGTCACTTTTACAGTACGGATGACACATTGATTTCAAATTGATGCTTGGCATCAGGGCAGGTCAGCAGATGACAAATACAACCAGAAAACAGCACCAGGCAACAACTAGACGACGACTTATCTGCCCCTACACCACACTTCTTTAAAGTGGGAATAGGAGCAGTGGTTTCTCCAGATTGAAACACTATTTCGGGATACACTAAATGGCTGGAGATTGCTAAAATGTGGAAGTGGCAGAGTGCCCCATATTAACCCCCGTCCATTTGACATGACATTACTTACAGCATTCCTCTGGTCTCTCATCTGAGTTGTCCCCACAGTCATCCTCGCCATCGCACTTCCAGGCCAGCGGCTTGCACAAGGTGTTGTTGGACTGGAACTCGTCCAGGGGGCAGGTTCGGACTACTGAAGAGAGGCATATTTCTTAAGTAGCAGGCATTCATTGAAGACAAGCCATTTCCTGTAAATTACTTTATGTTCATTTCATTTAGGTTATTTGACAAGAAGTCATTTCCACTACCTTTCTGAAATGAACAGTACAAGCAAGTTCTGTGGCCAATGCATTATTTGTCTAGATGTTTATCCAGATGACAGAAACAAGGAAAGTGTAAGGAATTACAAGTGTTAAAGGGGTTGTCTCATCTCAAAGTTTCATAGGATGCATGAATGAAATAATGCTGCTTTGCTCTGTCACTTCCTGGTCAAGCTGTCTGTAATTAGCATATGAGCTCTGTGTATTCAGGCTTCTGCTAATTAGATTAACTCAGAAGCTTCCCTGGTCCTGACAGCATGAGATTTAAGTAAACAGCAGTAATTACTTTTCTGAAAGATCAGATAACAAACATGCTCTCACTGTCTGGAGTTCTGTGCTGCTGCCACCTTGACCTGTGTGATGACCTCACTCCCTGCTATCAGATAGAACAAACAGCAGGAGGGGAGACGTACACAGGTCGGTCACTTGGAGAACCAGAGAGAGCATAGAAGGGGATAAAATCACTTGTAGCACCTTAACTAAAAAAAAATAAAAAATGAACACAATATATTTGGAAAACATCTACATTTAGTGTTCCCTACATGTTGAAAGCTGATCTTTGTAGCGAGACAATCCCTTTAAGTAAAAAGAAGCAGTTTAAAAAAACTACAAGTCACTCAAAGGCAATGGCACAGCTGTTTGAGGGCTAGTTATGTCTTCAAATAGAAAAACAATGGATGAAAAGAGCTTCAGTGGATATGGTTCAGAACCTTACAGTCAATAGAGAACATAACCGTATGCCAATGATTAACCAACTATAAACTTCTGCATATAAAAACTGCTCTTCAAATGGCATTTTGGGCCACATGTATGAAAACTGTCTAGGTCTAAAACTCACTTTGCTGCCCATAGCAACCAATCAGAGCGCCCCTTTAATTTCATATAGTGCTCTAGAAAAATGAGAGGGGAACTCTGATTGGTTGCTATGGGCTCTGATTGGTTGCTATGGGAAACAAAGTGAGTTTTAGACCTAGACAGTTTTCATATATGTGGCCCTTAGTTCTTTATTTTGTTGGTGCATTGATAGAAATTACATATACTAGAATGCAAAAAGAGCAGCCTTACCTCTAGTACTACAGTTCACTTCATCACTTCCATCCATGCAGTCAGCATCAGCATCGCATCGCCAGCGGTGTGGGATACAGTGGCCATTTGTACACTGGAATTGGTCTGGTTCACACCGTAATTGACAACCTTTCTGTTTGAAGAGACCAAAAATGTTGGGTGAACCATTGTGAACTACCCTCTAATTTTCTGACCATATAAATATGTACTGTTAACAGGGTTTTATGTAGCTCAAAGGGGATAACTTCTGGCTTGGGAAAGACATCATGTAGGTGTGTGGAGACATATTCACTATTAGTTGCTCTAGTTAAAGGGAACCTGTCACATAGTTTTTGCCCCCCCCCTGGCTGAGGACAGCACAAGCTAGTGTCAGACATGCTGCTTCCAGTGCGGTGTCCCTTATTCTGGAAGATGCTGGAGTTTTCGTGTATTTAATGCTCAAACCTGCAGTTTTCAGCCAGAAAAGTCATTCGAAGAGTCCTTCAGAGTGTCAGTTTTTTTCATACCCCGCCCACCTGATAGCCCCGCCCACGTCAACTGACAACCCTATTACTTTGAATAGGTAGAAACATGTGAATAACTGTCAGTGGGTGGAGCGAGCCTTTGGTGGGTGGAGCTAACACCTGCTCATGAATAAGATTTGAGGGGTAAATGCTCTAAAACTGCTGCATCTGGAAACAGCAGGTCTGACACTAGTTTGTGCTGCTCTCAGCAAGGGGGCACAACCTATGTGACAGGTTCCCTCTAAACTGAAATATATTCAAAAAGGCTCATGGGAAATGAGTGAGGCCTCTGCAGTGCCACTTATTCAATGTAGCATTTCTCAAATCACATCATCCGACTCACTGAGCCTTATAGTGTAAACGTAGTAAGAGGCAATAAGATATTAATCTACAGACTGCTGTTTTAAGATGTTTGCCCTTCATCACTAAAGAGTAGAATACTGATTGGCTAGGTTAGAGGCTTTAGACATAGCTAAAGATTAGGTAATGTTCTTCATTAGGGAGAGGCAACCAGAGGCGATGCAGAGTCCTACTTCATTGCTTATGAGCCTTTTTGAATATATTTAAATTTCAGTGCGTGACTTGTGTTGTGTAAGTCTCCACACACCTACACGGTGCCTCTTCTTAATAGGAATGTTTTTGATTGAAAATATTAGCAATCAGTGGTCAAATCCAATATTTCCACGTGACGTAGCACGGGACACCACGTGTCATACATGACATGCATAAAATGCTAAACATCACATGTTACACTAACAACCCTGCACGCTTCAAACACAAGCAATAAAGCAACACATCTGTGAAGGGAAGGAAAAGAGGGAAAGGGGTGGGGGAATTGCAGGCCCGAAGCTTTATTTACAGACACAAATGGGGAGAAGGTCTTTAATCATCAGCCTCATCGTCTGCTGGTCTTAATGAGGAACGTTACCCCTTTTGAGTTACACCTACAGCCTCTTACCTAGGTTGGCTATGTGAGAAACTCTAGGTGTAACTCGAAAGGCATAACGTTCCTCATTAAGTAGCAGCACCATGTGGGTTTGTGGAGACTTCTACACCTTAAATAACTCCACAGTATTCTAACCTGCACTGTTAAGGGGCAAACAATGGTCTTCAGATGAATATCTGGTTACCTCTAATCCTATTTACATTACAAGGCTCAGTGAGTTGGATGTGAATTGAAGAATGCTACATCCAATAGAAGATGCTGAGTCCTAGTTCATTTCCCATAAACCTTTTTGGATAGATCTGGGTTTTTTGTGGTACACATATATGGATACTATGGGTATCGTCTTGGGAATACAAATTCTGACATTAATATTTACTAGTGTTGCCCAACCCAGTCCTCCTGGAACCCCGACAGGTCATGTTGTGAAGAAATTCGTAAACTTACCGAATATACCGTATAAGCTGAGTTTTTCAGTACAAAAAACGTGCTGAAAAAGCCTTCCTCGGCTTTTTCTCGAGTCACCACCAGCATCCGCGTGCTGCAATGGCCCGGGCGCAGGCAGAGATCCATCAGCTGTATGCGACTCCTCTGGGAGTTCCTACAACTGATCCTCGAGTTACCCGCGGGTGTCCAGGCACTACCATGGCCCGGGCACTGTCGACGATCTCTTCAAAAGTATGCGACTCCTCTGGGAGCGCATACAGTTGAAGACACTATTTCGGGGCAGAGAGGGAGTGCTCGCTGCTCCACAATAGGACTCCGGAAGGCCGCAGACCTGCAGCCTTCCGGAGAATCCAGCACAGGCGGCATGAGTGTCATCAGGCTGCCTGATGACATCATGCCGCCTTTGTCGGGAAGAAGACAGGTCGCATCGGAGCGGAAAGGTGAGAGGTGAGTATTTTTATTTTCTATTTTCTAACAAGCCCTGCCTATGCATGTCTATGGGGGATATTAAACTGCCAGTAGGGGACATACCCTGTTTCCCCGAAAATAAGACAGCGTCTTATATTAATTTTTGCTCCTAAAGATGTGCTACGTCTTATTTTCAGGGGGTGTCTTATTTTTCCATGAATAAATTATAGCATGCTATATTATGTGATTGATACATATATCCTATGGTATGTGACTCTAAACTTTGAGATATATATATATATATATATATATATAATAATATATATATATATATATATATATATATATATATATATATATATATATATATATATATATATATATATATATATATATATATATATCAAAGTTTAGAGTCACAAACCATAGGATATATGTATGTAAAGGACATTTTATGGCAGCTGCAGTGACTTATCTCAAAGGATGGCAAATGTGACATGCTGGGACTTGTAGAACTAGAAGTCCCAGCATGCCCCATTAGCCATCCCCTGTGAGATGTGTGTGTCAGTATCATTGTTCTGTTCTCCCCCCTCGTCCCTCTGTTACTTACATGTATTTACTGTCTACTCTCCTTTGGATGTTCAGGACCTGTGGTGACATCACCTTCCTTCACAGGTCCTTCAACAGTCTAATGATTTCCGCTATGTCTTATTTTCAGGGGGTGCCTTATATTAGGGAATTCAACAAAATTTCTGCTATGTCTTACTTTCGGGGGTGTCTTATTTTCGAGGAAACACGGTATACCTGCTTATGGGGGGAAATATACCTGCATATAACTGCCTATGTAATTTTATTGGTATCCATTTTTATTTTTGAAATTTACCAGTAGCAGCTGCATTTTCTATCCTACATCTAATACATCTATTGCCTTTTCAGTGTGCACCTATGCTTACGTTTTCAAAGTATATTTTAGATGTGCACAGCCTAATTACGTTTTGTAGCATTTTCTATCCTAGGCTTATACTTGACTCAATACGTTTTCCCAGTTTTTTTGTGGCAAAAGTAGGTGCGTTGGCTTATATTCGGGTCGGCTTATACTTGAGTATATATGGTAAACTTTTTTGTTAACTTCTTGACCCCAACATGGTCTGTAAGGGTTCCTTGAGGTTGAGTTTGGGAAGCACTGCTATTTTAAGGCTACATCTCTGTTGTGTTTGAGTTCTTACCTCATCTGATCCATCAATGCAGTCAGGATCTCCATCACACTTCCAACGACCAGCAATACACCGTCCATTAGCACAAGAAAATTCACTTTCCGAACAAGGCCTTGGTGCTGTAAATAATTAGAAAACCATGATTATTTTTTATTAACAAATGGTTTGTTATCTTTTTACTTAAAATACCTAAAGCTCGACAAGACTAGCCTCAATATAAAAAAATATCTGAAGTGACGATCTCTTCCTCAAATGCACATCAGTATAGACTAAGGGTTCATGCACACAGGTGTTATGCTATCCATTGTGGATGTTTCTTTAATGCAGATGAGCAGACGTAAGACTAGGTAGAATAGTTAAAACAGGGAACTGCACATGAGGTTTTAGCATGCGTCATGCATTATGGTTCTATTTGCAGCTTCAGAACACAGCACACCAATTTAAGTATCAATGTACAGTAACAACTAAAATAATGCATGAAAGTTCTGGTGAGACCACTTTCTAGGGTTGACTAGTTTAGACAACCCAATGTTACAGGTCTTCATAGTGTATATGAAGCAGATCAAAGTGGACCCTCTGACCTGAACCTCCCCCTGTACCTTCTATATACATCACAGTTCACCACAGCATCAGAAGACCCACAATGTAAGAAAGGCTTGTCTATGCTTAACTAGACAACGCCTTCAGATGTTCAGAAGTCATCATTTACATTCTACCACACTCATGTGCATCATTTAATGACACCCGTGTGCCTGAGCCCTTTTTTTTTTTTGCAGTAAACTATACGCAACACCCCTCTGAATACAAAAAAAAAATACTCCCCATTGTCATGAAGACATATGTGTCTATGATGATATAGTGAATGAATATGTAATTTGGATAAAGTGGGATAAGTATCTTACCGTAACTCTTGAACAAAAATTCTGGAAATATTTTAATTATATTTAAATAGATTATGTCCTAATGGGGGTAAAACTGTGGTAAAAATATAATATCTGGACAATTATATCTAAATCATGCCTAAAATGCCTAGTTACAAAAGTTCATCACAGGACTGTTCTCTCACATATAGACCACATGGAGTGACCAGACTAGAAGAAAAGGCAAAAAAACCTTCTGCATTGCTATAACCAATGATATTTTAATTGTGCGAAGGGCAAATAGTCAAAAGTAAAGAACGTCAAGAAAGTGTTATGGTTTCAATATTACAAAATGTTCAAATCTTTACAAGCTCATCCCTTATGGCCTTAAGACATTGGAGAACATGTTCATAAACCACACTGTGAATAACATTTACTCCCGAAATTAACAAACCTATATGACAACACTGATCCAGTGGAGTCATAATATCTAAACATAGCTATACACAAAGACGTTAGTTGAGATTCATGGGAATGTATCACCAATATCTTTTACACTACTCACAAAAAGTTAGTGATATTTGACTTTTAGTGGAAATTTCAAGATGAACATAAAATTTCTTGAATTTTTTTTTTAAATTAACTAAAGGAAACCATCTCTTACCTTTAGAATGCACAGGTAAAACTGCTCAGTGTTTCAGTACTTTTGCACAACTCGCTGATCTCTAACAAGGAGCTTAAATGGCAAAATTCACAACAGGTATTTGATCACTGAATCGCTCGATAAATTTAGGGGATCAATTTGAATTGGTATTTAAACAGTCCTCCTCATCATGCTGTTCACATCACGAGACCAAATCACCAACTTACAATTGATCAACAGTACCTTGTGGTTGCGAGGCGCCAAGGACGATGCTCTCAGATGGAAGTGGCAGAGTGTTGTCAGCAAGTTGCAACAGAGATACAGAGAGACACAGGAAGGCAAAGAAGTGGACCTCCTTTGGTTACATCACACACTGATGACCACTTCATTGTAAACAATGCCCTGCAGAACTGGATGATGAATGCCACACAACTCCTGGCACATAAGCAACCAAGTGTCACGTCAGATCATTTGTAACCATTAACATCAGCGTGGTCTGTGTGCTAGACAACCTGACCACACCACCAGGCACAGGCATCATCGTCTTGAATGGGCCATGAAGAATGTACGCTGGACAAGGGACCAGTGGTCCTCAGTGCTGTTCAGTGATGAAAGTCTATTTCTTCTGAGCAGAAATTATGGCCGCTAACGATGCTGGCGTCAGGTACTGATTGACGGTCATCTAGCATGCAAACCACGCTGATGTAAAAGCGTATGAATGGTCTGATGTGACCCTTGGATGGCGCTCACCTCCCTTAAACGTGCCTGGAGTTGTGTCACATTCATCATCCAGTTCCGCAGGACATCATTTACAATGAAGCGGTCATCAGTGTGTGATGTAGCCAAAGGATGTTCACTTCTTTGCCTTTCTTCATCTCTTTCAGTCTCTCTGTATCTTTATTGCAACCTGCTGACAACACGCTTTGAAACTCTAAGCTAAGTGGCCACTTCCATCTGGGAGCATCCTGCTTGAAGGGCATTGTTTACAATGAAGCGGTCATCAGTGTGTGATGTAGCCAAATAAAGTCCACTTCTTTGCTTTTCGGCGCCTCTCTATCTCTGTCAAAACCTGCTGATGAAATTCTGTGACACTAAGCTCAGTGGCCCCTTCCGTCTCAGGGCATCCTGCTTGAAGCCTCACAATGACCAGGTACTGTTGATCAATTATAAGGTGTTGTCTTGGTCTCAAAATGTGAACAGCATGATGAGGAGGACTGTTTAAATCTCAATCCAAACTGATCCACTAAATGTATTGGGTGATTCAGGAATCAAACACCTGTTGTGAAATTTGCCATTAAGGTCCTTGTTAGAGATCAGCAAGTTATGAAAAAAGTACTGAAACATTGAACAGTTGGACATGTGCACAATAAAGTTAAGAGATGATCTCATTTAGTGCATTTAAAAACATTTTCAAGAAATCTTTATTCTGAAATTTTAACCAAAAGCAAGATCTCTAACTTTTTGCGAGTAGTGTATACTAATTGAGACCTAATACACATTCTTTTCTTCTTCGCCATTTTTATTTTTTTTACTTTACTTTGGATTTCTGTAAATGATTACGAGCACAGCTCATAACATTCAGAAGCCTGCTTTACAGCCGCTACATCAACCGTAGGAAGCACTAATCTAAAAATGCATATCGACTTCTATGGGAGAGGGTTGTGGGCATGCTTTACTACCTGTGGAGAGGTCAACGAGTGATCTGTGACCATCACCTACTGTTAACGGTGGATCCTGTGCTATTTATATATTGCTGTCATTTTTTATTACAATCCTACCTCTTATGATAATGAGGAGACTGCAGAGAAGTAATCTCTACAGAAAAGGAAGTGTCAGACTATTAGGTTCAGTGACCAGAGTGGAAGATCTCAGGATTTATTTTTTTTTAATATAGATAGTGACATAAAAAAATGGGAAAAAATATATAAAAAATGTTTAACATAAAAACTTAAACAATGGGTCACTTTCTTATAACCTGGGACATCGCTGTTGTGGGGTACAGGCATTCCCTTTCTGTAGATGGATCCCATTTACCCAGCACGTTGATATTTTTTGCACAGACATCTCAGATCAAGTATATTTAATCCTAACAACAGAACTAAAAAAATAGAGCAAATGCTATTGGGGTTGGAAAACCACTTCTTTCTTGATTTAATCAAAATGGTCTTCAGCCTTCAAAACATGAAAAAGTATTGATGTTTGCCTATGGTATCTTTGGGGTGTATAGCAATGGTGTATAGCACAGAATGTGCCGCTATTTGGTGGGCCTTCTAGAAGTACGTGCCAGCTCCCATAGAAATGGCAGGTAATTATAGCTCTCAGTGATAGTTATGAATTTCTGTATTTACGGGGCATAACTCGGGTGTATCGCAGAGCAATTACGTGTCAGATTACGCCCTGCAAATACGCCATGTGACCATAACCTATAGGTCACAATGGATTAAAAAAAAACAAAAATAAAACCTATTGGATATTTATCAAACTATTAGAAGTTGCACAGAGCAACCAATCAAGTTGAAGCGTTAAAGCAAAGATTTGATTGGCTGATATAGACCATTTTACCCTTGTGTTACTTTTGAGACATCTCTACCAGTATGTTTGTCTTGGTTATGCATTCCTTTTTCCCTTTCCCAGGTTTTTCAGGAGGCATGCTCAGGTCTGTACTGTTAGGGACACACCACATCAAGGAACGAGAAGGGGGCAGGAAGCACACAGCAAGGGGTACGGAGGAGCAGTATGGTTAGTCAGTGTTATATGTAGAGTTTATTCTGCACCTACCTCTGGATGCCCCAGGGACGACAGTGTTAAAATGGAGAAAAACATAACATGAGGTGAAATGATACCAACACAAATACACAACATGTGAGAACAAGAGGTGAGCGGCTATGCTGGAAGAAAGTTCTACGCCCCGGACAGATGAACAGGATAAAGATGGAGAAATCGTTCCAGAAATGACTGACGGAAGGAAAAGATGTGAAAAGAAGAATGTAATGCAGTGGAACAGCAAACAGAACCTTGGACTGGGCAGAGGAACATTACAATACTAGAACACAAGCTGCCAGTAAAATGAGGCACATGGGGCACATTTATTTATATGAAGCCAGTAGAAGGGAAAAGCAGCCCCACTGCCCATGACAACCACATTTCATAGTGACATTCGAATTGAGACACAGGCTACACAATTATTTCCTGCACTCTAGCGTTTATAAATGGCCCCCATAGCTCAAAGCGTTCCTAAAACGTGCATTAAAAGAGCATTAAACATCTAATGGTGAGATTTAATAGACCTGGTCCTAGGTGTGTGCTTCAGTCACGGTCACGTATGCCGCGCAGCATCCGCTATGCTACAGCTGTATAGAATCTACTAAAAGCTGAATATGTGTGGAGTAGAAAATGCACATACTGCAGCTCTCTTCATCGGAGTTGTCACCGCAATCGTTGTCGTAGTCGCACTGCCAGCGGCCGGGCACGCAGCGGTTGTTCTTGCAGCGGAATTGATAAGGTTCACACGTTCTCTCATCTACAGTCAGAAAAGCAAATTAAGAGTTAAAATGACATTACAACCAAGTCTAAAACTCACGGCACGGTTACTGCAGATAGTTGACAGAAAAGCCTTTTGGGTGTTTAGGAGCCCAGAATTACTTTGTCGAAGTAATGATTTACTATAAGGCATGAAGGGGTAATGTATCTCATTGGGGAGAAGCACTATGAAGAAATGTGATTTATGTACAGGTCCAGCCATCAACAGAAGAATGTGATTTCCATACCGCATTCTTCTTTGGGTTCATCTGAGCTATCCCCACAGTCGTCTTCTCCATCACATTTCCAGCGAGCAGGGATGCATCGTCCCGAGTCCTTACACCGGAACTCATCTACTCCACAAGTCATCTGAGCTGAAGAACAGTACAAAAGGCTACATTAATATTTTAAAACTTTCACTGTAATTAAGTGGAAAATAAATGTATCTGTAATTACAAGAAACCCAGCCGCTACACTGAGGCCTCTACCCTGCGCCATTCACTGCATTGGTTGCCCAGTCACTATAGAGTGCAGTTTTAATGTATCACTCTCACGTACAAAGCTTTCTACAGTGCTGCATCTTCCTAAATGTCCTCTTTAAAAGGAGTTGTCTCACTACAACGATTGCTTTTTATGTCAAAGATCTTCCAAAAACAAGTTACTTTGCAATATACGTTCATCAGCAGTATCCTATCTATTCGGAGATACCCCCTCTTTTATGGGCTGCATCAGCTCCTCAGGTCACTATAGCTACAGACCTGTTCAATCTCTCATGATAGGCTGCCAGCACTGCTATAGCTACAGACCTGGCTTCTAATGCAGCCTAGTAGAAGCCAGTAAACACGCTCCTGAATTCAAAATGAAACCAAGAAAACAGGACTGAGGTAAGACAAATCAATATAGTGAGACAACCCCTTTAATCTTTCTACCAACCTACTCAGGCTCTATGTCCTGCTAACAAATTAGGATTACCTTCCCCCAAAATCCAAACCTCAAAATGAAACATGTGTTGCTCCATTTCTCTGGAATGTACAATCAGATTAATTTTTAAAATGTCCTAAAGATACAGCTTCTTTGAAAGATTTACCAAGCCCCCTAATCAGTCTATCTTCCTCTTGCAACCCCCTCCTTCAGCCAGCCACATCCCCACACTTCATGCTCCTGCACTTAGCTGTACATACAGTTACTTTTATGTGTACTATCGTATATTTATGGAAGAATGACCAGACCATTGTACAAATTAAGGGGTTACCTTTTAGCTGGTTCATTCTGCCTAAACAACAGGCATATTAATTAGGCAAAAATTTCCTGGACATAGGAATATGGGTTTTACCCCGAAATACTATCGTGCTTCAGAGTAAGACACCTGGGAAAGCTGAGCTGGGTACAGCGAGAGACCTGTCTGTTAAGCTGCGTGGGGTGGAAAGAAGCTGCACATCAGACTCTTCTCTTTTCCAGCCGTGGTGCTTCTCACCGTACCGGCTCTGCTTTACCGGGTATTTTACTCTAAAACAACTAAGCGTTTCAGGGCAGTAACCACATTACTGGAACCAGAAAACCTGCAGCTATCTCATGTCTCCCATTGTTCAGGCACCATAAACCATCTGCCCGATTCCCTTAAAGAGCTTCTTAATTTTTTTTCACCCCTATTTCCACACAGAGCATAAGCTCTTACGGATAGGGCCCTCACTGCTCTTGCTTAATCTGTTAATTGGTTAGTTATTATGTAATGTTTGATTTTGCCCGATTTTGTCTCTTCATTGTCAACTGCTGTGGAATATCCTGGTGCTGTAGAAATAAAGATTGTGATTATTATTTTTAGAAATTCCTGTCAGATCTAGAAGCCTCCTATAATGAATGAAAATTATATGCTCTCATTATCTGCATCATCTTAAGGCATGTTCACTCGGCTTAAAATGGGCCGTATTTCGGTCCGTAATTACGCGCCGAAATGCGCCAATTACGGGCCGAAAACAGCCCATTCATTACGGTAATTCACAGTTCTCATAGAGAACTATGGATTACGTCTCCTCTCCCCGCCCGGCGAGGAGATAATTCACATGTCACTTTCTAGCGGCGTATACGCGCCGCTAGCAGTGATAGTCTATGGGCCAGCGAAGTGCCGGCCCCCTGCTTACTCCCCCGCTCCCGCCCCCGTCCACATGGCGTAATTGCGGGGCGTAATTACTTCCCGCAATTAAGCCGTGTGAACATAGCCTAATACTCACTGCTTTTTTGTGCGCTAACAGAATAGGATTTAAGTATCAGGCTAACTTTTTTTTAGAGAGACATTGTTTATCAAGCAGCCGTAAAATTTCAGACTTTTTAGCGCCCAACAATAAATATGATGCACCCCAGCTGGCAGGCACTATAACTCCGTATCCTTACCTCGCACCTGCTAGGATACAATGGTAAATCATTGCAGGCAACAAGTGACTCAATAGTGAAGCTCCAATTGCCAGGCAGCCAAAACCAAGAAGAAAAAGCTATTCTGTTTCCAAAGATCATTGTTAATTCAATGTAGGAAAGCTCTGTGCACATTAGCCCAAGAGCTGCATTCTTAATGAAGCCCCAATGTGATTGAAAGATCCATTTAGAAACAGGTCTAAAGGAATCTTGATGAATCCCACATTGGCCAACCAAGTTTTTTTTTTTCTGGTGGCAAAATCAGTGTGACAGACTAAGGTATTCTCTGTGAAATAGCAAGAGACCAGATGGAACAGGACCTATAGCCAGTGTGAACATAGCCCAATGGCACTGTGACTGCATGCCGCCAGAGAAGTATAAAGTCACACTGAATGTGATCAATGAAGCTGCAAAATATAACATGCAGAACACACTGTGAAATGGAAAAAGCATTGAAAAATATAAAGTGATGAGCCCTTACTGCAATTATGGGGTTCATCAGAAGCATCCACACAATCGTTGTCTCTGTCACACACCCAGACTCGCGGTATGCAGCGTTTGTTAATTGCACACTGGAACTGATTTGGTGCACAGGTAACTTCCGCTAAAACAGAAAGAGAAATACAATGAGTTAAGTCTGCAAAACTACAGCTCTGGAAAAAATTAAGAGACCACTGCAAAATTAGTTTCTCCGATTTTTCTCTTCAATGGTACATTTTTAGAGAAAAATGTACATTGTTATTTTATTAAATAAACTACTTACATGTCTCCGAAACTCAAAGCAAAACATTTTGTATTTGCAGTAAATGAGAAATCTTCAAAATAATAAAGTAGCAGTGCTGTCAGACCTCAAATAATGCAAAGAAAACAAGTTCATACTTATTTAGAATCAATAAGACTAATGTTTTAAGTCAGGAAGAGTTCAGTAATCAATATTTGGTGGAATAACTATGATTTTTTCATTCAAATTCCTTTTGGCCTATTCCTAGCACTTGTTTTGCCATCCACCTTGTCCTATTGCAAGAGGATTGTGAAGACCACAGCAGTGTTTTTTATACTTTCCTTCATCAAATAAGATTTGGTTCAGGTGATCACCTAATCAGAAGCACGTTAAGTAGAATGAGGTGCACTTTGGTTGGAATTCAACTGACACTGGAATGGAATGGCTGTCAGACACAGAGATGCTGATTTTTAGAAAACTGTGCAGTGGTCTCTTAATTTTTTCCAGAGCCGTATAGGCATAAATCACTAAAGAGCAAAACTCTTCATTTTAGTATTTGGAGCAGACATTTCATCGGGTCATATTTATTGTCAATTTTGAAAGTGGTTTTCCCATTTGGCTTTTTTCACCCGTCACAGCTGATTCAGGCTCCCACTTCCTGCGCAGGCTGTTCTACAGCAGTGACTGATATTTCTGCCCTGCTGCATCCTGTTTCTAGCAGTGCCTGTAAGGTGGTCATTGGTGGGGTTGTAAAAAAAACAATGCCACTGTCCAAGCAGGCCTGGCTATCAATGCGAGCTAGAAGACCTGTATATGTCATGAGATGAAGCTTCTACTGAGAGAGAAAAACCTAGTAGCTGAAGTGTGTCTTGGCAGCAAGTAAGTGACTCTTATATTTGATGTAAATACACAGATAAGACAGGAAGGTAAAAGGCTTTTTTCTTGTCTAAAGGGTTAAAGATTTTCTGAGTAAAAAGATAAGATCAGAGACTGAAGCAAGCTGATAAGACACAGCAGGGAGTGAACTTACTAGTGAGCAGCAGAGAAGTGCTAGATAACCTAGGGAAGCATGTGCAAACATGCAGGAGACAAAAAACTGCTCTAACTCTGAAATGAAGCAAAATTGAAGCAGCAATGTATTTGGGAATAATCTTTATTTATCTTTGCCTACATATTTAAAGCTAGTCATTGAAACAGGAATTCCGCTCTAAAGTTTTGGGTGAAGAGTAAAATGACCATGCTGGTTTCAAAACTGCTTCTAAAATACTCACGACAATCCTTTTCGTCTTCTCCGTCACCACAGTTGTCCTGCCCATTGCAGCGGAAGATGCCGGGAATACAGCGGTTGGTGTTGGTGCACTTGAACTGACTTGGTAGGCATACATGCACATCTGAAATAATAAGAAGCAATTCAATCATGCTTTCCTAAATGAACAAGTAATTCACCACTTGCAATACAGAAATGACCAGATGCTTCAAAAAAGGATTAAAAAAAAATGCCCCCAAAGCAAGAAAAATACTTGCAGCAACACTCTTAAATCTCATTGAATGATGCTGTGCTTGCATTGCCCTGCTATTTGTCCAATTTAAAGTGAATATCCAAATACAAAATATCGTTCCTTCTACGTAATCTAAATTGGATCAAAATTCTGTGCCAAATAATTTTCTAATATATTTTTATAGTGGCCGGCATTCCATTTTTGTAAAACAGAGGCTCAAATTCCCTGCATTAACATAAATTTAAAAAGTGGACTGGTCATTAGACTATGCTGCCCTATGCACAACTAAACCATAACACCAAATTAATCTTTTTTTTTTTTTTTTTTTTTTTTAAAGACACAAGTATTTTATTCACAAAAATATATAATTAAAATCCTTGACCCAAACGGCAAGTCTACCGAAAGAAACTGATAACCCTAGAATGTTGTACAGCCACACAGGGTAAGTATTTGCTATAAAGAAATTCTAAACTGAAATAGGATCATGGGGAATGAATAAGATAATCTATGATGAAGATATAAATAAGTATAGAGATCTAACCAAACAAATAAAATGAACACGCGACTTCATATATTCACATAAACACCTATTGTACATGCCCAGATGTCCACACTATGGATATGGACCTCTGTAGTTTTCCATAGGTTACACTTCACTTCAGCATATAAACAACTGGTCATTGCTAGTAATCACATTATTTACTGTTCACATTGTCAGCACTTTGATTAGATGGGCATGTGTCATAGGCCTATATGTGCACATATGAAATCATATGTTTTCAAACCTAGAATCATTTACATTTCTTAACTTTTATTATATTTTTACACCTATTTAAATCTTCATACTAATGTTATTGCTACATACTTTCCATGATTGTATTTCCATTATAAATTTTGTTATGCGACACTTACCTGTGTGTCTGTACAATATCCCAAAGCAGTCACTTTACTTAGACAGACTTGCCCTTAGAATCAAAGAATTAAATTGTATATGCATTTGTGGCTATACAAACCACGTGTTTTTGTGGTTTAGTTGTGTCTTGAGTCATCCAATTTGTAAGGTCTTAAATGATATGCACTTTATATTTATCACTTGGATAATCACGTTGGTGCAATATTCCTGTTGCTATTTTCTGTATAATTAGTGAACAAACTGAGGAGACACGCCTTTCGAAAGCACCGAACGGCGTGTCTCCTCAGTTTGTTCATATAATGGACTAAAAACAAGGACGTTTGAACAAGAGGATGAGCGTGCTCCTTTAACTTTGTGAAAAATGTACGGTAAGCCGATTTAGGCTATGAAAATGTAATGAAAACATTTGGATAAAAGTAAAGAGTTGCTAAATGTATTTTCGCCATTCATTTCTTTATAAAGTATACAGAGCGGAGTGGAGACTCCGACATTGGCGAATCATTGAGAGTGCGCTCTGCAAAAAGGGATTTTTTCAAGTAAGTAATCAATGACTGTGTTTGAAGTCTTGTGGATTACAAACACACTAATTGATAACTCACTTTCCAAACAGTTTAGATAAGTGAAACAAGCTTGCTGGTAATAAAGGCAGTTTAATTGGAGCACAGTTAAAACTGCACCAAAACTGCGCTGCTGTGTGAAAGCACCCTAAGGATCCTAAAGGAATGCGTCAGCTGTGTTCACATTCATAGATCACCTACTCTGATGTACTAGGGAATGTGTTGGTTGTTTAAATATGCAATACGGATATTGGATGTTTTTACATGGAAGAATACAGTCATGATTTTAAAGGACTAATGGAGTGAAGCGCGTGTCTATTGTTTATTGGATTACGCATCGTCACTCCAAGAACTCCTTTAGGCACTGAAATTCGGGTGTGACTGCTAGCTTCGCCACCCCCTATAGCTACGACCCTGAGTGTTCTGTATTGCAATATCCAGAATTAAAATTAACAGCATAAACTCTAAACTAAGATCTGAGCTCAGCAGCAAGAAAAATGGAAAGAAAGAACAGACTATAAAAACAGAGAATAGAACGCAGGATCAGTACAAGAAATGTAAAGCAGTGGACTTGGGCCCAGTTCACATCTGCATTGAAGGTTCTGTTTGGAGCCTCCATTGCAGAGGTGGAACTGGACGGACCCCAGTGACTACTTGGTGCAGTATTTTTTCCATAACTTTGGACGGAATCTGCATTAGAGGCTCTGAAGGGAACCTGCAACGTAAATGTGCACCAAGCCTCACAAAGATAATGACTTCTGTAAATTAGCTAGCAGCTTGTAGGGTCATATTTGAAGATGTGAGTAGACACACAAAAACATGATGGCAGATAGCAATAGAACTAAAAAATAAAAAAATAAACCACCTTTACACACGAACTGTGTGCTTAAAGGGGTTTTGCCACGATCTAATGTTGAAGTGGGATCCTCCAAAGTGGGCATTTAATCACTTTTCTAAGTATATGTCATCAAAAAAAGTGAAGCCTCTGAGACCTACAGCCTTCCTTACATGCCCTGACAGTTTACATTAGACATGACCAGGAGCTGATCTGGCCGCGCTTGCATTGTTTGCACTTCTTATCTGATGGAAGGAATCATGAACGAGCTGGCAAGGGACTGGGGAGAAAGATCCTGTGTCTTCTGTAGAGAGAATCCACTGGTTGTAATGTAATTATCTGTGTAATCTTGCAGACGCTCCCTGGCTCTCTGCTCAGCCCCCCTCTCTCTCCTCCTGCAGCCGTTCCTGAAGGAATGAAAGAAGGCTGCCTCCTGTGCTTAACTTCTCTCCTGAGCAGATAAGAGGGAGAAATAAAATGCATAGAGCTTGTGCACAATACAGTTCTCCTCTGTGGATTAGCAAAACAATGTTTGCTCAACTACAGAGATTGAGTATCAGGAACGTGCATGGGAGTTGGAGCGATGACCTCACAGAGAAGGTACTTGTTTTTTTGAACACCGAAACACAACGCCCCTTTTTTCAAGCCTCAAGAGGGGAGTATCAGCCTGTTAGGTAAGGAACTCACTTCTTGGCAAACCCCTTTAAGGTTTAGGTTGCTGAGTTTTTAACTGTGTATAAATGCTTGTATCTGGAATAGCAAAATGTCAACAGTTCTCTACTTTAAACTACTGAAAAAAACAACTTTGTGTTTATCTGAAACTGAAAAATACCAAACCACAGAAGTAATGTTCTCACCGCAGTTGAGTTCATCTGAATTGTCCTGGCAGTCATTGTCCCCATCACAGATGAATGCGGGATTGGTACATATTCCTGTGGAACACTGGAACTGCCCGGGGCGACACTTAAAGTCAGCTGTAATCAGAAAAGAAGAGAAGTAAATCAGTAAAAACAAGCAAAGCGTAGACAAAGTAAAGCAAATATTTTGGATTCCTGTATTATATGATCCATGTCATGAAAATTTGATGTATGAAGAGCTGTTTTCATGACCCTGCACCTTCTGCTCTCTGAGTATGAGGGGCACTCTACTACAGTACGGTCCATATATAGTTTATACGGCCAGTGCTAAAGCTGAAACAACCATCAGATGTTGACGACTCTTGATCGTCTTGTCAGCTTTTTTTCTTGACTTCACCATAAACATGAACACTAGGTTGAAAGTGCATATGTATTTAATTGAGGAGGGGGGAAATGAGCCACTGCCAGACTCCTCTGGCAACCATTTATCACCAATGGAAACAAAAGCTTGGCCATGTTGAAATCCAACATCTGTTGTAGAGCAAACAGGGACTCCAAACAGACCAGATCGTTGGCTGATCCCTCTGAAGTTGTTTGGTCTTGACGAGTTTTGTGTTTTTTATAGCCAGTTTAAATATAAAATGTTTGAAGTAAATGTAATATTTTTTGTTAACATGAACAATGTGTTTACATACGGCAATCAGCGGGCTCATCCGAGCGGTCTCCACAGTCATCTTCTGTGTCGCACTTCCACCAGAATGGTATACATTTGTCATTTTTGCAAACAAACTAAAATAACGTGAGATATAGGAACAGTATGGTTAAAAGATCAGCAGTAAATATAGAAATAATACACAACAAGCTAATTATAAAATACTACTCGGTATAAATTATATGGTCTATTGCAATCAGCATGAAGGAATATGGGCCATAATTTGCCAGCCAGATAACAAGTGAACTAAATAGGGAACATGTATATATTATATGAGAATTTATAAAATAAAAGGTTCTAATGCTCCCATAAGTGTCCCTATAACGGACTTCTGCCTGATCGGTCATGGGTATAGAGCACAGGTGTCAAACACAAGGCCCGCGGGCCGAATCCGGCCCGTTGCCTTGTGTTACCTGGCCCGTCACTTGTTGCTGAGCTCTGCTCCGCAGCGGCTGTTTCACTCAGTGAGACAGGAGCAGGCACGGCAGCACAGCTCAGTGAGCTCAGGGGGCGGGGCCGGCAGCACAGTGAGCTCAGGGGGCGGGGCCGGCAGCACAGTGAGCTCAGGGGGCGGGGCCGGCAGCTATGTGCACAGTAAGGCCATGTTCACACGGCTTAAAATGGGCCGTATTTCGGTCCGTAATTACACGCCGAAGTGCGCCAATTACTGGGCCGAAAACGCTGGCGGCGGTCTGTGTGTGTACATGTATAATTACACGTGTGCCGCAGCCCTGCCAGTGGCACCCAGGTTTGCATACGTTTTTTCAGAAATGTTTTTGTGTGCAGAAACATATGTTATACTTGGTGTACATTGATTTTAACCTATATGGGAAGGAAGGGGTGCTTCCATTTTGGGTTTCTGTCCCCGCCCACTCTCACAGGCTGTCATAAGAAGGGCGTTTTTTATTTTTTCTCTCTGAATAATGGAGGTCGGTTTACCCATTGAGAGGCCTGATTGGCTCGATTGAGAGGTAAAGATAGGATAGGACTGCCCGATTTTGAGATCACGTTGAAAGTCGTGGGCAGCTTAAACATCTTTTGATCAAAATATGTGAACCGAGAGTCTCAAAGTTTTTTCATTCATTACGGTAATTCACAGTTCTCAGAGAACTATGGATTACGTCTCCGGGCGGGGAGAAAATTCAAATGTCACTTACTAGCGGCGTATACGAGCCGCTAGCAGTGATTGTCTATGGGACGGCTAAGTGCCGGCCCCCCGCTCACTCCCCCGCTCCCGCCCCCGTCCACACGGCGTAATTGCGGGCGGAATTACGCCCTGCAAATACACCATGTGAACATAGCCTAAAAGAGCACAGACTGCCTGGCTCCGCCTGCTCAGTGCTCCGGCCCCGCCCCCTGCTGGCCTGGCAGGACGCTGAGCAGAGGAGCTTCCTGTCTGGTGAGAAGATACCTACTCATGCGGAGGACCGGTCACTGAGGCTGGTAAGTGGCTTCACTACTGGGGCCTTACCAGCTAGTCCTCTAACCCCCACCCCAGGTCTTACTAGTTAGCCTGCCTCCCCTCTGTCGGCCTCCACCCTCTGGCCTGCCTGCCTCCCTCTCTGGTCTCCACCCTCTGGCCTGCCTGCCTCCCTCTCTGGGTCTCCACCCTCTGGCCTGCCTGCCTCCCTCTCTGGGTCTCCACCCTCTGGCCTGCCTGCCTCCCTCTCTGGGTCTCCACCCTCTGGGCTGCCAGCCTCCCTCTCTGGGTCTCCACCCTCTGGCCTGCCTGCCTGCCTCCCTCTCTGGGTCTCCACCCTCTGGCCTGCCTGCCTGCCTCCCTCTCTGGGTCTCCACCCTCTGGCCTGCCTGCCTGCCTCCCTCTCTGGGTCTCCACCCTCTGGCCTGCCTGCCTGCCTCCCTCTCTGGGTCTCCACCCTCTGGCCTGCCTGCCTGCCTCCCTCTCTGGGTCTCCACCCTCTGGCCTGCCTGCCTGCCTCCCTCTCTGGGTCTCCACCCTCTGGCCTGCCTGCCTCCCTCTCTGGGCCTCCACCCTCTGGCCTGCCTGCCTCCCTCTCTGGGTCTCCACCCTCTGGCCTGCCTGCCTCCCTCTCTGGGTCTCCACCCTCTGGCCTGCCTGCCTCCCTCTCTGGGTCTCCACCCTCTGGCCTGCCTGCCTCCCCCTCTGGGCCTCCACCCTCTGGCCTGCCTCCCCCCTGGGCCTAACCATCTTCCTGATTACCATCAAAGGGCTGATTGTAACAGGAATACTGTACAAATGAAACTACTCCTTAATAGCTCTCTTAACTGTTAAGGAGAAGTTACATTTACACAGTTCTAAAATTAGGTCGGCCCTTTAAGGTACGCCGTGAGGCCGATGTGGCCCCCGGCGAAAACGAGTTTGACACCCCTGGTATAGAGAGACGACAGAACATTGGACAGTACAGATGTCGAAGGAACTGGAAGACACTCAAAGAGCCAAATGCAGAGGTCTTAGGCCAATTCCACATCTGTTCGGCGATTTCTGTTTTTCTGATCTGTCATAGGATAACAGAGGTGCCGGATCAGTTACATGATGGACACCAATGGCGCCCAACAGACTATTCATATGAATGGAAAAAATGGTGCTGTATGCTACACTTTTTTATCCATAATTTTCAACATATTCTGCAAGGAAAGCTCTTAACGGAACCTCCGATGCGGATGTGAACCGGCCCTTATTCTAATTATTGGAACCTGTGTGGGACACTACACTTCAAGCCTTGAAGAGTTTCTTCGTCAACTATACTGCCAAGTGTGCTATCTGCCTCTGTCCATACCCAATGTCAAATCAAGAGGAAGCCATGAAATTACTGAGCAGTAATTAAAATGTGAGCATAAAAATCTTTACTTCACTTATTATTTTGCATTCTGCCTACTTGCATACATACAAGCAGTGTCAGACTGAAGTTCCTTAGCCCCACCAAAGAAACTTATTAGAACCCACCACCTCTCTACAGAACATGAGCAGGGACAATTTTTGTGAGTCCAGTATTCTTTATATTTGCAGGGTTAAAAAGGATATCTAGTGATTAGTTGTAAAATCAGCTCCAAGTGAGTTTTTACACTTCCTGACCTTTGGGACCCTAGTAATTTAGGGGTACATTATTTTGTCAGAGCTTGGGTCTACCAGAGGATCTTCTGTTACTCTGGTGGGCCACTCCGACCCTGTATATGAGGCTGGCTTACCTGACTAGCAGTGCAATTGGACACACAGTTTTTGCCATCTGCTCCAAGGTAGAAGTTAGAGGGACAAGCACATTTATAACCTCCAGCAGGTGAGAGAAGACACAGGTTACTGCAACCACCATTGTTAATTTTGCAGGGATGATCAGGAACTAGAAGAAAACCACAGAGCAAAATTCAGCACAGCCTTTTTCGAAGTCAAGATAGGAATTTATAAAATTAGTTCAAATGTTAATAAAAGAACAAATCAAAACGGAATGCGTAACATGCAAAGGTACATACACTACTCACAAAAAGTTAGGGATATTTGGTTTTCGGTTGAAATTTCAGGATGAACATATCTTGAAAAAAAATTTAAATAAACTAAATGAGACCATCTCTTAACTTTCGGAAAGCACATGTCCAACTGCTCAATGTTTTAGTACTTTTTGCACTACTTGTTGATCTCTAATAAAGAGCTAAATGGCAAAATTCACAACAGGTGTTTGATACCTGAATTACCCAATAAATTTAGGGGATTAATTTGAATTAGGATTTAAACAGTCCTCCTCATCATGCTGTTCATATTTTGACATCATGAGACCAAGACAACCCTTTACAATTGATCAACAGTACCTCGCCGTTGCGTGGCTTCAAGCTGGATGCTCTCAAGACGCAAGTGGCCACTGAGCTTAGAGTGTCACAGAGTGTCATCAGCAGATTGAAACAGAGATGCAGAGGGACTGGAAAAGTCACAGAAAGGCAAAGAAGTAGACGTCCTTTGGCTACATCACACACTGATGACCACTTCATTGTAAACAATTGTCCTGCGGAACCGGACAATGAATGCCACACAACTCCAAGCACATTTAAAGGAGGCGAGATGTCACGTCAGACCATTTGTAACCATTAACATCAGCGAGGTGGCAAAGTTAACTGACCGGTACCTGACTTTGCTGATGCATAGCGCTCTCCTTGACGTCTCCAGCATTGTTGGCAGCCATAATTTCTGCTGAGAGTGTATTAACCTTCATCACTGAACAACACTGAAGACCACTGGTCCCTCGTCCATCCTAGATGCTCCAGGGCCCATGCAAAACGATGATGCTTGTGCCTGGTGGTGTGGTCAGGTCGTCTAGCATGCAGACCATGCTGATGTAAACAGTTACTAAAGGTCTGACGTAACACCTGGTTGTTTATCACCTCCATTAAACGCCTGGAGTTGTGTGGCATTCATCATTCGGTTGCACAGGGCATTGTTTCATCATTCGGTTGCACAGGGCATTGTTTACAATGAAGCGGTTATCAGTGAGTGATGTAGCCAAAGGATGTCCACTTCTTTGCCTTTCTGTGACTCATCCAGTCTCTCTGTATCTGTGGTGCAACCTGTTGATGACACTCTAAGCTCAGTGGCCACTTCCGTCTGAGAGCATCCTGCCTGAAGCCTTGCAATGGTGAGGTGCTGTTGATCAATTGTAAGCTGTGGTCTATGGCTCATGATGTCAAAATGTGAACAGCATGATGAGGGGGACTGTTTAAATTCCAATTCAAAATGATCCCCTAAATTTATTGGGCGATTCAGGGATTAAACACCTGTTTGGAAGTTTGCCATTAAAGGGGTTACATGCACGTGACCGCTCTGGCCTGTGATTGGCTGCATGTGTCAGGTGAACAATGCCCTTTCACTGCTTCAGCGGAGTTGAACGGGAGTATCCGGGAGGTAAGTAGGAGTCTTATGTTCTATTCTTTATAGTGCTCTGATAGACCAAAGAGCATTCTTAACTTCTGGAATTCTAAAGTTAAGAGATGATCTCATTTAGTACATTTAAAAAAAAATTCAAGAAATTTTATTTTCATTCTGAAATTTCAACCAAAAGCCAAATAGCCCTCACTTTTTGTGAGTAGTTTATACCGCAAAGCAATAGAATAATTATTACAAACTTGGGTTCAAAGAATAAGTGCAGTGCAGAAACCTTTAAGGGTATGGTACAACTTTGTACATTATTTCATGGGTCTTTGTGCAGTTAATAAAACTAAAAGTAGACAATGGCTACCATTTACACCTAAGAAACTGACAGTAAACTTTATTTCAGCTGTACTCACCGTCAGGCTGTCGGTACAGATGATAGATGTGGATGTCCATGGGTCGGTGAAGCGTGCTGATGAGCAAGGTCTTGTTAGCTCCAGTGGTTTTGTGAGCTCGGTTAATTGATTTAGTTTCGCTATCTGTCCAATTCATGTAGTCTTCAAAGAGTGTTTTAGCAAAAATGTGTGGGATATCCTGACTAAGCACTGCGGAGAAGGAATAAAGTCAAATTATTAAACACAAAGGGCGACATGTATGAACGGGGCTGCAGCAGAAGTCTAGTGTCTTCTCAGCCTGACATCTAGCGCAGCACCTTTCGCTATAGTTTTTATTTGCCCGCTCGCCATTATCAGGTGCATTACAGAGCACCCGTGGGACTTTGTAATGCGCCTGATTTCAGGTGGTGTGCGGGAGGCGGGGCACACTAGAACCATATGAAGCTATAGATGTATAGCTTCGTTACAGCATTTCCAGGCAGATTACTGCTGGAACAGGTAAACCACTTTCAAAGTGGTTTACCTGAGCCAGAAGTATCGTCTTAGCGCTAGAATGCGCCTGATTTGTGACCCGGGATCATAAATCAGGATTCTACACTATTCTTATGCGCTTTAAAATTGGCGTCTAAGCGCCATAAATCATACATGTAGCCCAAAGTCTTGCAGAATTAATAAATATATTTTAGAAAGGAATAAAGTTAAAGGGGTTTTGCCAGGATCTCATTTCATACCTCCTGCATTCAGCCCTGTGCTCAGAAGGGGGCATGTACGATTTGCTTGAATTGCAGATTATGTGAGCCAGCAGGATGACATCACCGGGCCTTTCCTCTCTCTAGTCAAAGAAAGGTCTGTTTATGTATAGAACTGTGAGTAGCTACAATGTAGCTCAGAGGTAAAGCTTTTGCCTCCAGGAACAAGGGTCCTCTGTTCAAATCCCTGCAAGAACCAAACCTGTGGATTTTATTTCTCTTTATCAATGTACAAACCTGACTGAGGTTTCTTTTTTTAATTTATTTTCACCGTTTGACTAATTACTAAGAAGTACAGAGGACAGGAGTAGAATGACAGCACCTGGGGTTTGAACACTCAGCAGTTGCCTGAGAAGAGAGGTGATGTCTGAGCATGTGCGACCAGGACGGAGAAGCTATCAGCCCTGGTCGTATCCCCTGGAGATGAGCTGTAAACAATAGATCACTAAAGGAGCAGCTAAAACAAAAATGGCCGAGAATTTTTAATAATGATAAATGGTGAAAATGTTTATTATTTAATTTACAAACTTCCCACGTCAATTTTACTTTGTGGCAAAACCCCTTTAAGAGAAAAGACGCTCCAGAATTTTTATTTTACGGGGAGAACAAGTACTTACAATGCATCTAAAATAAAATAAAGCAACTTTCCAAACAGCATGAATTAAAATCTTGGTTTGTGTCTACAGCACCTATGTGTTGTCTGATCCTGAAGTCCTCACATAAATCCCTTACTTACTGGGTTAGCAAGAAGTAGAGAACACATAAAAGGATAGAGGAGGATCAGACTACATAGTTTGCTTGTAGTCAAGTACCATGAAAACATAGATCTGCATAGGAGCTGTAGACGTAATAAGATATTTTGAATTACTTCTATTTTCATTTTTCACTTTAGATACACTGGGACAATGCATATTATTTGACATTATGTGCTTTATTGGCTACTACTAGTAAAATAAAACTGTCTGCCATTAAAGCTTTACTACAACCTAAATATTCAGGATTGTCAAGAGCTCACCTGTGTGTCGGTGGGTGCCATCAAGATTAGCAAACTGAATGTAATCCTCTCTGGCGTCAGCCCAGTAAATTCTGCTATTGACATAATCCAGAGTGAGACCATTGGGCCATGTTATTTTGCTCTCCACAATAACACTGCGGTTGGTGCCATCCATACCAATCTTACCAATCAAAGAATTATCTCCCCAGTCTGTCCAATACAAATAGCTGAAAAAAAACATAGGCCCTGGATTACAAGTCTGTTCAGAAGTCAACACCACTAATTATGGAGAGGAAAATGTCTACATCTGCCTCTTACCCATGTTTTACATCTACCACTAGGGCCCGAGGCTCCCTCAGACCAGAATTAACTAGAACGGTACGATAGGCACCATTTAGTTTGGACACCTCAATAGTGTCTCTTCCTTTGTCACACCAATACAGATTTCCTCCAACCCAGTCCACAGCCAGTCCATCAGGGTTGCTAAGCCCAGTACGATGAAGAACCTGTAAAGGAGAAAAGGGTGAGCTCTGTTATCGCCATACATCATTTACATTTCTTAAAATAGTTTGCTCCACTTTTGTAAAGTCCAATGCAAGTTATGAGGTTCTGCATTCTGCAGCTCATAAATACTGTTAAAAGGGTTATCTCACTACATCAATTTATCTTACCTCAGTCCTGTTTTCTTGGTTTCATTTTGAATTCAGGAGCTTGTTTACTGGCTTCTACTAGGCTGCAGTAGAAGCCAGGTCTGTAGCAAGAGCAACCAGTGCTGGCAGCCTATCATGAGAGATTGAACAGGTCTATAGCTATAGTGACCTGAGGAGCTGATGCAGCCCATACAAGAGGGGATATCTCAGAATAGGTAGAACACTGTTAATGGACATATATTACAAAGTGCCTTGTTTTTGCAACATCGTTAACATAAAAAGCAATCCTTGTAGTGAGACAATCCCTTTAACTAATAGGGTGTTATGGTTTTTAATTAACATGATTCAAACTGACTAGGACACAGTGCTCCAAACCAGAAACCTAAACTAAATGGTGTGCACATAGTCCCTAGAGCCTATAGAACCCAAAAGGTTCCTATATTTCATAAGAGACCAGCTTTGTAAAAGAAGGTCCCTGCATCATAGCTATAGAGCTTTAAATCACGTCTCTGGACTAAATTAGAGATGACTAACATAAAGCCATTGTTGTTTACATGAAACGAATACCATTTATGCCAGACTATAAACGCACTTTAAGAACAAAATTTAAAAAAAAAAAAAATCTTTCCACTCAAAATCAAGAACTGGCGATGCTAGAAAGACCCCCCCACCCCACCGTTTGCTTTCGTAAATGGGAAAGAACTTTGCAGCTGTTACCATCCACACTGCTGTCATGTCCGCAGAATCCTCTTTGCCCCTATCCAGCATGAATAGAGGTGAATACTGACATACTTTACGGGCACATCTTCATTTAGATTCACTATCACACATCATATGGAGCTTTTGAAAGGTGAGGTGATGCACCAATTTTAACACCATCCTCGTAACTCAGACACAACGGCCATTATAACATTAACCCTTGACCAGGTGGTGTCAAACCCTGTCGACCCACTTCGCTCCTGTTGGGAAATACAACTCCCATCGCATGCCCACCTGTTATAGATTTTATAAAGGCTTCATGGGTGTTGTAGTTTCCCAACAGCTGGAGGGCCGCAGTTTGTCAACCTGTTTACATAGACAACAGAAACCAAATGATTAACCATTTTTACTAGCATAGACCAGAGGGAATATTTTCATTAGCACTCAGCAAAGCGAACCTTCTTGTTTTCACACTCTCGACCATCTGAAGGGGGAAGTTAGTGTCGCATACCCTCCTACTGCCTCTTGCTTCTATTTATTCACGTTACATACAATATATATTTTTTTATTTTCTGCTGTGTGTTTTATATTCTGAAAAACATAGTATACATATATCTGTAGCGGGTTTCCAGACACAACATTTATAAGATACTGGTATGATTTATGCGCTAGTTTTACTGTCTTATTTCATACTGTTTAGTTGTTGGTGTATTTTATACCTGGACGTTGCTCCCGTTTATGTGCATACGACGAATCATGCTGCCCTGAGTGGTGACATCAGTCCAGTAAATCATCTGTTCTCGATAATCAAAATCTAACGCCACAGCATTATTCAGGCCCTGTAAAAAAGACCATTGAGATAGTTTTGTAAGCCAACTGTACATACCAATCGTCCATCACTTTAATGATGAAACTTTTCAGGAAATTTACAGGAAACATAGAAATTGGTGATAGAGTTTATTATGTTATTTCATACTAAATAGCTTAATATATTTCAGAAGGAGAGACTTTTTAAAGTTTTGGTTTTGCAATAGGTTTAAAACCTAAAAAGTCGGGGAAAAAAGCCCGACAATAATAGTAAATATCATTCAGACAATAAAATCTACTGTTCCTTGTAATATCATCTCCTGCAATGTTTCTTCATTGTGTTCAAACTATTTCAATGCAATCTTAAAGCTGGACACACATAGTGAATGTCTGCCAACTCCGTCTGATAATCACCGCATTACTATTATATATATATATAATAATTTTTTTAATATTTATATTTATATACTATTATTTATATACGCGATCTTTACATCTTTATACCTATACATAAATACACACACACACACTTTATATATAGATATATACTATTATATATATATACATATATATATATATATATTTACTATCATATTTTTTTTTTTTATTCCCCAATAATGTTCTGCACTTATACAGTGTTTGTGGAGGCTACTAGAATCAATGATGTCAATCTAGGGTCGGTTAAAGATCAAGATGGCTAGCTTTCTCTTTATGATCCCTCTGAGCCATTAAGCAGATAAGGAAGAGCTGTTAAACTCACAGCATGCACTTCTCAACGCACGTTGAACTGACTTCTTTGTGGGTGCAGTAGTACTCAGACACCATCTAAGTGAAACTGTAGGAGATCGGACTGTCACCATAAATATTATAATTCTTATTAATGTACATTTTCTCACCTGACTTTTTATGTTTACAGTAGGCGTGTAATTTGTCCCTCCAAGACTCAATTTCCTCAAGTAGTATCGATTAGCAAAAATTAAGAACGGCTCTTCCACTAGTCTAAAAGAAAAGAAATCAATGCTTAAAATGTAAATCTTACCCACAAATACATGTATGTTTTTTGGCATAGTTTTTCATAGATGTTATATATGACTGTACAACTTTCACTAACTAGGTTTTGTACTATTTGATTAAATTAAAATTATCGTTTTTTAATGTAAATGTTGTGTATTGTGCTAGCTGTTAAGTATATACACTAACCTTACGATTATTGATATGCATTAGGATATGTTTGCAGCCTTACATGCAAATTTTAAAAATCAGGAGCTGTTTCAAAAAAATCTCACAAAGGACTCACGATCATTAGCACCGGCCACCTTGCAGCTTGTACTGTCAGTAGTGCAGCATTTCGTTAGCCCTCGAAACCCCCCCCCCCCCCCCCCCCCCCCCCACCCCCCCAAAAATAAAAACCAAAAAAAAAAAAAATAAAACCACTAAACAAACCCCCCCCCCCCACCCCCCCTACAAAACCCCCCCCCCCCCCCCCCAAAATAAAAAAAAATAACAGACTCAGCGGGAAGCTTTCCAATTGTGTTGATGCACTTTGGCCTGCCAGGATGGTAGGTGGTGGTTGCTTCGTCAATGTCCCGCCACACCAGTGTTTTACCATCATCCTTCAGCCAAAAACCAGGACGACATCTGCACTGTACGGGTGACAAAAAGAATCGTGAGCTGTAAGAAAATGTAGGTTAGCCAAATCGCACCAATAAATGTCATATTTACTTAACACAGATACTTGTTAAAGGATTATTCCCATCCTGTAAAGTGATCGCATATCGCTAGTATAGGTCATCACTTTATGATCAGTTTGGGGGTTCAATGTCTGGGATGAATAACAATCCTAAGAATGAAGAACCTGCAGCGTCCTGCACAAAGCTGCTTCCTAGGTGTGCAGAAAAAGTAAGTTATGTGAATGCACAGCGAAGGATGTGGTCTAAATTAAGGGTAACGTTCTCTTGGTTGGGTGTAATTTTGCGACACGTATGTCTTGCGCTGTGAAATAACTGAATTTTCTTGCAGCACTGAAATGGTTTGTTAGCATGTAATTTCAATGCAAAAAAAGACACGTAGTGCCTAAGGTAGATTCCTGCCTCCTACACTTTATTTTTTCAATACACTCCGGAAAGAATTGACGTAAACTTTTTTAAGGAGTGCGCAAAAAAATCCGCAAATAAGATATGCGTTGTGTAAATGACGGCGCGTATTTTACTTATGAAAAGTGTAGAACTGGTTTTGCCGTACAGTGCCTTGCAAAAGTTTTCATCCCCCTTGAACTTTTAAAACCTTTTGTCACGTTCAGGTAAAAAGTTTAAAAATTTTTTAATTTTTTTTTGTGAAGAATCAAAAAGGGGGACAAAATTGTGGTGGAACGAAATTTAGGGGGAATTTTAAACTTGAAAAAATAAAAATTTTTTTAAAAAAAAACAGAAAGTGGGGGGCAATTTTATTCGGGCCCCTTTACTTTCAGTCAGCAACTCCTCCAGAAGTTTATTGAGGATCTCTGAATGACCCAAATGTTGTCCTAAATGACTGTGATGAAAAATAAAATACCTGTGTGAATAAAGTCCTGTAAAATGAAAAATGCTTGGAAGTCTCAGGGTTCTGTTTAAAAGCGCAGGGGGCTCATAAAACCCAAAGGGAAACACACCAGGTAGGTCCGGATACTGTTGGGGAAGTTAAAGCCGGATTTGGATAAAAAAAAGTTTTTCCCAACTTTAAACCCCCAGGAGCACTGTGAAAGCGAATTTGAAATGGGAGGAACCCCGACCACTGCAAATTCCCAAAAACAGGCTGTCCCTCTAAATTTATCCAAAAAAGGAGAAGACGTCAGAGATGCCCCAAGAGGCCCATAAAACATCTGGATAAACTGCAGAGATCTACAGTGAGGGGGGGAGAGTTGTCCATAGGAAAAACAATCATCGTACACGCACAAATCTGGTTAGGAAGAGGGAAGAAAACCCCATTTCTCAAAATATCCATAAAAGTTCGTTTACTTTTTCCACAAGCCCCGGGAAAACCCCAAACTGTGGAAAGGGGCTCTGCTCAGATAAAACCCAAAAAACAAACTTTTGGGGCCCAAAAGCAAAACGATATTTTTGGGCGTAAAAGCAACACAGCCATCCCCCTGAACCACCATCCCCACTGTCACCCAAAAGGTGGGGGCAGATCAGGTTTGGGCTTTTTTTTCAGCAGGGGCGGGGAAGAGGTTAAAATTGAGGGAAGATGGATGGGGCCAAATACAGGCCATTCGGAAGAAAAATGTTTGGGGTCTGCAAAAAAACCTGAGCTGGGACGGAGATTTTTCTTCCAACAAACATGATCCCAACAAAGCAAAATTACAAAGGAAGGTTCAGAAAAAACTACAGGGGTTAAAATGGCCCCGTCAAGTCCAAAACCGAACCAATCGAATCGGGGGAAAAGGGGTGAAATCTGTTCAAAAGCTCTAAACCAAACCTCACTGATTCAGCTGTTCACAAACCTCTCCCCAATCACGGCTCCGCTGTTTACAAAGCTCCCTCCCAAACCCACTGGCTTCCGCTGTAAAAGCCCCCAAAATCCCTCTCTGGCCCCAAAACAAAAAAGAGGAAAAAAAAATACCCCAAGCGCTTGCAGCTGTAAAACGCAGCAAAAGTGGCGCTACAAATATTAACTTAAGGGGGAAAAATAATTTTGCACGCCCCCCTTTCATTTTTTTTTTTTTTTTTTCAAAAGTTTTAAAAATCCAAATAAATTTGTTTCCTTTTTCAATTGTTTTTCATTGTTTTTGATTCTTCACAAAAAAAAAAATGTATATCTTTATGTTTGAAACCTGAAAAATTGGGAAAAGGGAAAGTTTAAAGTGGGGGAATACTTTCGAAGGCACGTATTTTTTATACGAATTTCAGCTCAAAATAGGCACCAAAATATACTAAATTTTAAAAACTTTTTTCCCGGGCACTGGGAAAACCAAAATCAGACCCGCCCATCATTTAAGTTTGGACCCAGGAATAGGATATCACTTAAGATATGAACAACCCTTTAAACAGTTAGAGGATTTTTACTTCAAAGGGGTTTCATCATGAAGCAAAATCCCTTCGAGGAGGCTCATAGCTTGCTCGGGCCGGCCCCAAGGGAAAGGGGGGAAAGTTGCCTTGCGCACTCACCCCTTCATGGCTCTGGGGGTTTCAAATGTGGGCCGGCATGCTCACCGGATATATTCGGATGCTTAAAAAAAGAGGGGAAAAAACTCACAAGTTGGGGAAAAACCCATGCAAGTTAAGTAAAACCCGTCACCTAAGGATGAAAAGTACACAGGATGGGTTTGTTTCGAATTTTTTCCCTTTACAATTCTGCGGTAAAAATTGCACATAAAAATCTGCAACAAGGGACTTCCAGGGGGAGGGATAGTGTTGGCCGCATTTTAGAAGAGCTCCAAGACACCTCTAATTAAAAAGCTGCAAGGTTTCTACATTAAATTTTTATCGCCGCGGGAAACGCCCAATACCCCGGAGGGGAATACCTTTTTTAAAAAGTCAACCCCTGACGGGAGGTCAAGAGGCTGCCTGTCACCCTTGCCATCCATGTCGCATGTCTGCAGCGGACCCCACACATCACTGGACCTGGGGTCGTGATCCCCCGGCAACACTATTATACACTGGAGAGCCATAGGAGAGCCACCTCCAAATATCTGGGACACCCACAACGAGTGCATCCGAAGACTGTGGGGACCAGAGAGCTCAGTGCTGCCACCTCCCAGACGCCTCACCTACCTGCAGACCTCCTGCTCCTGGGACCGGCGGTAAGCCGCAGCTAACACCACTTCCGGAGCATCCGGGACACCGCACCCTCCGAGACCTGACACTACACGCTGGGCTCCTTGCTCCGGGACACACCGGAGACCGCGATCCCAACGACACAGGCCCAGGGTGGAAACGCAGAGAGGCGCGGACAGGCTAGCTAAAACCCCCGGACTAATATCACTCGGACTGACAGGAGCGCAGCCCCATATTTTCACAAGACAAATAGAGGTGAGATCGTTCGAGTTGGGGGATTATTTAGGGTATAGGAGAAATACCCGGGCCCTCACCTCTTGGATAGAAGTGGAAAGTGTCTGGCGGAAAGGGAAAACATTTTCCCTACATGGAGGCAGCAGTGACGGGAAAAGTGGCCATTTTTGGTGACAATCCAACCGTCTCCATACACTACGGCAGATACCAGGTACAATTGTCTAGCCAAAAGCTACATCTGCCTTAAAGGGATTGTCTCACTACATTGATTCCTCTTACCTCAGTCCCGTTTTCTTGGTTTCATTTTGAATTCAGGGGCGTTTTTACTGGCTTCTACTAGGCAGCAGTAGAAGCCAGGTCTGTAGCTATAGCAACCAATGCTGGCAGCCTATCATGAGAGATCAAACAGGTCTGTAGATATAGTGACCTGAGGAGCTGATGCAGCCCATACAAGAGGGAATATCTAGGAACAGGTAGGACACGGTTAATGGACACATATTGCAAAGTGACTTGTTTTTGCAAGATCTTTAACATAAAAAGCGATCCTTGTAGTGAGACAACTCCTTTAAAGCTTAATAATTGGTAACACCTTAAGTAATAAGAGTAATCAGAAACCTGGTCCGGGGCTCATAATCTGTAACAGCACTCCACTGATCACACTGCAATTATCAAACAATTATACTACCTATATAGAGAGGACTCTGGATGTCACAAACCGGACTGGTGCCGATTTGCCCCGATTTGTTGGAGTGTCTTACACCTTAAAAACCCATCGGTGAATCTCTGAAGGGAGTTCGTCCTCTTTTCACATATTTGATACGTTACGTGCAAGTTGTGGTATACTACATAAGCTGTAGAACAAGAACATCCATTCTTCTACTGTGAACCTTAAAGGGGCCATGAACCACCCTTCTGTAAATCGGACTCACTACTCAAAACTAAAGTAACTCCATAGAATTTTGAACTAGCCCAACGTCTTCCTAAGACAACGGCGACACCCAGTGGCCACTTTAAAAATTAACTTCTATTGTTTTCTGATATAGAGACCAAACCTAAGGCAAACAAGACACTCATCGAACCAACCAGCTTCTAGGTCTAACATGACACAAGCCAAGCCTCCAACTGAAAAGATCCAAGATAAACTAAATAATCCACTCTTCCAAAATGGACAGCTATTGACAAGCAGAGACATTACACCGCCAAACCTCTCTCCTTCAGAGAGCCCAACCAACCCCAGATCTTCAGAGACTGACCAGGCCATCACCGTGGCACAAGAAGGGCCCCGACGCCTAACGCCATATTTTGACAAATGTATGGTGTTAGCACAGATAACGGAGAATTTGCCAAAAATCAGCGAGCTGGAGGCTCGACTCCTCTCCTGTGAAACTATCATTAATATTAATGAACGAGACATCATCCAAAGTCAAACGCTGAAATCATCCTGCGAGAGAAATTGGAGGACTTAGAAAATAGAGAGAGGGGGAAACAACCTCTGTTTCATAGGTATACCTGAAACCGTAAAGGGAGAAGACGGGAGAGGCTCTATAATTATACCTAGTAGATTCATTGGTCAAAGCTTTACACTTTGATCCGGCTCCTACCCTTACCATTAAGGGCAATCCACAGGGCCCCCAAAAAGAGGGAACAGCCAAGACAGGTGATAGCCCAATTGCCAATTGGATAAAAAAGATTTCAAGGCGAAACCGACCCCCCCCCCCCCCCCCCCCCCCCCCCCCCCCCCCCCCCCCCCCCCCCCCCCCCCCAAAAAAAAAAAAAAAAAAAAAAAAAAAAAAAAAAAAAAAAAAAAAAAAACCAAAAAAAAAAAAAAAAAAAAACCTCCCGTTTGGTGGGTGTTACTTTAAAATTTTATCGGGTTTAAGGAAACTTTTTTCCCTTCCCGAAAAAACCCCAAAATTATAGAACCTTCTCACAGAAAGAAACACAAGAACTCAAAAACTTATAAATAAATTTGGAATGGGGGGAGGTCCCTCAAACCCCATTAAATGAAAAAGGGGATTTATATCTAAGAAATTAATCCTTAAATTGTCTTTCTACAAGAAGCTCACTGGAGGGTGGACGAAGAGGGGTTCCTGAAAGCTATGTGTGTGGGCATAGTATTTGTAAAATACCTTTAATACCCGCACTTAATTGCTGCGCATTGCTCTCCCAAATGGCATGGAAATTTCCCCAAAAAATTGTTCTTTGTCATTTACCCCCTTAAAAATGTTTTTTTTTGTTAAGACAGGGGAAGTGAACAAAAAATTTACGTGTTTTTTGGAAAAAATATTCCTGCTTTTTGGGATATGGGTCCGGGGGGCCCAATTTTTACGCCCATACTAAAATTGATGCTCACTAGACCATAGCTGCATGGGATATTAAATGTGATCAGTGGCCCCTGGGTGCCATCAAGGGCACCCAGGGTCTAAAGTTACATTCTAATGGTTCATACCTGTAACATTCAAGCAAAGGATGATAAACTATAATCTCATGAAAGCAAAAATTCCCTTTTGGTACGAACAGCCCCAACTAATCAAATTACCATGACCCCAGGTTGTACATTCTCATCATTTAAAGGGGTTTTGCCCCACGAAAATTTTTTTATATGTGATTAAAAAAAGTAAGCCTTTGAGGCTACACTTTCAATCCTTAGTTTCCCCGAAAGTTTTTCTTAACACGCTAGGACCTGAAGGAGGATCTGACGCCAGCGTTGGTGTTTTCGCTTTTTTTGATGACGGGAAATGAAAGGGCTTGCAAAGGGGGGGGGAGAAAATTTATTTTTTTTGTCCCTTTTTATAGAGAAACCCTGGGTTTTAATGTAAAATTTTTTAGTAACATTGCGCGTCCTTCTCCCCCGGGTCTCTCGCCCCCCCCCCCTTCTTCCCCTATGGGCTGCATTAGTTTTTTTTTCTTTTTTAAACAGATAAAAGGTAAAGAACTTCACTTCTTGGCAAAACCCCTTTTAAATGATGTTTTGATTTATTTTTGATGTTTTTTTTTGTTTAAAATTTAAATAATCTTTTTCCATAGCCAAGTTTTTTTTTTCCTGTAGCCCATCTTAAGGTCCCGCATCCCGATCATCCCAAAAACCCTTTTTGACCCATTGATAAAGCATTGAGTTCACGGGGGGCCCCCACCCCATTTTTATTGGCACCATGAGGTGCTCTGGGATACACTTGCCATTTTTACACAGGTAGAATGTGTCATTGCATTTGCCTTCTGCAGAAAGAAGAAAAAAAGTCATCCATGTAGAAGTTTTGTTTCTCCCTTTTTGCCCTCGGCAAAGGTGTACAAAAAAAAAAAGAATATGGAAAGTAATCAGGTATATCAATAAATTAATTAAGAAAAAAAAATGGTTTTCCCATCTGGGTTTGTAAGCCTTTTTCAAGTAGCTTGAGGGTCCCACTTCCTGCTTAGCTGTGGGGAGTTCGCGCAGTACTTACATTTAGCCCTGCTAATCCTACGAGCCTGTTTAAGGGGAAAAGGTGATTAAAGGGTTTTAAAGGGACAAAAGTACAGAACTCTAATAGGTTAAAGTCTGCAGCACAGGGGTTGTTTTAAAAACAGAAGGATTACTTACCAGCCCCAAAAGGGTATAGAGCAGATGGAGGTGGTTAGCAGCCTTTGAAAAATCTTAAACCCAACAGGGGTTTAAAAATGCTTAAAACCCAAAAAAGAAAATGGAAAGCAAAGTAATTTGGTAATTTGTTTTTTTTTTTTCAATTGAAAGTTTTTACAATTTTTCATTTTAAAAAGGGTAACAAAAAAAAAAAAATCACAAAGTTGCACTGAGTATCATAAAATATCTAAGATAAAACAAAGCTTAGAGGTTCCAAAACTATTGCCCCTTAAAATATAGGTAATAAAAATCTTCAATCCCAAAACGAGAATAGTAATACAGAATTTTAAACTAACAGTCAGGAGAAGACCGACAAAACAAAACAAAAGACGGGGGGAGGTTAAAAAGGGAGAGGGGGAGGGAGGGGGGAAAGGGCCCCCAAATCCTTAACCAGTCTTCGTATTAGACTTCAGGAGGGGGGAAAAAATTAAAAAAACCAATATTTCCCAAAAAGGCCATGCCTTTAAAGAGATCCAGCCCACTGCAGGGGGGCCCTCAGGTGTTCCTTCGGCGACCCCTTCACCCATGGGTAAAATCGATTCCCCAGGAGGGGGGGGATTTGTTTCCATTACTCGTTCGCTTTGGCTGCCGGAGGGTGAATGAATCTAGCCCCATCCTTGAAAGGTTCTCAACCGGCCCGGCAGGTATTCATTTGGCAAGCGGAATCTCCTTCCAAATGTCCACCCAAAAAATCCCGACCTGAAGCCCGAAAAGTCTAGGGGGAGCGTTCCCCAAATATTGGGGAAGGTCCCCCCCGCAGCCTACATCCCAAAACCTAGGAGAGGGTGGGGGAAATTGTGGGGTTTCAGGCTTTGGTACAAAAAAAGAGAATTTATACAAGTTCTCTTTCGGGTAACGCAAAAAAGAGATGGCCGCCTTTCCAGACGGTTTCCAGTTTGAATGGGGTACCCCCCCATTAGTCCCCCCCACTTCCTATTAATTATGAATAGGGTTCATCTAGAGAGAAGTCATTTAAAGGGAAAAAATTCGAATTAGACCCTTTGTCAAACCCCCCCTCCTTTGCAGAAGACTAAGGGGGAGTTGGATGGGAGAGGGTACTAGTCCTACGGGGAAAAAAAAGGGAGGGAGTGATCTGGGGTAGTGAAATTTTAGAGCTCTGGGGAACCCCGGTTCCCAGGAAAGGGGATTTCAACTGCGGCCCTGAGCCCCCCCCTTACCCAAAGGAAAAAAGTCCCGCCCAGCCATTGACAAAGTGCCTAGGAGCAAGGGGGCAAGAGGGGGGGGACAAACAACGAGGCCATAGGAGGGCCGGGGGCCGTCCCGATTTTGGACATTTAATTTGTGGGCCCTAATAAGCCCAACCCACCGCAGGGGCCGAGAATCCCACAAAAAGCTTTAGGGTGCGTAGGGGCCAACCACAGTTTTTTCCACCTCCATCCATTTTGAGTAAGAGCTAAGGCGGTCCATGCTGGGAGGGCGACGAAGATGTGTGGTCCAATATTTAGTGTGTCAGATTCGGGACTGCAAGCCCCCCCCTCTGCTTGCTTGTATAAGGACATCCTTGGCCACTCTATGCCTCCCTTGTGCCAGAAAAAATTGGAGACATGCCGCCTGCAGGGGATTTCAACTCCCTCAGAGGAAACTGCCACAGGTTTCAAAAAGGTATAAGGAGCTTGGGTAAAATAGACATCTTGACTGTGTTGATCCTGCCGAAGAAGGAAATAGGCAAGCGTGCCATTTTTGGAGGAGGGCCTTCAGACCTGAACAGTGGGGGGGGAAATTGGGCCGGGTTAAAGAGAGTCGTACCTGTCAGTAACACGTACACCTAGGTATTTAAGGGATTGGGCCTGCCATTTGTACGGGAAGTTGCTTCTGAGAGAGGATAGAACATCGGTGGGCATATTAATGGGGAGGGCCTCTGTTTTTGTGGTAATTGTTTTTTTTATTAACTGTTGTCTTCATGTTGAAAGCTAAACAATGTGATGAAAATAACCCTTTAAACACCATGCACCCATTGATACACTAATGTAGAACCCTGCCATTTAAAAATAGTTATGATAATATTGATAACATCTCAAAGACTTACCAGTACTGGTACAACGTGGATTTTTCGGTGCCTCATCCGACTTATCATGGCAGTCAAATTCGCCGTCACATTCCCACTGTTTGTTTAGTAAGCAGCGGCCATTGGCGCACCGGAATTCATGCGGACCACAGGTAGGGTACTCTAATTCAATGTATGAAAAGAAATAAGGTGATCTTTCTGTACCTGGCAATGTGCGCTGTCTTTAAATTCATATATAGATCTAGCAATAGCAGATGGGCATGCATAAAAAACAAAATGTTTCCAAATTTACTGAAAAAACACACAGATTTGTAGTCAATTTTAGGGAAAACTTATCATTTGTATGAAAATATTAACCTACTTATCTGTTAGGCTATGTTCACACGGGGGAATTTCGGCACACATTTTGCGTCGCATTTGCACTCTAATACGGGCGAGATGCGTGCCGAAATTACAGTAATCCACAGTTCTCATAGAGAACTATGGATTATGCCTCCTCTCCCCGCTCGCACAATACGGCGAGCGGGGAGAGAAGTGACATGTCAATTACTTGCGGCGAATACGCGCCGCGAGTAATGCATGTTAATGGGGCCGGTGGGCTGCCGTCCACCCCACCCCCACCCCCACGTGCCGCGGGAGTACGCGCGACTCCCAAAGCACCCGGCGTAATTGCGGGGCATACTGTACGCCCTGCAATTACACCTTGTGAACATAGCCTAAGTCCAGAAATCAAAAGTCTGGGGCTGTTCCACATTGAAGGGATTTGTTTAGCAATTGCTCACAGCTACATCTAGAGTAGCCAACTTACCGCACTCAGGAGACTCATCTGATCCGTCACTGCAGTCGGCATCATGGTCGCACACAAACTGCTTGGGAATGCACTGCTGATTCAGACACATGAATTCTTTTGAGTCACAAGTATTGTTGAAAACTGGAATAGAAGAGAGACTAACTTGATCAACTATATTTTTATCCACAGTGCCCCAATAAAAGCTATTACCTAGTTTTCAAAGAGGAAAGATAGCAAGAGCGGCTCGCATTCAAATAAAACTGCATTTACGGAATTTATATAGAGGGTGAATTCACAAGGCTTACTGAAGGTGTATAGCGGCACGTACTGTGTGCATCGGTGCCCGCCTGCTGTACTAGAAGTACGCACTGGCTAGTGTGTAGTTCTAAAGCGCTCTCTGTTGGCCCCCATTCACTTTCATTTTCCCCTACATTTAAGCGCCGGCAAGAAGTGGCATGCCAGGAATTCGCTTTAAAATCATAGAACTCAACGAGTGCTATGATTTTACCGTAATTGCGGGCAATACTTTGGGCGTACTGCAGCGCAATTGTGTCCCGAAGTACGGCCACAGTAACGCCAAGTAAACATACCTAAAAACAAAAGGTATTACCAATCCATGTAGTTCTCAAGGAGGTTGAACATTAGCTCTGATCAATCAAGTCTAAAAAATGCTTTCTTCTGAAATAATTTTTTAAGATAATCCCCAGTGTATACAGTACAATAAAGTCAGGATTATAAAGATACTGCTAAGACCTCTTTGAGGTGACCACCCACAATTGTAGTGAAAATCGTCGCCTACCCGGGTGGTCCTTGGAAGAGGAAAAAAAAAAAAAAAAAAAAAAGATATAGTCAATATACAGGATATAAAAAAAAGAAAAAACTTTAAAAGAAAATCTGGTCTTTTTTTTAGGGGTGGTCTTCTCAAATTGATGACCTTCCAGAGGCTTCGCTACAGACTGAGCAGTTTTGAAAAAGAAGAAGAAATGTGCTCACCACAGCCAGCGTGGACGCTTTCATCTGCCCCATCTTGGCAGTCTTTATCCCCATCACACAGCCAGCGGGGGGGTACACATACTTGAGTACTGGGGCACTGGAAGGCTTCAGGGCTACTTGTTGCAGACTCTGGAATATAACGAAGGAAGCACTTCAGCTAACGTATGTCTCTGGTGACGAAAGAGAAGGTAAGAGCTTTGGTATTGACTTACGGCAATGGATGCCCTCATCGGATTTGTCCCCACAGTCATCGGATCCATCGCATACCCAGGTTTTGGAGATACAACGGTGGTTAGCGCACTCAAACTGCATTGACGTGCAAAACTTGTCTGTTACAAAGAAAATGATTGCTATTTACAAGAGACATGCTGCATATCTGTTTCTTCAATGAATGTATAATCTGGTGCAATAAACGGTAACCCCCATGTAATCTTCCATCCCCTCGTTATTTAGCTACAGCTGCTTCTCCTCTTGATCCTACTCCTGTATACTTTGTAAAACCTTCATCTGACACCTCAGTTTTCAGACTTAATAAAGGATGCTTGCTGTACGACATCTTATGACGACATATTTGGCCACAAAGATCTTTTGTAATGAAAACAGAGGCCTGACGAGCATCAGTAACATCTGCAAAATCACCCACAGAATCCCAAAAACATTTTCTGGCTCTACTTATATGAATCCTTAGGTGTACACTTTAAAGGGGCGCTCTTGGATAAGTCAATACAGTTATCTTTGCTCTACAGTAATTCAACCCTTGGCACAGTCACTGATCAGCAGATGGAAGGGGCTCCAAAATTGTAGTATATAAGAAAGCCCTACTCCTCTCTGGCACGGTAAACACACAAGTTAGGGTATGTTCACACAGCGTCTTCACTCCGTATGAACATCCGCTTTTCAGATGCGTCTCTGGGTCCATCAGAACGGACCCAGAGAGGCATCTAACAAGTAGCAGTGACTATCACTGCCGGCAATGAGACACGCAGCAGCGTTCACATGACAGATCGCCGCTACGTGTTTTGCCTCGCGCCTGTCGGGTCCGTCTTGCGGATGCGATCCAAGAAATGACATGTAATTCTTGGATCACATCCGAAAGATGGACCCGACAGGCGCGATGCAAACACGCAGCGGCAATCACTCATGTCAACGCCGCTACGTATTTGCCATTGCCGGCAGTGATAAACTCCCTGCTAATTGTTAGATGCGTCTCTGGGTCCGTTCTGTTGGACCCAGAGACGCATCAGAACAGCGGATGTTCACACGGACGCAAGACGCCGTGTGAACATACCCTTATAGCCGCGTCCAAATGATAAAAAACATAACAAGTAAATCCAATAATAATACAAGGAAACCAAAACCCAAGAAGCCCCCGACATGTCTCTTTTAAAAATCCTGGGATCCCTTGAAAACCATTCGAAGCATCTCATATACTGTAACTCTGTGTTTTTCGTTTTCCCCTTTATTCCTCCTAAAATTTATGATAATCTGTCAGCTGGGTGTTACCATTCCAGTTTTCTAAGGGTTTTGTCCCTGAATCTGTCAGCTGGGTGTTACCACTCCGGTTTTCTAAGGGGTCTGTCCCTGCAAACACTGACTGTCAGCAATGATTGGACCATGTCGGACTGTGCGGTCACGACCTAAGGAACCTACCCTTATAGCAGTCAAATGATAAAAAAATAACAAGTAAATCCAATAAGTAATACTATGTGGAACCACAATACCAAGACAGCTAAGCTGACAAGTCTCTGTAGTAAATCTTGTATCTGTGAAATATCATTCAGAGATACATATACTTTAACTCTGTGTGTGTGTTCCTCTGTTATTCCTCCTAGAAATGTATGATGAACTGTCAGCTGGGTGTTTACCATTCAGTTTTCTAAAGGTTTGTCCTGAATCTGCAGTGGGTGTTACACTCGGTTTTAGAGGGTCTGGTAGGGCAGATGGTTTCTACTGTAGATTAGATGCTGTCACTTGGTAGAGGTACTGGGAGATTGCACACTGGAGGCAAATTTCAATAGTGTTCTAAAAAAATACACCTACATTTCTTAGGGTATATGTTCACACGGGGTAATTTCAGCGCACATTTCGCCGTGTATTTGTGCTCTCTCACGTGCCGAAATTACGGTAATCCATAGTTCTCATTGAGAACTATGGATTACGCCTCATCTCCTCACTCGTACAATACGATCATATTTTACGCGCGAGGAGATAAGTGACATGTCGAATACATGCTGCAAGTAATAAATGTCAATGGGGCCCTCACGCCACAGGAGTACGCGCGTATTAGCGCGAGGTCCCAAAAGACATGATGTACTGCGGCGCATACTGTACGTGCCGCAATACACCGTGTGAACATAGCCTTAGACTATTTCCTTTTTTTTGCTTACAAAACTATTTTTCTCCAGCAATGCATCTTCACATGAAGTTGAATTGAAATCACAGCACTCCTGACTTTCTTACCACAATGGGTTTCATCCTCTCCGTGCGCACAATCATTCTCCTTATCACAAGTCCAGCTCATAGGAATGCACCGCCCGCTTGGACAGGCAAAATAATTCACTGGACACCGTGGTTTGCTAATACCTAGAAAAAGGGTTTTAATTCTATTAATTACCTTTCCAAAACAAATAAAAAAAAGAAAAACACACAAACCCAGTATTTCCCACTAGAACATAGTTATCAATATATTGTCATGTATTTACCTGGACAGTTCATCTCATCTGTAAAGTCACCACAATCGTTTGACCCATCGCAGACCCAGCTGGGGATGTAGCAGAGAGAGGTCTTCTCACACTTTTGGAAAATCCCCTTTTTGACGCCCAATTTACAGAAACTGGCGCAGTCAGTGATGTCTATGGACAATAAAATATAAGCCATTAGGATGGTATGAACATATAGACAGACATGGGTATAGTGAACAGACATGACTGAGTTTCACCAACAATCTAAAGGAAAGTCCAAAAAAATGCATGATCAATACAGCAACTCAATCAGTAAAATGGTCTACATTGCCCTTATATATATTTGGGAGGGGTGTTTAAAGCAGTGTTCCCCAACTCCAGTCCTCAAGACCCACCAACAGGTCATGTTTTCAGGATCTCCCACAGAATGCACTGACAATACTATCACCTGTGCATTGCTAAGGAAAGCCAGAAAACATGACCTGTTGGTGGGCCCTGAGGACTGGAGTTGGGGACCCCTGGTTTAAAAGAACCCGTCAAATCGGTCATGCAGTCCGAACCATGGGAAGCATGAAATGCCCACAGGTTTCTCTGTATCAGCAAGGGGTGTCTTACCCTGAACTGCTACAGTATTTCAGATTAAAACTCACTGTATAACTGAGCCTGGTACAGCGAGAAGTTGCCTCGGCCAGAGTCCATAAATCCAATGTCCAACCTCTCCCTGACCAGCTCGGCTTAAAGGGCTTTTCTCATCTTGCTGTTTCAAAGAGCCTGCTTTTCACAGTCAGCTTCAGGCTCCCACTTCCTGTTCAGACTGTGGGTTGTTCTACAGTTTCAGGGTCCCACTTCTTGTTCAGGCTGTGGGTGGTTCTATAGCAGTGACTGACATTTCAGAGGGGTGGTTGGTAACTTGAGAAACTTGTGTAAACAAGCAGGAGATAAAAACTACTCTAATCCTAAAGTGAAGCAACACCAGCAATGTATTTGGTAATAGTGTTTATTTACCTTTGCCTACAAGTTTAAAGCTAATTAGTGTGGTAACCCTTTAAATGACATGCCTCTAGCCCACGGGTGTCAAACTGCGGCCTTCCAGCTGTTGGGAAACTACAACTCCCGTCATGCATTTGTATAATCTATAACAATGGGCATGATGGGAGTTGTGGTTTCCCAACAGCTGGAGGGCCGCAGTTTGACACCCGTCTAGCCTGTTTGCATATAGGAAGAGACCTGTTAAGCCGAACTTCCGACTCCTCTCCTCTGGCTGTGGAGCTTCTCCGCATTCCCTGCCGAGTTTTTTCAGTGTGTTTAAATGCCGTAGCATTTTAGGGTAAAACTGAAACAAGGAAATCTGCAGTCATTTCATGCTGCCCATGGTTCAGACACCATGAATGATTGCAAGGATTCCTGGACCCTCTATATCTATATCAATTAGAAACCACTGAAGATGGCCAAATAACTATACATCTAAAAGAGTTAAAAAGTCCATGGTGACCCATTAGGCCCATGTACGGGCAAACCTTAGATAAATATCTGATAGGAACGTGCTGCTCTATGACCTACTATGATAATCTTACTTACTGCAGTTCATCTCATCAGAGGCGTCATCGCAGTCAATAAGCTGGTTACAGCGGCTTGAGTTACCAACACAGTTTCCATCCCGGCAGCGAAACTCTTCTGGGGCACATGAGGTCTCTAGAATATACACAATGGGGCAGGAAAGACTCAGAAATAACACCAGCAGAATTTACTACTATTGTGAAGGAGCAATGGCACCCATGTGTTTGTTGCCATCAGATACTATGAGAAATGCATAATGAGTGATGAACTTGCTGCAGGACATCCTGCTCACGTCGAAAGATTGCACTGTGCGGTCTTGTGTATTACAGCAAGAAAACATCTGGTGCTAATAAACGGACTGATGTTATCATGCTGCAGATTTAGAGGTCCAGTCAAATTACAGATTTTACAATGAGCCAGCTGAAAATGTGAGGTCAGACTGAAGGAGTCGAACAAGGGTTAATAGCTCGCAGGCTGGACATACTTACTGTTTATAGCAGGGGTCTTCAAACTGCGGCCCTCCAGCTGTTGGGAAACTACAATTCCCATCATGCCCACTGTTATAGATTATACAAATGCATGATAGGAGATGTAGTTTCCCAACAGCTGGAGGGCCGCAGTTTGAAGACCCCTGGTTTATAGGTTTGTAGTGTGCAGATGATTTAAGCAAGTGGGACTCTGAGATATCAATGACAGCAGCCCTCTCCTACGTTCCAGTTCACTGCAGTGGCATGTAAGTTGGCTAGTTCTTGCCCCATATGGACTGGGGTAAGTTGGATTTAACCATTGCTTAACCCCGTAATTGCCTGCTTGCTTCAGTCATTGATTTAATATATATACTTATATCTAGGAACTCTTGTCTGAATATGTTCCTGCAATCTATGCATTTGTGTCCTTATTGACTATATCTATGTGTGACTCTATTGCTTACATATATGCTGTTGTCCCCTGAGGAATTCCTGTAGAACTTAGGATGGAAACGTGTCGGGACTGGAACTTTTTGGGGACTTTCACTGGATTAGTATCTTTTGGGCCCCCGTTTATCAGGGAGCACCAGGGTGTTAGTCAAGGTTCCAGGTGGGGCCGTCCTTATTGGAAGAATGTCCTCATATTGTTTGATAGGCAGTCTGTAGCATAGGGTGTAAGGGTGCTTTCACACACAGATGTGTTTTTGATGCGTTTTTTGTGCAGCACTAATTGCTGTGCCTTTCTGCACAAAAAACGCATCAAAAACGCACCAAAAAATGTGTAATAGTGTTACTTTGACCCCAACACTGTTTAGATTTGTATTTAATTTTTTTTGTTTAGTGTAAGCCTTTTTTCTTATGGATTATTGTTAGGGCTTGTTCAAATGGAGTTTTCACTCCGTGTTACAAGTGCTTTACAGATCCGTCTCTGGGACCGACAGGATGGACCCAGAGACGGATCTAAACAATTAGCAGTGACTTTTAGGCCATGTTCACACGGCTTATTTTGGGACGGATTTCAGTCCGTATTTTGCGCCGTACTGCGCTCAAATACGGCTGAAATCCATCCCGGTCATTATGGTAATCCACAGTTCTCATAAAGAACTATGGATTCCGTCTCCTCTCTCGGCATTTCGCGAGCAGGGAGAAAGTGACATGCACATTATCCTGGTGGGATACGCGGCAAGGATAATGAAAGCCTATGGGGCCGGCGGGCTGCCTGCCACCCCGCCCCGGTACACACGCCGTAAATGCGGGCGAAATCCGTCTCACAATTACGGCGTGAATAAGCCGTGTGAACATAGCCTACCACTGCGGGCTATGAGGGAGACACAGCGGCGTTCACACGAGAGATCGCCGCTGCGTGTTTCCCTCCTCCGTCGGCTCCATCTTGCGGATGCGATCAACGAATTGCATGTCAATTCTTTGATCGGGTCCGCAAGGTGGAGCCGACAGAAGGAGGGAAACACGCAGCGGCGATCTCTCATGTGAACGCTGCTGCATCTTCCTCATAGCCCGCAGTGATAAAGTCACTGCCAATTGCTTAGATCCATCTTGGGGTCCGTCCTGTCGGTCCCAGAGACGGATCTGTAAAGCGCTTGTAACACGGAGTGAAAACACCGTGTGAACAAGCCCTTAGTCTGTATTTTACTAGACCATTAAAGGTTAAGTTTTACGTCTATTTTTCCAGTGATTATGCTTTGATCCTTGACAGTACATCACACTTAGTTGGAGATCGCTTTACTTATCTTGTGATTTGACATACTTACTGTTACAAGATATCTCATCCGAGTTGTCACCGCAATCATCCAGACCATTGCACCAGTTAGAGGTAGAGATGCAACGTCCATTCAGACAGTGGCGGAAACCCTTCTTACACCGGCGATTAGCTGTAGACAACAGGGAGTAAACAATGCAATACATAGTTCAGAATCTTCACCATCTTAGTCACGTAACAGGCAGTATGATTTTTACCGAACTGAGATTTAGTGAGGCTGACTAATGGTTAGCAGAAATGCATATGGGAATTATTACATTTCACAGTGTGGCAAAGGGAAAACAGTGGAAAAAAAATAAAAAAAAATCTGAACATTGTGTTCTGCATAATGTTTGTCTTCATAGTGAACTATTCGTATTATTTACGATTTAATGGGTACCTATCTCCTTATAAAACAATTTAGATGTTTTGATCGGTGGGGGTAGCTATGCTGAGACTCCCACAATCTCTAAAATAAAAGGGCATAAGTGCTCAGAGGCTTTAAATGGATGTAAATACATATGTAATAGTGCAGCTTTCTGCAAGTGATTACTCTAAGCCAATGCATCATCTGGTTACACAAAGTCAGCAGTGAAATAAATTAAAGGGGTTGTATCATTTCATTAAATGGTCTTCAGAATAAGGGGACAGTGAAAACAAGCAACTTTGCAATTGGATGTCATTTGCAAAGCTGTCTTGTTTACACAGGATCCCTTATCTTCATTTTCTGTAAACACTGTTCCCCAGTGCCGGTCTGATTCCTCTTCCTTTAATTTCATTGGCTGACGGCTCTACTAATTTACTTTCTGTCTGGCCCCCGGTCGTATTCACGTGAGCGAGCATTCTCACTCAGAATAAGGGTCTGGAAACATTTCACTCTGCACAGCCATCAGCTCCTCAGTGACACTGCAGCTGCCTCTACAATCAGAAAACAGCAGAATTGTGCCTCAGTGCCTAATGCTCCTGCGTGTAAGTGGCCGGCAACAATTTCACTCTATACAGCTAGAAGCTCCTCAGTGACACTGAAGCTGCTTCTACAATCAGAAATCAGCAGAAACGTGCCTCGGTGCCTTGTGTAAACATAGAAGAGAGAGAGATCTCTGCTCTGGATGAGTTCATAGAAGACTGGATTCAACTGTAACAAACCTCCAGCTGGGAGAGAAAAGATCAGTGCTCCGAGTTCATAGAAGGCTGTCTAGACTGAATGCAGGCCTGTGGTATGTAAACAGCTCTTACAAAATAAGACTGCATAGGGAGAGGACAGTGACATGTGGACTGAGAGAGAGAGAGAGGGGGGGAGGGGGAAACACTAACTCCGGAGCGAGCATAAACAGTGAAGGGGGGATGATGTCATCCCCCTTCAGTTCAGAAACACCAAGCTGGGAGGGGAATTATCTGAATTATCATAATCCTCTCCCTTCTTGTGTTGGATCATTTCATATCATGTGTGAAAACCGCAAAGTTCTCTCTTTAGTAACCGGTCACCAGAGGAGCGCATCAAATCAAAAAGTGGTGAAACTTTCTGGGATGTTAGTTATGCCGCATCGAATGTGGACAGCAGACAATGCATACATACCACAGTAGGAGTGCTTCTCATCTGCCTTGTCTTTACAGTGGGCCACAGTATCACAGGTCAAGCTGTAGTTAATGCAGTCACCATTACCACACTCAAACTCATCATGAGGATTGCAGGTGGAGTTCTGGGCTGTTCAAGAGAACATGACAATTAGACAACAATATAATAAGTAATGTCATTTATACTGAATCAACTCATAGGCCCAGATGTCAAACAGCAGAGACTCTTCTGCTGCAGTAGAAGCTTGGCCATTTTAAATAATGTCTTCATTAACCCGTAAGGTCCACACCAATTGCACAATTTTTTTAGGGTTTATCAAGGAAAATAAAGGACATGCTGGGCGACATATATGAACAGGGCTGCGGCAGAATTCTGGCGTAAAAAAGCTATAGTAGACCAGTTCTAAGATGTATAAAAAGGCGCCCTCCAAACTTTGGTACCGCGCCAAAGACACTTTTTAATGTGCCAAAGTTTTAGGGCGTTCTGGAGGCGTCGCACCACATTAGTAGAAGTGGACACATTTATGATTCTTTGACATGAAAGCTTTGGCGCAGAACAGTTAGAAAAGCCAGACCAGGGTAAAGGTGGTGTGCCTGAGCCAGACTTGTCGTATGGGCACTAGACTGCTCCTGTATGTATGACCTGCAGAAGAACAGCTTCATACATTCTGGCGCAGTCTACACTACATTAAAGCAATTTAGAACTGGTCTGTCAGCCCCAACGTTCATACATGTCGCCTGCTATCTTTATTCTGCTGGTCAGTATGATTCCACCAGTACCAAATTTATATAGTTTACATTATGCTTTACTACTTTAAAAAAAAACTTCTTGTTTCTGAGAACAATAACTTTTTTTTATGCCACTGGAGCTGTGTGACGGCTCTTTTTTTGTGGGCCAAGGTACCAGTTTGGGAGTGTATGTGGCTTTTTGGCAAATAGTCTCCAAAAAAATGGGAATCTCGCAAGAGAATATACTCAGTTAGCCTCTAAAAGGTATCTCTTGATTTCTTTACTCTTCTACAAGAGAACAGAGAGTGACTTTTGAACACTATGTTTACTATTTTGCCATAGGCAAACTTAAACTCTATCAGTTCTCAATCTATAAAACACTAAAACGTAACTTTTATTATGTATAACACTTAACCTCTATACACACTATTTAAAAACCTGATTTCTAACCTCATCATTTAACCCTTTCTACTTCTGAAGGAATAACTCCTTTTCCACTATCAAGTCTGGTGGAACACCACCTACTAACAGGAAAACCTTATATATACAGTAGTTTACTAACTCCAGTAAGGGATCCCAAGCCTCCTACATGGGCAGTCATCGCTGATCTAATGGACATAAAACATATAAGGTTTCTTTGTGATACCCTCTGCAGCGTAGAAGGAGGTGAGAAATCACAATTTAAAATTTCATGCCTGACCTCCCCAACATGTTTAAGGCATGACATTTTAAATTGTGATTTCTCACCTCTGTCTACAAGTGTTACCCGCTGCAGAGGGTGTCACAAGGGGGCCTTATTTGTTTTGTGTCCATTAAATCAGGGATGACTGCCCAAGTAGGATGCTTAGAATCCCCTACTGGAGTTAGTAAACTACTGTATATATAAGGTTTTCCTGTTAATAGGTGTTGTTCCACCAGACTTGGAAAAGGAGTTATTCCTTCAGAAGTAGAAAGGGATAAATTGAGAGGTTAGAAATCAGGTTTTTAAATAGTGTGTATAGAGGTTAAGTGTTATACATAATAAAAGTTACATTTTAGTGTTCTATAGATTGAGAACTGATAGCGTTTAAGTTTGCCTATGGCAAAATAGTAAATATATATGTGGCTTTTTGAACACTTTTTTATTCCATTTTTTATGGAGGGTGGGATGACCACAATTCTGGCATAGGGTATTTATTCTTTTTCTTATAGCAATTATTGTGTGGAATAAATAAGAAGATTTTTTATAAGACTGGACTTTTATGGATGTGTCAATACCAATTCTGTACATTTTTTGCACTATTGATTGTCTTTATTTAGTAAATAGGAAAAGCTATTTTTTTTTTACTTCGCATATTTTTAAAACTTGAACGTGATTGTTTGATCATGAACTATATACTGCAGTACATTGTGATTTAATTAATAACCAAACAGTCTGCTTACTTTAGCATCACCAATATGTACCGGTACATTATGGTGTGCTAAGGGTTAAAGAAAGCAGTGACGACCTTCACAATTCATGATGGGATACATTTTCTAACATTTTTTTTGTTTTTATTCTCACCTTTCTCCACACATATCCAGCAATGTCTGGTCGGGCACGCATGTGCCAGTACAGCAAGGTCGGCTGTGGTACTCCATTGTTTCTATGTGCACTGTGCATGACAGAGGGAAAACTTTCCTCCGGACTGCTGGCAGTGGGGCAGCCTACTTTGACTTCACAGCCAGGGAACATGCGCTTTTCAACTTCCGGAACGCTGAGCTGTATGTACACTTCTATTTATTTGGATCTCTTAGGGAATTGTATATCACTTAAATTACACTTTTATGATGTCTTTGCCTTAAAGGGGTTTTGCCAAGATCTAATGTTGAGGTTGGATCCTCCAAAATGGGTAATCACTTTTCTAAATATATGTGATTACAAAAAGTGTAGCCTGTGAGAGCTGCAGTCTTGCTTAGTCCACCTTAGTTTCCTGACTGTTTACATTAGCTACGACCAGGAGCTGATCTGGCCGCGCTTGCATTGTTTGCACTTATCTGATGGCAGGGCACATGAACAAGCTTTGAAGGCAGGGGGAGAACAAAGCAGTGTTAATGGGCATGTGTACTAGCTCTGTTTCTGTGTCAAAGCCTGTGTCTGCTGTATAGAGAATCTGTCAGTTGTAATGTAATTATCTGAGTAAACATGCAGTCGCTCCCTGCTCAGCCCTCCTCTCTCCCCCCTTCAGCAATTCATGAAGGCTGCCTGCTCGGATCTTATCTTCTCTCCTGAGCAGATAAGAGAGAGAACACAAAACCTGTATATTTTGTGCACAATACAGTTATCCTCGGTTGTTTAGCCAAACATGTTTGCTCAACTACAGAGACTGAATATCAGCCTCGGGAGCGTGCATGAGGAGGGTGGTGGGGGGTGCAATGACATCGCAGAGGAGGCACTTGTTTTTTTAAACACAGGAACACAACGCCCCTTCTTTTAAGGCTCAAGAGGACAGTTGCAGCCTGTTAGGTGAGGAAATCACTTCTTGGCAAAACCCCTTTAATGTTTAGCTTAAATATATAAATAATATTGCACTTGTGCCCTTTCGTTAGGGACAAACAAATTCATTGGCCAGTGATACCCATGTGACATTTTGATGCCATTAAAAATCTATTGGAAATGATTCCCTTGTGACGTGATCTGGGGTATAAGTATGGTGATAGGAGGCGTATATGACAGAAGCTCCTGAGAAAGCGATTTACTAATTCTTTTATAGGATATAGTCCTCCATATTCCTTCTTTTTTGGTTAAAACATTTACAATAACTAATACTTCGATAGTAGTGTAAACTTAGATTAGACAGGCTAAGACTGCACCAGATAGTAGCTCATGCTTTATGATAATTCAGGTGCATGTTCAGACACCCTCGTCGATCTTTACACCATCTATTAGGTGGCTTAGATCACACCAATATTTGCACCAAAATTTTGGTGTGGCGCATTGTATCTTAGGCTATGTTCACACAATGTACTGCCGGCCCCATTGACATATACTACTCACGGTGCGTATTTGCCGGGAATAATTGACATGTCACTTATCTCCCCTCGTGTACAATACGATCGTATAGTACGCGCGGGGAGAGGAGGCGTTATACATAGTACTCTATGAGAACTTTGGATTTCCGTAATTTCGGCGCACATATTGTCCGTATTAGAGCGCAAATACGCAGCGAAATGTGTGCCGAAATTACCCCTTTTCCTGAAAAGCCACGCCTCTTGTGCCAGATGCAGTGCAGAAGTGTCTAAAATGCTAAATAAATGTGGCTTAAATAAAGCATGTTAGTGTTTTGCCACAACCAATACCAGAATTGTGCTGCAATGGTCCTAATAAGTGCTCCCCACTGGGATCAGTACAATGTTGTAGCCTACTGTGAATGAAATGCATTACCTTTGCATGTGAAATCATCCTGCAGAATCCTATCTCCTCTGCAGGAGCAGTTCACCCTCCCATCTGCAGTGATAAGGCAAAGGTCTTGACATATGCTGTTGTTGTTGCAAGGCGATAACTCACCTGAAAAACAAATTATATGTATTACTATACCGAATCCATAGTATCTCCTACAACCCACTATGAAGGTTTAGAAGAGGTCCTTTATTGCAACCAAAAATAAAAATTGAGAATTGTATGCCAGTTAGTGAAAAAGCGGATTACACACACACGCAGCCATCTGTTCCTGTTTTTTGAGTGTTTTTTCAGGGTACGGCAACCACTTTAACATAACTAGCTCTGTGTTTTTTTTCCATTTATAATTTTAGCAGTGTAAACGCCCTTTTAATAGAATATCTAGATAAATGTTCTAATACTTTAACGATTTCAATATACTTTAGCAGTCTATAGGTGGCGTCATGTACACGGTGTTCACAATATAGCAATTCACTCTTCACCGTGGACAGTCTCGTCCAGTTCACACAATACAGTATGTACATTATTGTGAAATACATTTATATTTAAATGATCTATTCCTTTGCTTATCGCCATTAACCTTTGTGGTGTCAGATTTCATGTAAACCTAAAAATATTCTGCAATAGCCAGTTCCAAAAACACCACCTAGCATTCCCCGTCTTGGTGCCTTATCTATGGTGGTGTTAGCCTGCAGGCTATTACTATCAAAATCAGCGGTGACAAAATAACTTGCTACTTACAGCTGTTGGTATCATTGGCCACGGCTCTAATACCCATGGGCTGCTGAGGGATGTCCCCTCTTAAGAGCTTCAGATCTGAGCCATCATATTTATTTGCACGTTGAACTGCTCGTCGAACCCAATCGGTCCAAAAGATGTAGTCACCATATACAGCAAGGCCAAAGGGGTGGACTGGGTCGGACTTTAATATCCACTGGAGGAAGAAAACGGTGATACGGACATGGTGAGACACGGACAAGGAAACAAGTCCACAGCTTTAACAATTAACCTAACGGTCTTTCTTTTGAGCGCTCTAGCTAATCCTCCCACATTATATCCTTCACTGCATCTCAGTGTGGATATATCCTATTACAGCTTTAACAATTACTAATAGAAGAGTTTGAAGGCGAAGTTTGCATTACAATCTTGGTGTAGATGGCAGTAAAACTCCTGTGGCATACAACAAACAACCATAGAGATCCATTCACCTGAACAAGGCCAAATTTATCATGAGTGTTTTTAAAGGGGTTGTCTCACTACATTGATTCATCTTACCTCAGTCCTGTTTTCTTGGTTTCAATTTGAATTCAGGGGTGTGGTTACTGGCTTCTACAAGTCTGCATTAGAAGCCAGGTCTGTAGCTATAGCAACCAGTGCTAGCAGCCTATCAGGAGAGATTAAACAGGTCTGTACCTTTAGCAACTTGAGGAGCTGATGCAGCCCATACAAGAGGGGATATCCCAGAATAGGTTGGACAATGTTAATAGACACATATTGCAAAGTGAATTGTTTTTGCAAGATCTTTACATAAAAAGCAATGTTTGTAGTGAGACAACCTCTTTAAGGCCTTTTTCAGGCTGATGTACATTTTTTGGTTGTTATAGAAAATCCAAATCAACTCTACCTTTCTATACAAGACGTCCAACAAAAAAAAAAAAATCCAAACAACCCATATACTATGAGGTATAAGTTTCTTTCTATTTCATCATATGGGCAATGTATGCCTATAGTGTGACATGTATAGGAGCTGCCATTGGAGGTATAAGTCACACAGTAAACTAGATATAGGCTCATATGTGATGTGAACTGACCCTCACAAATACATTCTTGAAGGAAAAAAATGTGTCCATAAGTCTATTTGCTATGTGCCTGTATCTCTCAGGGCATCTCTGTGTGTTGCTATTTTTCTATACATTAGTGTACATTCGTACAAAACACCATCTCAGAAACTAATGGCACTTTGTCAGCCCACTGGCTACGGGTTTTTTCCCGCCCGGCCCTGCCGTTTTGGGTTTTTCAGACTGCTGGTGGTCCGATAAACATAGAACATATTCATTCTTCCGACCGGTTTTCGGGCGGAATATGAGCATGTCTATGTGAAGGGGGAGGGCTTTTCTCTAAAGGTACAAAGCCATTTCTGTTGGGATAGAAACCATGAAGACAGAATAACTACAGAGATTACTGACATGTCTGTTGGTTCCGTCATATTCACAGCGCTCAATCTTATCCAGGGTGGCATCGGAGAAGTACAGTTTTTCTGCCCTGTGGTCAATTGCCAGTCCATTAGGGGTACGGATGTCACGGTCAATAATTATAAGCACATTGCTGCCTGCAAGGGTAGATCTCATAATACTGGGGTGCTGCTCATTCCAGTTGGTCCAGAACATAAAGCTGAAAAAAAAAAGATTAAAAACAATGAATGTATAATGATATGATGATATGCCTAAAAGAGGTTTTCTCACCACGCTGCTTCACAGAGTCACAGGCAGCTTCAGTCAGGCTGCAGGCGGGTCTATAGCAGTGATTAGCATATCAGCTCTGCTACTCCTAGCTGAACCTGTTACAGTGAAATGACTGCAGTAGATTTAATCTAGTGAACAAAACTAAAGACCTTCAAAGCGTGAAAGCAAATGCTTTTTAAGTCTAATCATGTTAGGGATGAAGACTGTTTTCTTCTGACCGAAGTGACTTCACTCCGTGCTCTCTGTCTAATCAGTAAGGGAGATGTGGACTGTAACCTAAAGACACTTGTGTGCACTCAGAGCAGATAAAATTGCTCTTATTTCCTGACCAGGCCAATATCAAAAGAGCAATGTATTTAAAAAAAGTCTTCATTTACCTGTCCCCACATGTTGAAAGCTAATTATTGTAGTGAGAAAATCCCTTTAAAGTGGACACTCCCAAATCTAACCACTTTAAGACATTATTCTTACTGTCTGTGAGATAGTCCTGGTCATTTACTAAGAGAGATCATTCCTCGAAGTATAGGTGGAAACGAATACATCATTAGTAAAATTCTATATGATGAGTATGGACGTCTCACAGGTATTTGCTAAATGTAGTGCCATTGGTCAGACCGTACCATTGAGCACTTTTAGCATATGTATGAGGCATGTATGAATGTTCTATGACCTCAACAGAAGGGGGAGAGGGGTGATATATCTGCACTAGGGTATCACCTACTTTTGACATTCATCAAGGACAAAAGCACGAGGATGGTCATCTCCAGACATGGTCACCACAGTCTCCCTCTCAAAAGCCCCGAAACGGCTTTGGTCAACAGTGTGACGGGTGATTGTAGAAGTGGTGTAACTGGTCCAGTACAGGGTGTCCCAGCCACGATGGTACGCCAGCCCCTCCACAGAACCCACATCTGTTATAATAGAGACATATTTCACTATAAACATGCCACCATATTATTTGACATACAGTATATAAAAAATATTCATCTTTGATCTCTCTTGCTGTGAAAATCCTTTTACTCTGTGCATGTAGTAGAAAAGCAGGTTCTATGAACTTCTAAATATATAAACATCCAGGTCTTTTAATTTTAATGAATATAAGATACTGCTGCTCCAATAAAAATAAAAAAAATAAAAAAAAAAGCACACCTTGCCACTTACCACTGTTCCAGTGCTAACACTGCCGGTGGTGTCTCCTCAGTCTTCAGTTTACACCCGGCCACTGCAGTCAGATCATAAGGCTATGTTCACACGGCGTAATCACAGGGCATATAGTACGCCCCGCAATTACGCTGGGTGTTTGGGAGTCGCGCTGATCGGCTCCTGCGACGCGGGGGGTGGGGCGGATAGACGGCCCAATAGACTGTCATTACTCGTGGCGTGTAGGCGCCGCGAATAAGTGACATGTCACTTATCTCCCTGCGCGTACAATACGATCGTATCGTGTGCCCGGGGAGAGGAAGCGTAATGCATAGCGCTCTATAACTATGGATTACCGTAATTTCGGAGCGCATCTCGCTCGTATTAGAGCTCAAATACGACGCAAAATGGGTGCCGAAATTTGCCCGTGTGAACATACCCTAAGAGATGCAGCCACCGATTGGCTGCAGCCGTCATGCAGCACTCATGAGTTGACTAAAGCGGCAAGATATAAACCGAAGACCATGGAGTCCTAGCCGGTAGCTTTGCCGCTTGAACGGCGGGCATTGGCAAGATATGTTTATTTTGTATTATTTTAATAGAGAAGCAGTATCTTATACTCATTGGAAGAAAAATCTCTGAAAAACCCTTTTACCGTTATTACACTCACTGATGATATATTGCTTTGATATGCCACCACGAACTGCTGGCATTCCCATGATCCCAAGACTAAAAGAGCGGCAGCACTGGTATAACACTGTCTCCTTCACCGTTTTTCCCTGCATATTAGCACTCTTGGTCAACTGTTGTGCTGGGAACTACATCTGGTCCCCTTCTCATAAGTAGGGCTGTTCTGCTGTTCCCCATAACAGATGGCCTTATAGTTGTCCATTTAAATGTTGATTGACCACCCTAAAAAGAGTTAAAGGGGTTTTGCCACGATCTAATGTTGACATGGGATCCTCCAAAATGGGTATTTAATCACTTTTCTAAATATAGGGCATCAAAAAAAGTGAAGCCCCTGAGAGCCTTCCTTACATGCCCTTGGTTTCCTGACAGTTTACATTAGACACGACCAAGAGCTGACAGGAGCTGATCTGGCCACGCTTGCGTTGTTTGCACTTCTCATCTGATGGCAGAGAACATGAACTAGTTTTGAAGGGATTGAGGAGAAAGATTCTGTGTCTTTTGTATAGAGAATACAATGGTTGTAATGTAATTATCTGAGTAAACGTGCAGATGCTCCTGGCTCTCTGCTCAGCCCCCCTCCCTCTCACCCTGCAGCCGTTCGTGAAGGAATGAAAAAAGGCTGCCTGCTGAGTTTATCTTCTCTCCTGAGCAAATAAGAGGGAGAAATAAAACGCATATAGCCTGTGCACAATACTGTTCTCCTCTGTGGAGTATCAGGAACGTGCATGGGAGGTGGAGTGATGCCATCACAGAGGAGGTACTTGTTTTTTTTTTTTTTTTAAACACAGAAACACAACGCCCCTTTTTTTCAAGCCTCAAGAGGGGAGTATCAGCCTGTTAGGTAAGGAACTCACTTCTTGGCAAAACCCCTTTAAGTGCATTTAGACAAATCACTTACTTTCAACTACCGTCTTTCGTCCTGTGCCATCATTGTTGATCTGCTGAATGTTACCAAAGTGGATATCACTGTAGAAGATCCGTGTGCCTCCCTTGTCACTCTCCCGATAATCAAATGCCAAGGCAATGACATTCTTCATGTGATCGTGGTCTTCAAAGGGCTTAACCGGGGCATTCAGGCTACTTTCATCGGATAAATGTATGCTTTTCAGAATGGTGCGTTCTGAATATAAGAGGTAACCATCGTACTCTCTGCAGCTCAGGCCATTTTCTGCAAGCATTCCATGGGCACAGGCACAAGTACGCTGACCTCCACCTCGGTACAAGCACAACTGTTGGCAGCCACCATTGTTCACCGCGCACACATTGGTTCCTGGAATATGGAATATAAATATGAAGCACCATGTAAAACCACCATCATGTCCGTATTCTTCAACAGAGAAAACCTTGCAACACGTAAAAAAAAAAAAATATATATATATATTATATATATAATATATATATTATATATATATATATTTCTGAATAAGTGATAAGGAAAAAGATAAGGCAATTCATTCTTTGCACAAAATCTCCCCTTCCTTCCTTGTATTCTCGACTAATGGGATTATTCAACAGAAGAACAGTCAAAGCATGCCCATCTATACTGGTGGCTTGAACAACTCTTCATAGTTAAAGTGAAGCAAGACCTATGACAAAATCCTGGAAGAAAGTTGGAGGAAGTAACCTAAACTATATCAGGTCAGGTTTAAAATGATAAATTATTTACCCTTTTGTCGGTTTTTGTTGAACACCTTGATGTCTTTAAGCTGTACACCAATTCCAGTTCTCAAGGATACAGATTCGGTAGCATTGTCTTTCTGTCCTCTCTTAATTGAGCCATTAGCATGAGTCCTGTGAGACAAGACCACAGCAAGTTAGCACATCAATAGTATCAAACATCTTAAAACCATGTATATAAACAAGTCCTACCACCATATATCTATCCAATACACATTAGTTAGGCTATTTTAACAACCCAAGTGGTGTCTAAGCATGTACTTGCTATGTGTGTGCTCCTGCCACTTACCACCATGCATTGTTATTATCACACCACTTTAGTCGTGAATGTGTGGCATGTGCACCAGGAAACACTCCAAACATACTGTTCTGATCTAATTTTCTTTTAACTACCAAAAAGCATAGGTTTTGCTTTCTCTTTTTGTGTGTTTTATTAAAGGAGTTTTGCCACGATGTAATGTTGACGTGGCATCCTCCAAAATGGGTAATCACTTTTCTAAATATATGTGATTACAAAAAGTGAAGCCTCTGAGGGCTACAGCATTGCTCAGTCCCCCTTAGTTTCCTGACAGTTTACATTAGACAGGACCAGACACTGATCAGAGCTGATCACTTCTTATCTAATGACAGGGAACATGAAGGAGCTTGCAAGGGACTGTGGTGAAAGATTGTGTCTTTTGTATAGAGAGTCTACTGGTTATAATGTAATTATTTGAGTAAACATTTCAGATGCTCCCTGCCACTGCGTCTCTGCTCAGACCCCCTCCCTCTCCCCCGTGAACCAGCAGTGCTGTGTTTATCTTTTCTCCTGAGCAGATAACAGGTAAGGAACGCACTTCTTGGCTAAACCCCTTTAAGTTTTTGAAAAGCTATACAAAATAACCCTAACTAACCCCTCCCTTTTGCCTTCAACCAACTAAAAACATAGTGGGTTAGGCTGGGTTTTTGCAATCAGGCGTATAAGGATTTACAGGAAACACTGTGTGCCAAAAAAATGTAATCGTTTTTGAAAAAAACTAAGCCAAATAATAAGCTTACAATGTAAGACAATAGTGTCTAAATATATGCCAGATTTATCATACAGCATGAGCTACTGCGATAAACCTAGGGCATTGCCAGACTATCTAGTCCAAGTTTACACTAAGTATTAACTTTACTAGTAAATATGCCCCAATGTCAGCACAAAATGACAGAGAATTTGCCAAATTGCTGCATCAAAGAAGGAATGAGAAAGTTTTTGAGCAGTTTAGTGTCACATATCAGGCAGGGCTGTGAAGTAGGTAAGCCAAAGCTCCTGACTGACTCCTCAATTTCCCAGACTCCAACTCCTGACTCCCTCATACATGACGCATGTTTAAGTGATAACTTTACTGTAGTAAAATGGTAAAATCAGGCTGTTTATCACCTTATGATACAATAATCAAGCTATTTAGGTAGGACAGACACTCGCAAGCAATATGGTAACAATATTTTGAACTTAGACTTTCAGGCACCATATCTCACCATTCACTACAGCTTTGTACATGAGGCTACCATCATTTTATAGACAGTCGTCTTATACATCTATCTTATAAATAAATTTGACTTGCAAGTATTTAGAATCTGCTTAGTTCTGCAGATTCTTGTCATGTAACTGCATTGTTACAGTTTTGCTTCTAAAAACCAAAATGTTAATTTTTATTATCTTGTTAGAATTTGGTAAATCCACCTTTGGCTTTCAGCACTGTCTGAATCCTTCTGGGCTCCGGATCAGATTCAAGCATATCTTGACCAAAATCTGATGCCAGGTCTCTTCTACATGTTCCCAATGTTGGTGCAGACTGGACTTAGACACGAATACAGCATTTTCGTCAACTCTACCCACAAGTGTTGGATTAGGTTGAGGTCTGGGGACTATGGAGGCCAATACAGCAACTCTACTTCATTGTCATTGAACCATTCCTTCTCCAACCTTGATGTATGCTTCAGGTCGCTGTCCTGCTTGAACACCATGTTGTCCTTTTCATACCCATAGTACTCAAGTATGAGAAGCAGCTCATGTTGTAGGACACTCACAAATAGCTCAGCATTGAGATCAACATTGATCCTGGTGAAGTATCCAACATCTTTGGCTATGAAACATCCTCATATCATCAGGCTTCCTCCACTGAACTTGACATTTTCTTCAATTTCTCGAACCATTAGTCCCTTTTCCCTTGATTCTTCCAAATCCATTTGCCCCGATCAGAGCCCGGTCTATTGACTTTCATCTCATCCCTCAAAATCACCCGTTTCCAATCTTCCATTTTTCGTCCTTTTTATTGCAAACTTGAGCCAACACTTCTTATGATGAGATTGAAGTTGTGGCTTCTTCACCTTTTTTTCGAGCCATCATTCCAGACCTGTGTAATGCGTGTTGCATGGACGTCTTTGATCTCGCTCTTACGAAGACGAGTCACCTCCACTGTGTTAGAACTGATAGACCTTGTGATGAGCTGATTTGTTGACTCTGGACATCCACCTCTTGACTTTTGAATGGATGGATGGACTTCATTCGCATTCTTCTAGCTTACGTGGCCTCACATGATGCAGTTTGTCAATTTTCTTGCCGTTTCTGTTTTCTTGGGAAATCTTCTTCATGGCTGCTCGAATCAGTGACTTTTCTCTTGGAAATCAGCCTAATAACACACTGAGCTATTAGGGATTGTGACAACAGGTTATAATTTGTAGTATACAAGAAGAAAAAAAATTGTACCATAACCAGGAGCAAAATAGTAACAATGCAGTTACATGACAAAAATCTGCAGAACTCAGTAGATGCTAAATAGTTGCAGGTCAAAGTTATGTATGAGAGAACCAAGATGATTGTCTATAAAATGATGGTAGTCTCATGTTGAAAGTTGTAGTGGATGGTAAGATATGGAGCCTGAAAGTCACAAGTTCAAAACATTGTTACCCTTTTGCTTGTCGGTGTCAAATATATTTATTTAGAACACAAAAAACTTTAATAAACTGTAAATATGCAAAACGCTGCAGTAAGTGTGAAAAAAAAAACAGTTTTCAACAAAAACGTCCTGAATAACATCTGTGGAGTCTAGGAATTTGTTCTGAGAAATAGTATTGCCTCCATCAGATCCTGCATACATAACCTCACATTTGATCTCATTATTTCCAGGCTAGAGAATGGCCTCTCTACACTAACTTGGGTTGGTGGCAAAGCTGTGACAACAGGTGCAAAAACTCTAACAATTTCATGGTATAAAGGAATTGCCTCATGCAGTCAGTTCTGAGGAACGGTTGAACTCTTCTACTTCTTTGAAAGCAAGTGAAATATTTTGCTGAAATATGGTCAACTTATTTGCTATGGGAGTGGAATCTTTTCCCCCGTGGAAGCGCTTTCCCTGCTCCATGTCATCAATTACACTCTTCATCTGATAAGGCTGAAGATATGGGAGCAGTAGCACCGGCCGGACCCAATTGCTCTTGCTCCTGGCACTGCATCAAACTAACTGGACCAACTTATTATATATTTTGGGAGTCGACCCGACTCAGACTCCACAGCCCTGATATCAGGTGACCATTAGAGTTCACAATTTGGTACCCATTGCACAATCTGAAATGCACTGAAATAGACAGATTTAAAGTTAGATGGAAGAACTTAGCTATTTGCCACAAGTATTTAAAGAGGTCCCCCGACACAACATGCCCGATAAAAGAGGTCGCTAGAAGACCGCAAACCCTTTCAATATGCCGCTTCATTACTCTCAAACACAGCAATACAGAAAATTGCTGTATTACCATAGACCGGAAAGGAGGAATGTGCTTGACAGCTAGAAAGAATGAATTAGAAACGAACACTGGGAACATCTGTGAAGAGTCCTCACCTGTCACTCCAGTAGATGAAATCCTCAAACACAGACACTGAAAACATGTCCATGTTGTTGCTGGACAGCACAACCTCTCTGTTCTTCCCGGTTTCTAAATCGATTCTCTCAATTTTATCAGTGCGAGCATCACACCAGTATAGCTTTCCTTCCTGCAAGACAAGCAATGTTCAGATTAGCCACTTAATAGAAACATGATTAAAAATTTATCATCTGAAAGTGTAAGCCACTCCACTGTCCCAAGAGGGGTCATATGAGACATTGACAGGAACCGTTAACTAAAAACAGAAGAGAGCCCAACAGCGGTTTAAAGGGAACCTGCCAGGTGGTTCATGCCTCCTTATCGAAGAGCAGTATGTGGTGGAGCGAAAGAAGCTAAGCTCTGATATAAAGGGTTATATGATAGAGGGAGAGTTGCTGAGCTATCTGATATATAGAGTTATATGATAGAGGAAGAGAAGCTGAGCTCTGTGATATATAGGGTTATATGAGAGAGGAAGAGAAGCTGAGCTCTGTGATATATAGTGTTATATGAGAGAGGAAGAGAAGCTGAGCTCTGTGATATATAGGGCTATATGACAGGAGAGAAGCTGAGCTCTGTGATATATAGGGTTATATGATAGAGGAGAGAAGCTGAGCGCTGTGATATATAGGGTTATATGAGAAGAGGAGAGAAGCTGAGCTCTGTGATATATAGTGTTATATGAGAGAGGAAGAGAAGCTGAGCTCTGTGATATATTGGGTTATATGATAGAGGAGAGAAGCTGAGCTCTGTGATATATAGGGTTATATGATAGAGGGAGAGAAGCTGAGATCTGTGATATATAGTGTTATATGAGAGAGGAAGAGAAGCTGAGCTCTGTGATATATAGTGTTATTTGATAGAGGGAGAGAAGCTGAGATCTGTGATATATAGTGTTATATGAGAGAGGAGAGAAGCTGAGCTCTGTGATATAAAGGGTTATATGATAGAGGGAGAGTTGCTGAGCACTGTGATATATAGGGTTATATGATAGAGGAAGAGAAGCTGAGATCTGTGATATATAGGGTTATATGAGAGAGGAGAGAAGCTGAGCTCTGTGATATATAGGGCTATATGATAGAGGGAGAGAAGCGGAGCTCTGTGATATATAGGGTTATATGATAAAGGAGAGAAGCTGAGTTCTGTGATATATAGGGTTATATTATAGAGGAGAGGAGCTGAGCTCTGTGATATATAGGGTCATATGATAGAGGAGAGAAGCTGAGCTCTGTGATATATATATGGTTATATGATAGAGGAGAGGAGATGAGCTATGTGATATATAGGGTTATATGATAGAGGGAGAGAAGCTATGTGATATATAGGGTTATATTATAGATGAGAGAAGCTGAGCTCTGTGATATATTGGGTTATATGATAGAGGAGAGGAGCTGAGCTCTGTGATATCTAGGGTTATATGATAGATAAGAGAAGCTGAGCTCTGTGATATATAGGGTTATATGATAGAAGAGAGGAGCTGAGCTCTGTGATATCTAGGGTTATATGATAGATGAGAGAAGCTGAGCTCTGTGATATAGAGATTTATAGGATTTGGGGCGTGGTTTGGGGCGCGGCTTACGGTGATGGTTTGCCCCCATGCAAATTAGTAGGCAAGGGGGAAAACCGCGCCGCCAGCGGTGGCGATGCCCGCGGCTGCCGCGCTGAGGACTCCCTGTCAAGAATATGGAGGCGTGTGAATATTAACGCAGTTTCCCATAGGATACCATGTTAATAAAGGGGGCGCAATTTGGACGTGGTTTTGGCCGCAGAAACCGCGTCAAAACCCGCGGGCATAACCTCATTCTAATCCGTCGTGTGAACAGGGTCTATGTGGACGGGGTCAGCAGTTGTTTTAATTTCACTTTAAAGATTTTCTCTGCTTTTTACTTGGAAATTCAGCATCAAATCCAAAATCTAAATATCACAGCCTAATCATCCACACAGATTTTATCGAGATTCTATCTCTTAATTAGATGCAGTATAGATCAGAAAGTTTATGTTGCTTCCCATTTCTTTTGTCTGAAAATTAAAATCATGACTTATTAATGACACTATGAGAGGGAACAAGTTACTTTTGTTAGATGACATATGATAAAAGCATGAAAAAGGTGCCCATTTCATTGCCACCAAACGTATGACAATACAACTACTCGCTTTTCTGACCTAGCTTCACCTCAGGGAACCGTAACAGGGCTCCAGTCAAGTGAGAGGGACTACGAAGCAAGTTCTCTGCACAGCAGGTGTCAGTAGCATCGCTGTGCAGGGAAAAATCAATGAACGTTTCTAAGAATTGGTGGTGGTCCCTGCAATTCAACCTCAATTGATCACAGACTAGTAGCAATACGCATCACTTGTCTTCATGATAAAGCACCTTTAATACTTAAAGGGGTTGTCTCACTACATTGATTCATCTTACCTCAGTCCTGTTTTCTTGGTTTCATTTTTAATTCAGGGGCGCGTTTCCTGGCTTCTACTAGGCTGCAGTAGAAGCCAGGTCTGTAGCTATAGCCATCAGTGCTGGCAGCCTATCATGAGGGATTGAACAGGTCTGTAGCTATAGCGACCTAAGGAGCTGATGCAGCCCATACAAGAAGGGATATCTAGGAATAGGTAGGACACTGTTAATGGACACATATTACAAAGAGTTGTTTTTACACGTTCTTTAACATAAAAAGCAATCCATGTAGTGAGACAACCCCCTTAAATATCAGGACACAGATTATTTTGCTAGAGCAATTTATCCTTTAAACTTAAAATTTCTACTGATTGATATTTGGGACATCTGGCATCTGGGCGGGACATGTTTTGCCCTCTAGTTGTATAAATCTTTCTGCAAGCTTGTGATCTTGTAAGATATCATGCTATTGATTCTATATTACGTGACAGAGCTCATACCTCATAATCTATTGACACTCCATTGGGCCAACTGATGCTGACATCCACCAGGACAATTCTTCCACTTCCATCTAGGAATGACCTTTCTATGCGAGGGAACTGACCCCATTCTGTCCAAAACAAATACCTACCAAGGCACAAAAGAACAGAAAAGTGAAGTAACAGGAACTAAAACTGTGAATTCTGATAAATCCACCCATGGACTATTAATGCCCTTTACCCTCTCTCTGGATGCACAGTTATAGCCCTGGGCTTGTCCAGTCCTTTGGATATGACAACATAACGGAAGGAACCATTTAAACGGGCCACTTCAATGACATCAAAGCCTTGATCTGTCCAGTAGATGTTCCCTGTGTAAGAAAGAGCCACAAAAGAGCCATAAACCAGAGGAAAGAAAGAGTCAAATGGAATTTAATATTAATACGGTCTGATTGGATCCAGGTTAGACAAATGATCTGAAAAAGAACCTCGGCCTCGGTAATTGTTCTTCCAGACTTTCCATGGCATGCTGATTAAAATAGAATACTTATTACATGAATCCATGTGGCCAATGTTTATCCAGACAGCAAGGTAAGCCTAGAGAATATGCCAGGAGTACTGCTATGAGGAATCAATACAAATGATTTATTCAATGATTCACCACTTTATATCATCATGCAGTTATGGCCAAAAAGCTCTGCTAATTCATTTCCATGTATATCTAGACAGCGGTCAGATGGTTTGCTTTTTGATACAAAGTTTTAAAGCTCCAGCACAGACCTATATCTCACACAATAGACAATTTTGACCTGTCCACAGGATAGGTGACAAATGTCTGGGTGCCCACTTCCACCTCATTGCACCACCACAGTGATGGGCAGTTAAGCAGGTACCTGACCCCTCATTTTAGAAACTGCCACACATTGTACTCCTTTATTTCCGTCAGACCTACAGACTTTAAATAGAGTGGTCCCAGGCATGCTCATCAGCCAATCATGTCAAGGTGTTGAGGTAGGGGAAAAAAAAAAAACACAATACCCATAGTTACATAGTTAGTACGGTTGAAAGAAGATACGTGTCCATCAAGTTCAACCAAGAGTGGGGAAAATGTGGGTGAAGGGAGACAGACAAGGACATTAAGCCCATCCTCACCACTAGTTAATGCCCTGAAACCCACAAGGCAAGAACCAATCTGCTCCAGTGGAGACCATATCTCTGACCCCAGAGCCGCCACCAGCCAGGATCCAGAATTTTACATAGCTACGTACGCATTAATATTCTTTAGTTCCAGGTAGATATCTAAGCCTTTCTTGAAGTTCTCTAGAGTTCCTGCTGTGTCCAGCTCCTCAGGCAGGCTATTCCACAGATTCACAGTTCTTACAGTGAAGAATGCTCTTCTCCTCTGGAGATTGAATCCTTTTTTTTCCCCCATACTTTTTGTAGGGACCATTTATATATTTATATAAATTAATCATGTCCCCCCTAAGTCGTCTTTTCTCCAGACTAAATAAGTTCAATTCTACTAACCTCTCCTCATAACTAAGATGCTCCATTCCCCTTATAAGTTTGGTTGCTCGTCTTTGTACTCTCTCTACCTCTATTATATCTCTTCTATAAACTGGGGCCCAGAACTGAACAGCAAATTCTAAGTGGGGACGCACCAATGCTTTGTACAGCGGTAGAATTACATCCTTATCCTGCGAGTCCATGCCTCTTGTAATACACGCCAATATCTTACTTGCCCTAGAGGCAGCTGATTGACATTGCATTCTGTTCTGTAGTCTATGATCTACAAGAACGCCCAGATCTTTCTCAACAAGCGATTCCCATCTGTGAAGTTAAGTTCTATACAGCAATGCATAGCCCAGTCCTCTCCACCGGTCCTCTGTTGTAGGCTGGCTCACGCAAAATGGAAGGTCACTTCTGTAGCCGCTGATCAGCTGCAGCAGTTACATGACACTGCTTGATGTCACTGTCTGGAGCCTTGACTTCTGAACAGTGCCACCAGACAGTGCGATAGGACCACTGCAGCGACCTTCCATTGGACCTCAGCCAGAAGACAACAGGAGACGCATCACTGAAATAAGCATTTTTTTTTTCTCCCACCCTCCGCACCTAACTGAAAGTTATAAAAAGGGAGTCCGACAAGCTCTTTAAAGCTCCCTTCACGATGGTCATGCAATAAAAACGACTCTGGCCCCCGGTTTACTGACTGGTGGTGTCTCTGTTGTTGTAACCTATGCTCACCAATGTGGAAAATCCAAGGGAACATTATGACTAGCTGCAGATGCGACTTGCAGGGGATTTTGAGCTCTGAATTAAGTACCTGAACATTAAAGTCATAAATTAAAGCGGTTGTCCATTAAAATATACTGGACTGAGGTCAGGGTGGTCCAAATTGGAAAAAAAAAACAGTTCCTTCCACTCTGAAGCTTCCAGTGATCCGTTCCTCTTGACCCCCCGGGTTCTCGTCCCAACACACTCTAGAAGCTTGCGTTACATTAGAAGTCAATCAGGCATTCTCCACTGTGTCAAGACAAGAACTCTAAAGTCATGAGACCTGAATCATTAAAAGCTCTGATGCGGCAGCAACAGGGAACTAGGTAAGTTTGGACCACCTTGGCGGCAATGCAGTAGAATTTATTTTCTAATGGACAGCCCCTTTAAGAAACTGGTCCGCACTGAATACTCAACCCCAGTAAAAAAAGAAAAACCGCTATTTACAGATGGACACTCACTTTAAGGGAATAACAGGCTCCACAAGCTAAATAATATTATATATTACAAACTGTTAGCCTGAGGCAATATATTTCTACTAGTTACTAGTAGATTCATTAAACTTTTTTTTTTTTTTTTTGCAGTTCTGTGCCCAAGTGATCACAGTTCCACAGGTTAAACATTGTTCCAATACTTAAAGGGGTTTTACCACAAAGTATCATGTGGGAAGCTTACAAATTAAATAATAAACATTTTCACCATTCATCATTAATGAAAATTCCGTACCATTTTTGCTTTAGCTGCTACCCTATTGATCCATTGTTTACAGCTTGTCTAGAGGGGATAAGACCAGATCTGAGAGCTTCACAGTCTTTACGCACATGCCCAGACCTCACCTCTCCTCTTAGGCAGCTACGGTCAGTCTCTTCCCTGCCTAATAATCACAGACAGTCACTGCTGGGCGCAAGTTCAACCCCAGGTGCTGTCATTCTGCTCCTGTCCTCTGTACTCCTTAGTAATTAGTCAAACAGTGCAAGTAAATAAAAAAGAAACCTCAATGAGGTATGTGCACTGATAGAGAAAAAAAAATTCACAGGTTTGGTTCCTGCAAGGATTTTAATCTAGGACCCCTGTGCGGCAAAAACTCTAATCACTGAGCTCCATTGTAGCTATTCACAAATCTTTCAATAAAAAGACCTTAGTTTGACTAGAGTGAGCACACTAAGGGGAAAGGCATGGTGATGACAGCCTGCTGGGTCACATGGTATGAAGTTCAAACAAACCACACACGCCCCCATCTGAGTACAGTGAAAGCTAAAGAGAGGAATAGGGGACATGAAATGCCTTTGTGGCAAAACCCCTCTAATAAAATAACATGTATTGGATACCAAAGTAGTTTTAAAAACTATGCAAAGTTGTAGTAGATAATTACACAGGGACTAATAACTATAGATTCAGAGTATCCGTATCTACTACAGTGATGCTATAAACAGACAAAAGTAGTGTTGTGGTACTAAACCAGTCCAGAAGCCCAACCTGCTATCCAATCTACAGCAATTCCCTCCACTCTGCCAATGCCATTAGTAACCACATCTTCTCGCCAGGTCTGGTCTCTTTTCGCTCTGCTGATAGTGCTGAGTCCCATGTCCACCCAGTAGATCGTGTCATTTTCTAAAAGGACATAGAAATTACAATCAGATTACTTGTCTACACTTTGCTAATACATCTTTAAAATAAAATAAGACTTAAAATATAGAAAACAAAAGGATTAAGAAGATGTATACAAAAAAAATCATGCTATTAATGAAGGCTTGTGCTGGACTATGTACAGAAAATACTTTTACAAGAGTGCTTGGGAGGCTGATGTAGAAACATTGTTTAACAGCAATGTCAAAGCCCTCCTCAAAAAAACACTGCATTCATTTTGGAGGGTGCAAGAGTCTGGCAGCTGCTTACCAGCCAACAGAACAAAAAGATTTGGGGAAACCCAATCTTAGGTTTCCCTGACATGCGGTCAGTAGAGAGTGAAGGTGGTCATCTATATATTAAAGACTTTTGTGGGATGTACAATCTTTAATCTAATGTGTATCGGCTGCCCTAAAGGGGTTGTCCACTTAAAAAAAAAAAAAAAAAAATAATCACATGACTTTTGGGCCCAGATGGGCAAAAAAACCCCCAAAAGACCCGTACTTACTCACCTGTCCCTCACCACTACCGCTCCGGAGCTGCCAGTGATCTGCTCCTTTTGATTTCCAGGTTCTCGTCCCATTACAGGAGAGGCTCGCACTGCATTCACTAACAATAGTGCACAAGCCCCTCTTCTGTGTTGGGATGAGAACCCGGAAGAGAAGAACAGCAGAGCACAGGCGAACTCTGGGGAGGTAAGTATCAGTTTTTTTGCCTTCCCTGGCATCAATGTCATGTAATGTTTTTTTTTTTTTAGTAAACAACCCCTTTAAATAGATGACCAGAATACTAGCTAGGGACATGCAGGTACATAGTGAAATCATATAGTTTACTAGTCTTTCTGGTTCTGGGAGCAGAGCAAGTGACCTCTTGTTTTTCTATATACAGCTGCTTTTGGAATTTCTTACAAAGTATCCCTTAACAAGGGAAAGTGAGAATTGGATGTAAATGAGATCAGTAAGAAACAATAGGACTCTAATCTTTTGATGATTTCCCAACTTTCTACCAACGGGTCGCTTCGCATTTCTCAGTTAATTTTCGTACACGGAGCTGACAGGATACGGTTTTTGTTTTTTTCTAGAAAACATTGGTGTCTGATCAGATGCTCAATGTCCTAGGTACGGTTATGAATCTGCAGATATTATAAATATATTTTGGAATTGTGATCCTATTGGTTAATTCTGGAATGCTCTAATTTTGTACTTGAATCAAGTCTTTAAAGGGAATATGTCGCTAATTTTTTTTTTTACTCATTAAATCAAGCCTCTGATCCATATTCTTTTCCTCTCGGTCGTTTTTATTTCCCCGATTGTAGATTTTTCTATTCGGCCGTCTATATATGACTGTGGGGAAGAAATTCTTGCTTGCACTGCTTTAACAGCAGTCAGAGAGATACTTTACAGCAGCTTCATGCACATAGGAGCCTTAAGACAGATTCTGTCCCATAGACTTGAATAGGAGAGTTTTCACTGTAAAGGGAGGGGAGAGGGGGAGCTGTGACATCTCCTCTTGTGCCTGGTGGATTCTGTGTTATCTGTACACAATGGTGGCTCCTTTCAGTTTGACCCTGCTTTTACTGATAATGAGCACACTGCTGAAAAGCTCTCTAAACAGAACAGGAAGTGTCAGGCTATTATTAGGCCTAGTGGCCAAAGTGAAAACTGCAGGACTTAAGAATTATTAAACAAAATACTGAAAGCGATATGGGAAATAAAAAAAAAAAAAAACAACCAAAAATTCCTACAAAATGTGTTTAACATAAAAATGTGAGTTAAATAATAAGTCATTTTTTGATGACACATTCCCTTTAATATTGATATTCCTAAAAACCATTTAGTACATGTGCTTGGATTACTTGGGGACGCCCTGGTGGATGAATCTCTCTATGTAACGCTTCAATGCCTCATTTATCAGGCTAAAAAGCGAATTGCTGCCCATTGACCGAGTGCCTATATTCTTACTCAAAGAGAATTTTGGAATAATGTTTGTAACATCATATGACTGAAGTGTGAGGTTGAAAAAATGTAAGGTTATTTCCAAATTTGAAAAGATTTGTGGTACATGAAAGGAATTACATGGAATATTCATATTGCAACAACTTCTATAATTTATTAAATATCAAGAACAACCACTTAAAACCATTACAGTGGGTTACTTGCGTGTATCACGATTAGCAGTATGTGGCCAACAGTCCTGCAAAGTCCATATGAAGCATATGTTTTTCGTGCCTCTCCAGCATAGCAGCTCCAGCGTCTTCAGCTTGGAGTTTAGCAAGTAGACAGGCGGGCCTTCACCACGCACGCGCGCAACGTTTCGGGAGAATCCCTACCCCTTTCTCAAGCACGTACCATGGACCTTCGTATCCTGCTTTTATACAAATATGTAAGTAACCAACATCCTATTGGAACATATATTATTAAAAACATCTACAAAAACATTTTAAAACTCAACTGTTCATTCATTCCCCTTGGGGCTAACGTATCCATTCTATGGATCCACCTTGCCTCACTTTGTAATAGCCGTCTCTCTAATGTGGACGCTTCGTTACTCTGTACTCGCTCAAGAACACACCAGCGGAGCTCTGATACATTGTGATTGTGTTCTAAAAAGTGTCTTGCTACACTACTTTCACCGAAGTTCGTTTTGATATCTTCACTATTTTCAACTTGATGTCTTTTGGCCAATCTAATGCTTAACCGATGTTCATTAAGTTTAATTTTAATGCTCCGTGAGGTCTGCCCCACATACCCTTTACCACATGGGCATTTAAGCAGATACACTACTCCTTTAGTGTCACATGTACAGTTATCTCTCAAAACATTTTTTCCCCCATTTGTAGGATGTAATACAAATGGCCCTTTTATAATGGAACTACAATGCTGGCAATTAAGACATGGGAATGTCCCCTTTCTCTGTACATTCAAAAAAGCCTGTTTTTTATTTGTTTTTGTTTCTAAAGTACTGGATACAACCTGGCTACCAATTGTCCTACCCTTCCTATATACAAAAGTTGGTTTGTTTCTAAACAGCCGCCCATATTGATTATCATTACTTAGAATATGCCAGTTTTTCTCAATGATTCTCTGAATCATCCTGCTATGTAAATCTTAAGTACTACTAAATATACATCTTTCCTTTCTTTCTTTTTTGTTTTGAGCATTCATTAGGATGTTCCGTTCTTTTCTACCTACATCTTCAGCTATTTTCTCCATTTCCTTTCTATTATAGCCCCTAGCTACGAACTTATCTATCATCTTTCTACTATGTTCTTCATACAGCTGATCTGTGGAGCATATTCTTCTCACTCGTGTGAACTGTCCTATCGGGATGCCTCGAAAAATTTGTGGAGCATGATAACTTTTTTAATGCAACATATTGTTCCTTTCTATTGGTTTAGAAAAAAGGCCGGTAACTAAACCCTGCTCTGTTTTCCTAACTTCTACATCCAGATAGTGGACGACGTCTTCGCTCATGGTCACAGTAAATTGTATTAATGGATGTAAATTATTTAAAGATTGTACAAAATCTCCAAGTTCATCGCTAGTTCCTTTCCACAGAACGAAGACGTCGTCCACATATCTGTACCAGGCCACCACCTGTTTATAGCTCTCCAATGTGAAGATCCGACGCTTCTCCAATGACGCCATGAACAAATTAGCATAGTTGGGGGCTACAGGAGACCCCATTGAGGTCCCCTGTAGCTGAAGATAAACATCTTCCCCAAATTTGAAGTAATTTTTAGTAAGTACAATGTCTAATAGAGACATTAAGAAATTAATCTGGGCATTAGATAGCGACGGATCTTCACTAAGAGCTTCCCTCACTGCACTTAGACCGTCATCCAGAGGAATGTTAGTGTATAAGGACTTGATGTCCATTGTACACAGCCAGCAATTTTGAACATCTGTGATCTTTTCTATTAGTTGGAGGAACTGACCAGTATCCTTCAACGAATGCATATCTCTGCTCACTAATTTTTGGAGAAAGAAATCAACATATGCTGATATAGGTTCCATAAGGGATCCAATCCCCGAGATGATTGGACGCCCAGGGGGATTGGATACCGACTTGTGCACTTTAGGGACTAAATATAGTACAGGTATTTTAGGATGAGTACATATAAGCATATTTTTTTCCTATTTAGTTATTAATCCCTGCTGTAAGGCACTTTCTAATACTTCTTCAATCACTTGTGTATATTCAATGGTAGGGTCTTTTGTTAATTTTTTATACACTACTGGGTCTGATAGCTGAGTTATAGCCTCCTGTATATATTGGGAGTTATTTTGTACGACAATTGCACCGCCCTTGTCGGCCTTTTTAATGACTACAGATGTATCATCTTTCAATTGTTTTATAGCTTCTTTCTCTTTTATTGACAGATTTTGATGTCTATTTAATTTGTATTTATCCCCCATCTGAGTAACTTCTGTTATAACTAGCTGTTGAAACACTTCTAATGAAGGATTTTGGATCTCAGGGTCAAACTGACTTTTTCTAAACACTTTTTTAGATATATGCATAGATTTATTAGATTCAACACCTTGAAAAAACATTTTCATACGAATATTTCTGCATAACTTGTTGAAATCGACATTGAAATCAAATAGTGTGCTTTCTTTCATTGGGACATAGTTAAGTCCCTGGTTCAAAACTGATACTTGTGCTGCAGTTAATTCTTTTTCAGAAATATTTAACACTAGGTCTTCCGGCGTTGCAACTATTTTTTCTTTGTTCGTGTTGCTTTTTTTCTTTTTTTGGAGATCGCGACCAGAGCTGCCTCCAGAGTCCGTTTCGGTATCCACTGTTTGCGATTCCTTACGGGTGATAGATCTTAACTGCATACGTTTATTCTTTTGTGTATCTTCAGATTCAGTACTAGTGTCGTCTGTGTCTGTTTTCCTTGCTTTATCCCTTTTAAAGTAACGTATTTTGGATCTTTCCTCTGCCCAGGTGTAAACACGATTATAAAGGTAGTCCTTTGTATCTCTTTCAAACTTTTTTATTTTATTTTGGAGTAGTTGGGTCTTGAAATTTTCTAATAAGCTATCTTGGTCTTGTTTAACTTGTTACACTATCCTATGGTAGTCTGTTACAGCTGCATAAAATGTCATTTGACGAAGTAGCAAGTCTTACTGACAGGCGGGCAGAAACCTTCACTTTTACAGAAAGCCAGAAGGCTAACATATTGAAAGAAGCCGAGGCGGCTGGATATAATTGGGTGCAAACGAAGGAGTTCCCTACTAATCTTCCAAGGAAGCTCGAGCAGCTGCGGAAGAAAGAAGCAAGCTTAGTCTCTCATGCTTCCACTCTCACTGAATACGTGAAAGAATACCAAGAGGCTTGAGGAGTCCCTTACAGCCTATACTCATGCAGGATTATCAGTCATATTGTAAAAAATGGTATGCTATAAGCAATAATTATTCTATGGACTTGATGTATTTGACCATGCAATTTCTGCAATCCAATATCGAAAAGAGTGGAAATCAATAATATAAATGAAGACTATAAAAAATCTGTCTCGATTGAACAGTATAATCAAGTTAAACAAGACCAAGATAGCTTATTAGAAAATTTCAAGATTTTTTTTGAGGGATAACTGTACATGTGACACTAAAGGAGTAGTGTATCTGCTTAAATGCCCATGTGGTAAAGGGTATGTGGGGCAGACCTCACGGAGCATTAAAACGAGGATTAAAGAACATCGGTCAAGCATTATATTTACCAAAAGACATCAAGTTGAAGATAATGAATATATCAAAAAGAAATTCGGTGAAAGTAGTGTAGCAAGACACTTTTTAGAATACAATCACAATGTATCAGAGCTCCGCTGGTGTGTTCTTGAGCGAGTACAGAGTAACGAAGCGTCCACATTAGAGAGACGGCTATTACAAAGTGAGGCAAGGTGGATCCATAGAATGGATACGTTGACCCAACGTGGAATGAATGAACCGTTGAGTTTTAAAAGGTAGTTGTAGATGTTTTGACTACTAGATGTTCCGATAGGATGTTGGTTTCTTACATATTTGTATAAAAGCAGGTTACGAAGGTCCGTGGTACGTGCTTGAGAAAGGGGGAGGGATTCTCCGGAAACGTTGCGCGCGTGCGCGGTGAAGGCCCGCCTGTCTACTTGCTAAACTCCAGCTGAAGACGCTGGAGCTGCTATGCCGGAGAGGCACGAAAAACATATGCTACATATGGACTTTGCAGGACTGTTGGCCACAAACTGCTAATCATGATACACGCAAGTAACCCACTGTAATGATTTTAAGTGGTTGTTCTTGATATTTAATAAATTATAGAAGTTGTTACTATATTGTATCCACTGAAAGCTTATTTATGCTGAGGACCGGGGAGAGCAGGATACCCTGTGTCAGTGGAGCGTGGCGCAACGATATATCAATGAGAAACTACCAGGTTATTTAAAAATATTCATATTGCCAAATCTCACGTTTTCCTCTTTTTCTATTCTATTGCCCTTGCCCCACATCTGGCCTTTCTGTTATCTAGCTGGCATCAATCCCTAGGCTCTCTGTAGGCTGCTTGATATTTATGTACTTCGGAGGCAACCCTTTATTGCTTCCATGAATTTGGGCGATATGGCCTGGATGCCCAAGATGGTAGTTGTTGGACTTTGGGGGGAGTGGGAAGAACTGATTACTATGCTACTTTTCTCTGTTTAACAGTGTTAATTGCTTGATACATTTTTGTGCACAGTGACAAAACTATTTGAATAAAAAATGTATCTGTTAAAAACAAATAGGCTTAGTTTACACGGCGGATTTCGGCGCCCAAAACCTCGTCCACATCGGGCCCCAAACGCCCCCAGTTCATTACATGGTTTCCTATGGGAAACCGCGTTGCTATTCACACGGCCTTGCCACGCATGTTTGAGAAGTCTCCTGTCAATTCTTGGCAGCGAGTCTTTGGCGCGGTGTCGGCGTGGGTTTCGCTGTGCTTTTCGGCGCGGGTTTGGTCCTGCCTATTAATTTGTATGGGCGAAAACCTCGCCGCAAACCGCGCCCAAAACCACGACCGCTTCGAAACCCGCGGCGATCAACCCCGTCAGGAGACGCACATTTGAGGCGAGGTTTGGACGAGGTTTTGGCCACAGAAACCGCGCTGAAACCCGCGGCCAAATCCGCCGTGTGAACATCCCCTTATGTGAAAAAACCGATACAGTGCCAGGTTAGAATAGGCAGAAATGCTAACCACACCTGTATTACAAAGGCATTGCCAATACAAATTGCTGTATTAAAATATCCTGAATACTAGGGCACCATACCTGCATGGAAGTCCATTCCAACGGCCAAAGATGTACCAGAGACTGGAACTAATGCATCAGATTTATCTGTTGGATCCAAGGGAATGCCTCTTATCCCTTCATGTACAGAGTACAGCAAGAAGGAACCAACTCCTGCAAGAAAGTATTACACACACTATAAAGAGAGCTAGTATGCAGATTGTTAACCACTATGCAATTTCCAATATATACCCTAAAATTACATGTAGCTCTGGAACATACATCACTATTAAAGTAGGCAGGAAGTACTCACCCTCACATGTCTGCTGTCCGGTCTTCAGGCTATAGCCAGCAGTGCACATACAAGATCTTGTTGTAGAGGAGGTCGGAAGACACAATTGGGAACAGTCTCCATTATTAACTGAACAATTGTTGGTTCCTGAAAGAAAAGTGTGAAGAGTGTATTGAGATCCGAGTACACAAATACCAGGAGAGTGTAACCCAACCGTTCAGTAAAGGATCCTGCTATTACCTTTCTGGATCTCCTCATCATAAATCTTCATGTGCATGACCTGATTGGTGTTCTGACGCAAGACTCGTGGATCTGCTCCATCCTTCTTATTGCAAGTTCCCATTTTATCCGAAGCATGGTCAGCCCACCATAATTTGTCACCTACGTAAAAGAGAAGCATTAAGGCAAGGTCCTGCTGATAATCCTATTGTAAAACATCAGTCATTCCCTAGTTTAAGAACAAGACAGCTTCTGTAGGTTTGTTTGTACACTGAATTTGTACGCAGGTTGGGACAGGTACATTAATTTGTTTTGCAGCCTAAGCCCCTATTCAGAACATCTCACCTCACGATCTCTCCCTCAAGGAAATAATATTTGTCCCGCACACCTTGCTCAGTGGGAGGATTTTTGTTCTCAGTAAACCCACGACATATAGCTCATAAATTCAAGATGAGCCATGTCATTTATTTGCATAAAACATATAGATCAGGAGGGCCAGACTCCGTTTCATTACGGGCCACATCATCATTATGCTTGCCCTCAGAGGGCTGAATATTACTTTAAGATTGCATAAAACGTAAACACGTGAACATCTCTTGCTGTGCCATCGTGGGCCACAAATTAAAGCCGCGGGCTGCACCTGCGATTTGATACTAAAGATGGCAATACTAGAAGTCCAGATATGAATGGACATTTTGGTCCAGGTTAGCCTTCTTCTGGTCACATCTGGAAGAAGAGTCTGGCGGCACATGTGCAAGCGGCTGCAGCGTATAGCATGCAAAGGATACACCACTAAAGGAGCAAGGGAGAGCCAAAGGGCTAAAGTAAATGGTGTGTAACTCATGCTCCAAGTCACATCCAACAATAGCCTCCGTTCTTAAAGGGGTTGTCTCACTACATTGATTCATCTTACCTCAGTCCCGTTTTCTTGGTTTCATTTTGAATTCAGGGGCATTTTACTGGCTTCTACTAGGCTGCAGTAGAAGCCAGGTCTGTAGCTATAGCAGTGCTGGTAGCTTATCATGAGGGATTGAACAGGTCTGTAGCTATAGCGACCTTAGGAGCTGATGCAGCCCATACAAGAGGGGATATCTAGGAATAGGTAGGACACTGCTAATGGACAGATATTGCAAAGTGACTTACTTTTGCAAGATCTTTAACATAAAAAGCAATCCTTGTAGCGAGACAACCCCTTTAAGTCAAATGTAACGGATGTTGAATGTTTGTAACTCAGTAACTGCCTGTGTAATAATGGGGGAAGAAAAATGTACAAACCCCAAAGCTGAATAAAATGGAGTTCTCAAATATTTAGTAAATCCCAGATGACTGTGGTAGCATTATTGTATGAAGTAATATCTCTACTGTGATTCTGAGGCAAACCTAAGTGAATTAGAGCTTGAGCAAAAGGAAATAAGGAAAAAATGCTCGGCGTACATATAACAAACAAAATTAAATAGACCCGTCAATAACTTTAAGCCACATATGTTAGAAGTTAAACACATTTACCCATTATAGCCAATGCCGTTGCTTTTAGCAGATAAGTTTTCATGGTAAGAATTTCTTCCGGGTCTTTTCCATTGAGGTTACATCTGTTGATGGATCCAGCCCCAGAACTTATCCAGTAAAGCTTTTTCTCATGATAATCAATTGACAAGCCTGCGAAACAGAGACATGATTTACAGAGTAAATAATCTTCAATGCATGCCATAGTTACATATAGCAGTCATATGTATTAAAGGGGCTTTCTCAGAGTGTGCTCTTTACAGCCAGCTTCAGGCTCCCATTAACTGTTTAGACTGTGGGCAGTTCTACAGCAGTGCCTGACATTTCAGCTCTGCTATTCCCAGCTGAGCCTTTTAAAGGGACATTGATGACGGATGAACTTTGACAGCAGAGCAAAAGGCTACAGAGCTAGGGAAAAGTTACAAAGGAAGTAAGAAACATAACCTCGGTAAACTAGGGAAGCTTGTGTAACAAGCAGGAGATAAACTGCTCTGAAAGGAAGCAAAATCAGAACAGCAATGTAGTTGGTAATAATCTTTATCTACATGTTCAAAGCTAATGAAGGAGATGAAAGTACCCCTTTAAGTATTGTTTTCAAAGGAAACACTGACTAGATCTAGGATTAAATGAGGATTCTGCACATGGAGAATTATTTCCATGTTTCCCTTTTTTGTACAGTGTGAAATGGGAGGAAGTTATACAGGGGGATCTGTAGATGACTGGTGAAATATATGCGGAAACGTCTGATGTGCAATAAAACCTCACCAACTGGTCCTTTCTGTCCGGTAAACAAGACTCGACGCTCTGTGCCATCCATATTAGACATGCTGATGTTGTCACCATCTGTCCAGTAGAGCTTCCTGAAAGAAACATACTGATTACTTTAAGTCCAGACTGTCCGCCACATGTGCTCAGGATAAGATGAGCCATGCACATCCCGCTGAGGCAATTACCTAAACTGAACCCAGACACAAACCACAACCATTACTAAATATTCCAGACCATGATTACTGCCTGCACATTGCCTATGATGACAGCAAAGACATACCAGTCGTGCACAGAAGAAACCCTGCAGTGTACTCCAGCACATAATGCAGCATCCAATCTTTTACCTTAGGCCATGTTCACACGGCTTAAAATGGGACGTATTTCAGTCCGTAATTCGCGGCGTACTGGAATATGTCCCAGTCATTATGGTAATCCACAATTCTCATAGAGAACTATGGATTACGTCTCCTCTCCCTGCTCGGCAAATACGCTGCGGGGGGAGATAAGTGACGTGTCATTTACTAGCGACGTATACGCGCCGCTAGTAATGATAGTCTATGGGCCGGCGAGGTGCCGGCCCTCCCGTCCCGTCCACACGGCGTAATTGCGGGGAGTAATTACGCCCCGCAAATAAGCCGTGTAAACCCAGCCTAACACTCAAATAACTGCTGGACATTAATCCCTTACCGTCCATAGTCATAACACGGCTCATTTTTTTACTCCCCACCTTCCAAAAGCCATAAAACTTTTTTTTTATATATTTCTCCGTCTACATAGTAATAGGAGGGCTTATTTTTTTGCGGGACAAGATGTTCTTTTTAAATGGTGCTAATACCTGTATGACATACAGTGGGGGAAAAAAGTATTTAGTCAGCCATCAATTGTGCAAGTTCTCCCACTTAAAAAGATGAGAGAGGCCTGTAATTGACAACACAGGTAGACCTCAGCTATGAGAAACAAAATGAGAAAACAAATCCCGAAAATGTACTGTAATGGACTGGGAAAACCAACCCCAAAAAAATTGTAAGTGGAACGAAATATGGAAAAAAAACAAAAAAACAAAAAAAAAAAAAAACACGACGTACCTGCGCCATGTTTACGGGGGTTTTGTTTTTACAAAGTTCACTCTTTGTTATAAATGATGTCTTATCTTAACTCTTCAGGTTGATACAATTCCGGTAATACCAAATATGTAGGGTTTTCATTATGTTTTAGTACTTTTAAAAAAAAAATTCTCTATTTCTTAAATATGTGCTGGAGTGTCATTTTCTGTGACCAACAACTTTTTTGTATTTCCACCTATGGACCTGAGTGAGGGTGAATTGTTTGCGGGCTAAAGTGTAATTTTTATTGTTACTATTTTGGGATACATACAAGTTTTTGATCATTTTTTATTCCAATTTTTAAGGGACATGAAATGACCATAACACCACAATTTAGGAGTTTGGAATTTTTTTTCTTCTATGGGTTTTATCTTTGATGTTCAGAGTACGGGATACATTATGTTCTATTTAAAATGATCGAGATGCAGCGATACCAGGTATGTGTAACTTTTTTATTCTTTTATTTGTAAAAACGCCAAAAGTGGGGTGACTTGAACTTTCCATTTTTTTTTTATACTTCATTTAAAAAAAAAATGTTTCCACTTTAAAATTCAGTCACCCCCTACTTAACCACTAGAGGGTGCGGTCACTTGTATGCGTTTCTGCCTTATACAGATAAAGCAGATAGGGTGTACCAAGATGGTGGTTCTATTACTTCCTGCCCAACAGAATTGCATTGTGGCTTATGCCAATTGCCATATTATCGGATCGCACCCCGTGATCTCGCTGCAGCATCAAAGAGATTGAACAACATGGATCAGAGCGCACTCCCTTCCCTACTATTAACTGTGGGTGTTGGCTACAATTAGTAGCCAGCACCTACCTCGGCCCGCTACATAGGACTTTACTAGCATTATGACATAGCTGTATGTCAAATGTCAGTAAGTGGTTAAAGGGGTATTTCAGTTTTGTGCAAATTCGGTTTCTCCTGATAAGTCTATTTTAGTAAATACTTGTGTTCCCTGTGAAACAACAATTCTGGAGCATCTTATAACGGTATTGGCTGCCATAAGTAATTTTAAGACCCCATACAGTTAAAGCATCTAGACCTTCTGCCCATTGCCAGTTCCTTTCTTGTATCATTTAAGTGGACCCCTTTTTTAAAATATGATCAGGGTCCCTGACAACTGTACTGCCAACATTGCCCAATTGACGTCCAAGGGGGGGGTTATCATTCCAGTTTTGCAAGGGTTAGGTCTCTGTACTCTGTCAGCACAGATATGCTAATGTCAGAGTGTGCAGGGACACACCCACAATTGGTAACACCCAGCTGACAGATTGGTAATGAAATTGCAGGTAGAAAAACAAAGGGACAGAGGAAAGTTATTTTAGAATTGTTATTTAACCGGGAACTAGGTATCTACTTAAAGACATGTCAGGAATGGCCAGAGGTGCCCTTTAATCACAGTATAAAATGAAAAGTTCTACAAGCTTTTAATAAACTTCATGTTTCGACACCTCACCATTTTCAAGATCTTGGTTTGCGGTCAACGAAGTAGAGCATGCATATTTGATGTTCTGTGTTTGCAGATCTGTACATACCTAGTCCTACACTCCGCTTGCAACTGGGTACAACTGTACCTGGTCTATACAAAGCTGTGCGCTAAACATGTCAACAGCAGAACAAATGTCTTTGGTAAATTGCAACAGACTGGAGTCTAAGCTGTTTAGCTCCGAGAACACTGCAGTCTCTGCATACAAAAAAGAGGGCTCTCATTCACTCAAATTATCTTATGGGCATATGTTAACAGCACATTTTGGAACGTGTTTTGTGCCCAAATACGCCCAAAAAGAATGTACGATACTTCTCATAGACTTTAATGTAAAATATGTGTGGTCAATCACTCTACAGGTATTTTACACTCATATTTTTGCAGGTGTCTGAAAAGTATTGACATGTCTACGTGCCGTAAAAGAGTAAAGTATAGGAGGCGGAAATCTACCTCGAGCCATTGCGCATCGTTTTTGCGTTAAAATTCCACACCTGCAAGCGTGTCATTTTAAAAGTCCAATGGAACGCGTTTGAGGCCCGCCAGCACGCGACGTAATTCATATGCCGTGAGGACGTCCCATAAGGCTTCAAGCATAAATACGGTACTGTAGGGTTTTTGTTGCACCTTTTTCATGTTTTAGAACCTGCATTTTTTTGTGTTTTTTCCCCCCAACAATTCAACCAATTCTTAAACCATATAATTCATCGCTTCGTTTCTGAATTACAGGATTTGGAATTTAAAATAAATGACAAGAATAAAAAATAGGGGCATCACATATTACACGTGCATTTCTTAAGCAAATGAGTATAAAAAAAAAAAAAAAAGGAATTAAAAGTGGAAAAAAATGACACACACTGCCTGACAAAATAAAATGCCACACCTAGAGCATAATACTAAAGTTTTAAAAAGAAATTATCAAAGGACCAAAGAAAACGTAGAACAAAAACAAAGTTGTTGGTAGTGCATTTAATATCTCTCTATTTCAACCAGCAACTGGCCTCAGCATTTTCTAACTGGGGGAAAAAAGTGTACAGGAAGAGCTCAGCTTAAAGAAAATAAAAAATCAGCACTTTTTGCACGAACCTAAAAATAATGAGAAGTTGAAACAGAGTTTATCCTACATTTAAAGAGGTTGTCCCACCACACACACTGATGGCATATCAATAGAATAGGTCACTGACGTTTCCCACCCATCTCGAGAACAAAACCCAAAATCTGGGACTCTCCCATTGAAATCAAAACAGAGAGGATCGGGGCTTGTTCTTGAGATATATCCTATGGATATACCATCAATGATGGAACAACCGCTTTAATTGAAAACCTGTGATCAAATGCCCTATTAAAGTATTCTTAGTTAACCTGGTAGCGTCCACACTAGCAGAAGCTAGTATAGGAAATAATCATACACCAAAGCAAACTAAACAAAACCTGGATCAACCACAAGCCAATATTTCACCAAGACCCCAGCAACAAAATAAATTCCCCCCCAAAAATAATTCAATAAGCTTTATTAAATTATCCTCCTCCCCTGAGGAAGCAAGCACGCGAAACGCGCGTAGGGATTGTTATTGGTGGCAATCAACTGGGGTAATACTATGATTATGAGATGCATATATTAATTAATTATTTATCTATTTTAATTTATTGTGGTGCATGTTTGTCTCTATATTTATAATGCACTAGGTCACTTTGGAGTAATTTGAGTATATTCATTTTTTTACTCTACTATATATACATTATTTGATTGATTACATGCACTTTGCACTTTATTCACCATGCACTTTTGTGATGAATTAATATAACTATTTTTTGTATATATATATATATATATATATATATATATATATATAATATATATATATATATATATATATAATATATATTATATATATATATATATATATATATATATAGCTTGGTATATAGAGTGTATTGTGCCTATATGAGATTATGCGATATATTCTAATATCGATTACATCTATTACTAGATAAATCCTAGTTGTTTAGCCCGCCCATACCTCCCCACTATTTTGTGTCATATTTGTACAGAAAAAGATTTTTTTTTTAAATATATTTTTTATATATGTATTGTCAATTAGAATTTAATAAAGCTTATTGCATTTTTTATTTTTTGGGGAATTTATTTTGTTGCCGGGGTTTTGGCGAAATATAGTATGGGTGCTTTCACACGGTGCGTTTTTGATGCGTTTTTTGTGCAACAATGTATATCATTAATTGCTGTACCTTCCTGCACAAAAAACGCATCCAAAAAAACGCACCAAAAATGCACCAAACCGCACTGTGTGAAAGCACCCTATAGGAAATAGTCTGCTAAATGGAGGACCCAAAACATCTGGTCACTGCACAGCCAGCCTACTGATCTCAAGGGGAACAATGGAATTCTTTATTTCCCTATAGGTGGGGCCTGCATGAGAATGCAACACTTCTTTTCAAAAAAATTGGAACTCCCAGAAGCGACATCCTATCTTCTACACATCAGAGGTCATCAAGCAACAGTGCTCGTTAGGTCAGTAATTATAGCAAAGTGAGACTATTTTCTTTTTCCATGTCACATAAATCTCTTCAGTAGTCTTGGGGTGCTTTCACATGGTGCGGTTTTGTTGCAGTTTTTTGGATGCATTTTTTTGTGCAACAATGTATAGCATTAATTGTTGTGCCTTCCTGCACAAAAAACGCATCCAAAAACCGCACCATGTGAAAGCACCCTTAAAACTCAGATCCATAAACAGCAGTCCATGTTCTCCGACAAGCAGCTGCCGTTCACACAAACAATTATCAGTGGTTGGAGAAGAAATAGGTCTCGCCCCACAAAGTAACATACAAGTATCCAGTCATCTAATAAGCGAAGCAGCTGAAATACATTAACAAATGGGCGTTTTCCAAAGAAAAACTTGTATGACCTGTGCAGAATTTCTCAGAAGAATGTCGATACGTTTAGGTGGGATGGAAGTAGAATCATCTAACAATAATAATTTTGTTAAATGCAGCGAGTGAATTCTTGTCATTGCTTTTGTTTCTGAGTGAAATTATCACCAAATCCGATCCACTGTTTACTAACATTAATTTCACGTAATTAAGCAGGATCTCCCACACAGATGGCTCTGCTTATTTCCACATTACTGGAAACGGCTTTGTCCACCCCCACAGGCAGGCCAGCCAGGGACAGAAAAGCAACCAGAAGTAGTCAGAGTCTCCTGCGTGCCCCAGACAACTATCCACGAGGAACACTCCCTGCAGGCAGAAATGCTGAACTGCATCAAGTGTGTTTGCAGAAACAACAGCGGGCGACATCCTATGCTTACTACCCAGATTTGTACTAATAGTGGAAAAACTTCTATGCAGACAGTATCCAAGCCAAGCTGTGTAAACCTGCAGAGGACCGTCATGGGAGCATTTTGTAGGTCTCTAAATGTGTTTACTGAAGGCTTTTTCCCTTACTTCATATTAAAAACATCATTTTACAAGCGCTAAACCGAGCCATGAACCTTTACACATTTGTTCACTCCGACCAAGGATCTGAAAAACAAATGACACACTAATGGGTAATTTCATATTTGGGCATAACACACTGATCTCCCACATAAGGGGTTACCCATCTCATTACCAGTTATAAAATCATATGTAACATTTTCCTAGAATGTCAGTAAACATGTCAGCCCGATGAGCGGAGCTCCAGCAAGTAGAAAGGATTGTTTTGTTACTGCAAATGTAATTCACTGGTACCTATGTTATATCGGCGGCTTTTCTAAGGGCCGTGTCTTCATCCTTTTTGCATTACAAGATACTGTACATCATACAGATCTATGTATTAGCTACATCGAGATTGTTGGAAAACTGTTTCCGTTTAAAGGGAATGTGTCATCAGACATGGTTTTTAAGAATTTTTGGTTATTTTTTTAAATTTTCCATGACTATCAATATTTTCCAAAAATTCAGCCGTTTTCACTTTGGCCATTAGGCCTAATATAATAGTCTGACACTTCCTGTTCTGTAGAGAAAACTTTTCAGCAGACTCCTCATTATCAGCACAGACATGACTACACTGAAATGTGACACCAATGTGTATAGATAATACAGGATCCACTAGTCACAATAGGTGATAATCACAGGTCACCCTCTCCACTCCCTAGAGGCTGTCGACTTCCCAGGTCACAGAGCAAGCCTAGAAAACTCTCCTATAGAAGTCAATGGGCCCTCTGCTATGTCCATGCAGTTGCACTAAATGCTGTTAAAAGTGGCTCAGGCATAATCCTATACAGACTATAGAACTAAGAGATTTACAATTAGAAAATAAAAATGGCCAAAAAGAAAAGAATATTTATCAGTATTTTGTTTTAATTAGTAAAAAAAAAAAAAAAAATTGGCGAGATTCCCTTTAAATTTGGCATGCACATAAGATAGACCACTTTGACATTGTTAAGACTTTAAATTTTACGCAACTATTTACGATGGCCAAGGGCAGACTTTTGAGGAACCAAAATTTGACTTGTCCAGTTAGGCTATGTTCACACGGCTTTTTGCAGCGCGTACTATACGTGCCGCAGTACGCGGGGTGCTTTGGAACCATACGCTGATCAACGTGTAATTCCAAAGCGCGGGGAGGCCGGGACCCGGTTGGCCCCATCAACATGCATGGTCTATGGCACATATTCACCACTAACAATTGACATGTCAATTCTCCCCCCGAGCATAAAATACGATCATATCGTACGCATAGGGGGACGACACGTAATTCATACAAGCCCTCTATAGGAAAGCTATGAATTAGCGTGATAGCGGCGCACATTAAGTGCAATACACAGCGAAATAGGCGTGTAAGGGCGCGTTCACACGGCATAGGACAAATACCGGCCGGTTTGCGCCGGTCCCCACGGCCGCGAAGGGGGGGCGTCTTTTCTCCGCGATGAGTGGAGAAGAGCCCTCCCATTGAGAAGCACAGATTCCGTCCGAAAACCAGACGGAAGATGGTGCTTGCTCGATGACCTGCCGCCGGACCGCCCGACGGAAGACCCGTGCAGTGGGGACTGCTGCACAGGTTTTCCATAGAGCACAATTGTGCTAATTTTTGGCCGGTTTTTCAGGCGGTCTGAAAAATCGCAAACCGGCTGAAAAACCGTCCGAAAAACCGTGCCGTGGGTACATGCCCTAATTACGCTACAAAATAAGCTGTGTGAACATACCCTTAGACTTTTTCTGCCATTGCCATCTGAAACTAGAGTTTGTCACGTTGCTCCAAAAGAATCTTATGTGTATGGCCAGCTTCAGAGATCGTCGGAAAACCCGCTACCACTTGGAACAATGTGAAAATAAAAGATTAACTTGTACTGAATCTCTCCAACTGCTGCTATTCCGAACATCAACAGGGCATTTAATGTCTCCCTATTTCAACCAACAACTGGTCTCAGCATTTTCTAACCAGGAAAATAAAAAGTGTACAGGAAAAGCTCGGCATGAAGAAAAAAAAAAAAATCAGCGCTTTTTGCACGAACCTAAGAATGAGAAATTGAAACACAGATTTTATTATACATTTAAAGAGGTTGTCCCACCACACACACTAAGGGCATATCAATAGGATATGCCATCGATGTTTCCCACCCATCTCGAGAACAAAACTCAAAATCTCTCCGCTTTAAACAGCGAAGTGGTCGGGACTCTCCCATTGAAAACAAAACAGAGGTTTGTGGCTTGTTCATGAGATAGGTATCGCATATTAATGGCATATCCTATAGATATACCATCAATGTAGATGGTGGAACAACCTCTTTAAATGAAAACCTGTGATCAAATGCCCTATCGAGCATTTTATAGGTCTCTAAATGTGTTTACTGAACGCTTTTTCACTTTCTTCATATTAAAATCAAGCGCTAAACCGAGCCATGGACCTTTAAACATTTGGCCATTCTAACCAAGGATCTGTAAAACAAATGACACACTAATGGGTAACCATGCGGGCAAGCCGCTCAGCAGGGATGTCCCTATTCTTCTAGGCACCGGCATGTCAAAGAGACCCCAGCACTTTTGTTCTCATATACACAAGCTCTAATAAATTCTATGAAATCCTTTTGACGTGCTGATGCCTAGAAGAATATCTTTTTAAACCTTTTTATGTTTAGTGGACTGGTGCATTTCATCATAAGTGATATACCGCCCAGAGGTTTGGACATCAGTGCTGCTTGGGCGATTTTGTTTGGTTCCTTGTCATCGGAGCAATGAAAGTCCCTGCTGAGTGACTGGTGGAGGACACCAGAGCTCTGGCAGTGCTGGAATATTGGCAGCAGGACAGGTGAGAAGTTCATTTTTATTTCAAAGTAATTTTTTTTTTTTTGTAAGAAAACTCAAGTTGAGTGCTATAAGGGTGTGTTCACATGGCGTGGTGGGTCCGTGTGAACATATGTTCTTAGACGCGTGTTTGGGTCCATGTAGACAGATCCAAACATGCATCTAACAATGAGCAGTGTGATTTTACACTGCTCGCAATTTAAAACCGTATCGCTGATGTGTGTCTGATTGCGTTTTTCGGCTCCGTCCCAAGAATTGACATGTCAGTTCTTTGTCCGAAAGACACAGCAGGAGCCCTATAATAAACTATAGGGTGCGATCCTGCTGCAGCCAAAACGCATCCAAACAAGCAGCTGCATGCTGGATACGTGTTGGATCCAATCGCCGCTGCGTTATTGGATCCATAAGTGATTAAAAGTGATAGAGAAAAAACAAACCTAGAGACAGGTACATCTGCTATTAGGACTGTTGAATTCACTAGAATGTTGTTTAATAGGGTTGTCTCCTTACAGAAAACCCTTTTATCAAAGAGCTGTGTCTGCTGGCTCCTTTATTCTGAGCGTGGCTTTCGAGCTCCTGAGACGCTACAGTAAAACAGCTTATTTTGCCAAAAGGAATGCCACAGGCAGCGCCTTTAGACTGCATGATGAGGAGTGTTATAGTCCTTAAATAGTAACAGGACAGACTGAGCCCACCAGAGAGAGAACCGCTGCTTGTTTGTGGATCTCTCCACACTTGCCATCAGTTGGTTTACTGAGCATTGTATTGTAATTCAGGGACTGGTAAGATTACCCCTTTAACAATTTCCTTCAAATAGTGCACAGGTTATCATCAAAAACAAAAAAAAAAAAAAAATCACATATTGTCAAGCACTATGTGACTATTATATGTATTTTTTTTAAATGGGTAATTGTTTTTTTGTTTTTTGTTTTTTTTATAATTCCCCTCTGTACATTACTTTCTGATTTGTCTCCAACTTCCCCCTTCCCCTCTGACTTGTAAGTTGTGATATCACATCAGTGATTGCTTCACAGTTCTCTTCCAGGCCCACAAAGGACTCAGGAGATGTGTTATCAGTAGTTCTTGATAAGTATGAAGAAAGGATGAGCCGCTTTAGGGCAAAAAAGATTAACCCATTATTTTTTCACGTATTACCCTGTCGGTCTAGTCTATTCTTTATCTAGGCCTGTCCAGAGAACAAAAGCATGATCATTATGTTGCTACCCAATATTTGTAATGAGACTACATGGACAGAAGTCTTTTGTTTTGCAGCACTAACAGTAAAAGGAGATTAGTCTGCCCTTCCATTCATAAGTTTTATCCTTTTACAATCACAGCTTGAGAAGGGCAAAAATTCATATGTGATTTTCAATTCCATAGGACTGCCAAAATAAAATGAAAAAATACAACTGCCAAAAATCTAAATAAAATAGTTTTCCAGTAATATTAACAGTTTTGGGCACCCGTGCACAGGAAAGACATAGTAGAGCTTGAACAGGTACAAAGGCGGCAACAAAAATAATAAAAAACTCTGGACTCAATACCCAGAAAGTTTGGGCAATTTGGGGTTTTTTAGTTTAGAGAAAAAACAGCTTCAGGGACATAATAAATATGCTAAATCAATGGTCAATAAGAGATCTCTCCCAAGATTTTTTATACCCAGACGTATCAAGAACAAGGGGCATCTTCTGTTTTGAAGAAATTTTTCTACAAAACATAAAAGGGATTTTACTGTAAGACAGTGAGACTGGGGAACTCTCTCCCAGGGGAACTTGCCAGGGTGAATTCACCGATTGAAAGGGGTTTGGGTGCATTTCTAGAGTGAATAAAAAAAACAAGTTATAGTGACTAGGGTTCTGGAGAGGGGTCATTGATCCAGGGGTTTTTCCGATTTTCAATTTGGAGTCGGGAAGGAAATTTTTTTTCCCTAAAAAAGGGGCAATTGGGTCCTGCCTCATTGGGGTTTTTTGCCTTCCCCGGATCAAAACTTTACAAATTAGGCGAACTGGTGGACGTCTTTTCTTTTTTCACCCCACAAACTATTTAACAAAAAACCCCTACTGAATATAGAAAATAACTGAAAGGTTAACAAAGGGCTTCATTATAATTGATGACAATAATTTATCCAAAAGGATCGTTATTTTATAACTTAACGCAAAAAATTTTTAAAAATTTTTCCCCCCCAAGATACAACAAAAAAGTCTTGTGAACGTTCCGTGCACTGAGCAAGGCAAAATGTAAAGTTAATGATTTGGCTTCATCCATTTTACAAAGGGTAGAACGTCAGTAGCAGTGCTTATTCTAGACTGCGGTAAAAGGTCTTTTGATCGAGAATTCCAGTTGTCACAGAAGATTAAAACTAACATTTGTCAACCAACACTCAACAAAATGAAACTGTAACACACCCTTCCAGTGGATTCACCACAAGACAGTGGGGTTTGTCCAAGCCCTGGATGACCGCATTCTTGAAAGACCCATCCAAGCGAGCCACATTGATTTGTTTTTTATTCGCATCATAACTTGTCCAATAAAGGTTCCTAGACACCCAGTCCACCGCCAGCCCTTGAGCATTTGGTAAATCTGGAAATTTTAAAGTTAAAACAAATAGAATTGAAATGATTACAAATTGACAATAGCAAACGGACAACAAAAAACTGCATTTACTTCTGGGGGGGGAGAGAGAATAGAAAATGTTTGTAGGTGATTACCGGCAGACACCACAGTCTCCACACCGGTGCCATTGATGAAAGCTCTCTTGATGGTTTGTGTGCGGACATCAGACCAGTAAATGCGTTGTTCTAAGGCATCATAATCTACTACAGTGACATTGTCGATATCCGGGACAGTGAAAGAGATGATGTAGTTGTAATAGGGATTATCAATGTCAACTCCACGGATCTCCATCTGGCGAGCATACAACAGGAATCTTCTAGATTCTGAAAAAGAGAAACGGAGTGATTATATTCTACAGCATAACAGTTTTCATATGGATCTGACCAAATTAAACTATTGCCTCCCAGCTTTCTGATCTCGGCGGCGGTGGTCACTCAACCACCGGGGCTTGGTAGTTACAGATGCTGTTGGCTCTTAACCCGGACGAAGCGCAATGCAAAACGCGCGTTGGGGCGCACGGCTTCCTTTCTTCCACCAGCCTAATTTTAGGTTTTCAAAATATCGTCATTATTTCCTCACAAGGTCAGGTATTTAGGATTCTTTGTACTTACTTATGTACTATTTATTTGGTTATATATATATATATATATATATAACCTTTCTTATGTTTGCATTTATTGTACTTGTGGTGGTTGTTTAAAGGTAGTCATGTTTTCTGTGTAGTACCATTGTCATTTTTAATGTCGTTAATATAATTTTTGATTCTTGAATAAAGTATATTTTGTAGTATTGGTGTTTGAGATTTCCTTGTATACTGGTGGTTTGGCTCTTATCATACCAAGATCAGCTCTATTGTAAGTACATGGGGCTATTTCCCCCTGTATTCCCATTGCAACTGGAGCTAATATGTTATATACAGGGGAAATCAGACAAAAAATAAGCATAAAAAACATAAAATAAACTATCATTAAAAAAAACTAAAAAAACTTAAAGGGAATGTGTCATCAAAAAATGACTTCTTGTTTAACTCACATTTTTATGTTAAACACACTTTTTAGGAATTCTTGGTTATGCTTTTTTTTATTTTCCATATCACTTTCAGTATTTTTTTTAATCATTCTTAAGTCCTGCAGTTTTCACTTTGGCCACTAGGCCTAATAATCGTCTGACACTTCCTGTTCTGTTTAGAGAGCTTTTCAGCAGTGTGCTCATTCAGTAACAGCAGGGTCAAACTGAAAGGAGACACCATTGTGTACAGATAACACAGAATCCACCAGACACAAAAGGAGATGTCACAGCTCCCCCTCTCCCCGCCCTTCACAGTGAAAACTCTCCTATACAAGTCTATGGGACAGAATCTGTCTTAAGAATCCTATGTGCATGAAGCTGTTGTAAAGTATCTCTCTGACTGCTGTTAAAGCCGTGCAAGCAAGAATGTCTTCCCCACAATCCTATATAGACGGCCAAATAGAGAAATCTACAATCAGGAAATAAAAACTGAGAGGAAAAGAATATGGATCAGGGGCTTGATTTAATAAGAAAAAAAAAATTGGCGACAGATTCCCTTTAACAGCCCAAGCCGTATCTTTAGCTTCACCCTGAAAACCCTAAAACTTTAGATAACCTATACATAAATGTCCTTGACAGAAAAGGTGACAGTTATGCAACTCATTTTAGCTCCACTTAAAAAATAAAGTGAATAAAGACATTTGAAAAAAAAACTTAATATTTTCCGTGTTATAAAAAAAAATCTAATGTAAACATTACATAAAAATAAAGCCTGATGGATCACAGAAAAAAAGCAAAAAAATTAGAAGAATAATTGAGCTCAAGAAAGCGCAACAGCCCCAAACCCGCATGGAATACAGAAAGAAAAAATGTGCTTGGTCAGGAATGGGTGTAAATGAGATGGTCAGGAACTGGTTAAATACAGATCATATTACTAAAAAGAGGAGACTGAAAACCATACACAATCCTCTTTCATCATAGCAGGACGAGTCTCAGCAGTAGCAGTAGGTGAATATTGGCATGGTCTGCCACACAGGTTCAATGTATTGTGATGCATACAGTACATTTGATCAATTTAAACTTAAAGGGGTTTTCCACCTTGCAGTTTCAATTAGGCCAGGTTCTAATGTGGTTCTCTGTGTCACTCAGAAGCGGCATGGCTTAGAAGTTCAATGCGCCCCAGAACGTTCGCCCAATATTAATGAATAGTTCTTATCCGGATTTCCAAGGTCCTCTTAAGCCACAATGGTAAGTGTGGTTGGTAGGACCATGGAGTAAAAATTGCCTGGGCCTGGAGTGAAAGTGCATATGTGGAAATGTGCTTTCATGAGGGCCCGACCATGGTCAATGAGCATTCTTCTGCACAAGAGTGGCCACTGCTGCTGCAGGGCAGCAATGGTTGGATTCCATGGCCATGAGCAGTAAACTATGAAAAGTACAAGAAGTCACTATTAGGTAAATAGTGCATTTTTTAATTACAATTATTTAGGAAAATACATTTTTGGAAGTTTTTTTTTTTTACATTTACCAGTGGCTTTTTACTTACCAAGACAAGTCTTTTTGTCTGGAGACAACTTCATGAGATGAGGACAAGCACAGGAGAAGGTCTGGTTGTAGTTAATAAGGCACAGGTGACTGCAGGGTCCTTTTCCATCATTTGCTGCACATGGATTTGGAGCTATAATTTACCAGTGTACAAAAAAAAAAAAAAAAAAAAAGAAAACAAATAAACTTCGGGTTGGTTTCACAGTGGTTAATTAAAAAAGGACCATAATTCATCGATTAGAAGATCTAATTTATGTAGTATACATTTGTAAATATGGAGAACACCACGTGGGATACAGTCCTTCAGTAATGGTCCATGCCTTACCTAGCGGTTGGCGTGAGGGGTGGTAAACCTGAAGATCAAATGGTTGAGTGTTGGTACGTTGTACAACGGTCACATTGTGACCGGTCCATTTATTTGCCTTTGCCAAGGTATTAGTCCTCCAGTCAGTCCAGTAAACTTCCCCACCATACAGTGTGACGGCAAAAGGATGAGACAGGTACTCGTGGCCTTTCAGTACTTCAATGTGTCCTGATCCATCATACTTTGCCGAGTAAATTGCATCTGATCTAAGGAGTGAACACAGCTAAATAACCATCTCTTAATCAAAACTCTGGTTTAAAGATCCTATCACATAAATGTCTATAGAATGACTGTCCAGCAAGTTTCTAAACTAGGTCTCAAACAAGAAGATAAACGAAGACACACTGCTTGCAATTAAAGGAAATATTCGTATTATTTTTAAAAGGCATTTAAAAAATAGTTAAGACAGTGTGGTTTGGGAGTGATGCATTGGGGACAAGGTGTCCACATTCCAAGACCAACTGTGGTCACCCTCTACACCAAAAATTATTTTAGGAAACTTCTGCTCTATTGAAGAAAGCAGCGTAACTGAATGAATAGCATATGGTGAAGCTGTACCTGGCATCGATCCAGAGAATGCGCTCCTCTAGGTAGTCTACAGTAAGACCATTGGGCCACCCTCCTGATCCAGTCTCTTTATGAATAGTCCTGCGTCCCTCTCCACTCATAGAAGCGGCTTCTATCCGTGGCATGCTAGAATCCCGGTCTGTCCAGAAGAGAATTCTTATGGAAAAATATATATACCATACAATGAATGTACAAAACATGCTACAGAGGAACATGTGGCTTGTTCTCCTATATCTTACAGTACCTATATTATTTTTAGATTATCATCATTCTTATTATGCAATTAAAATAAAAAGAAATACAGAAAACAAAGGGCTTCAATTCAAATCAGGCCATCTACTCTGTGCTACAGTAGCTTTGAGGTGGGATCAGACCAGACAGGCTAGCCTTTGCTCCCTAACTGCATCAATGACTGGCACAGCCTTCTTTTATGATTCACATTTTCTGCTGCATCAAAAGGATGGACTGGTGTGTCAAGCTAAAAAAAAACATCAGAGACCAAAAACCCTGCAACCATCGCTGGAAGAACACAAGCTGGTGGTTGAAGCCTTATGGTCTGGGGAATATTTTCCTGGCGTTCTTTGGGCCCACTCATCCATGTGAAAAGCACTGTCAATGGATTTGGGTATGACGCCATCCTTGAGAATCAATACACCTATGCATGCTTATTGTCTTCCCTGGGGTGGATGTTTTTTTTTCAGCAAGATACTGAGACATGTCACACAGCTAGAAAGGTCTGACATTGGCTGAAAGAACATGACCAAGACTTCAAAGTACTACCATGCCCCCTAATATACTAGACTAGAACCCCACTGGGAATCTGTGGGACCACCTCGATCACTGAGTTCACTCTATATATCCTCCTCCGTACAACCTCCCACAGCTGTGAGATGCATTGCAGTCAGCATGGCAACTTATCAGGACCTTACCTCCTAGCTGCTGTTCATGTTGCACATGGTGGTTATGCTGGATATTAGTGGGTGGTTATAATAATGTCACTCAACTATTTTTTTCTCAAAATGGTAATGGACCCTTAACATACAAGCTGTACTTAAACTATTTTTTGAGGAGGACTTAAAGAAACATTCAAATGAGACGACCACTTTTTCTTCTTTTTCTAAACTAGTTGGCATGGCTGGGACACGTGAGTAAGATGGACGATCACAGAACAGTGTGGGAATCACTCCGATTACTGAAGACATTTAGATTTTACTTATTTTATTCATTTATAGAACGCTTTTCTATTCCAAGACGCTATACAGAGATGGTCATCTTTCACTTTGGTCCCTGTTCCTATAGAACAGTGCTTCTCAACTCCAGTCCTCAGGACCCACCAACAGGCCATGTTTTCAGGATTTCCTCAGTATTGCACAGGTGATATCATTGTCAGTGTATTCTGCACAGGTGATACCATTATTGTCAGTACTTTCTGCACAGGTGATATCATTATTGTCGGTGCATTTTGCACAGGTGATATAATTATTGTCAGTGCATTCTGCACAGGTGATATCATTATGGTCAGTGCATTCTGCACAGGTGATGTAATTATTGTCAGTGCATTCTGCACAGGTGATGTAATTATTGTCAGTGCATTCTGCACAGGTGATGTAATTGTCAGTGCATTCTGCACAGGTGATGTAATTATTGTCAGTGCATTCTGCACAGGTGATGTAATTATTGTCAGTGCATTCTGCACAGGTGATGTAATTATTGTCAGTGCATTCTGCACAGGTGATATCATTATTGTCAGTAGCATTCTGCACAGGTAAATGTAATATTATTGTCAGTGCATTCTGCACAGGTGATGTAATTATGTCAGTGCATTCTGCACAGGTGATATCATTATTGTACATGCATTCTCACAGGTGATATACAATTATGTCAGTGCATTCTGCACAGGTTAGTACATTATGTCATTGCATTTCTGCACAAGTGATATCATATTGTCAGTGGCATATCTGCACAGGTGGAATATCATTACTATCATAGCATTCTGCACAGGTGATATCATTATAGGTCAGTGCATTCTGCACAGGTGATATCATTATTGTCAGTGCATTCTGCAGACGTGATAACATTACTATCAGTGCAATCTGCACAGGTGATGTAATTATTGTCAGTGCATTCTGCACAGGTGATATCATTATTGTCAGTGCATTCTGCACAGGTGATATCATTATGGTCAGTGCATTCTGCACAGGTGATATCATTATGGTCAGTGCATTCTGCACAGGTGATGTAATTATTGTCAGTGCATTCTGCACAGGTGATGTAATTATTGTCAGTGCATTCTGCACAGGTGATGTAATTATTGTCAGTGCATTCTGCACAGGTGATGTAATTATTGTCAGTGCATTCTGCACAGGTGATATCATTATTGTCAGTGCATTCTGCACAGGTGATATCATTATTGTCAGTGCATTCTGCACAGGTGATATCATATGGTCAGTGCATTCTGCACAGGTGATATCTATATTGTCAGTGCATTCTGCACAGTGATATCATTATTGTCAGTGCATTCTGCACAGGTGATATCATTATGGTCAGTGCATTCTGCACAGGTGATATCATTATTGTCAGTGCATTCTGCACAGGTGATGTAATTATTGTCAGTGCATTCTGCACAGGTGATATCATTATTGTCAGTGCATTCTGCACAGGTGATATCATTATGGTCAGTGCATTCTGCACAGGTGATATCATTATTGTCAGTGCATTCTGCACAGGTGATATCATTATTGTCAGTGCATTCTGCACAGGTGATATCATTATGGTCGGTGCATTCTGCACAGGTGATGTAATTATTGTCAGTGCATTCTGCACAGGTGATGTAATTATTGTCAGTGCATTCTGCACAGGTGATGTAATTGTCAGTGCATTCTGCACAGGTGATGTAATTATTGTCAGTGCATTCTGCACAGGTGATGTAATTATTGTCAGTGCATTCTGCACAGGTGATGTAATTATTGTCAGTACATTCTGCACAGGTGATATCATTATGGTCAGTGCATTCTGCACAGGTGATATCATTATGGTCAGTGCATTCTGCACAGGTGATATCATTATGGTCAGTGCATTCAGTGGGAGATCCTGAAAACATGACCTGTTGGTGGGTCTTGAGGACTGGAGTTGAGAAACACTGCTATAGTGGCTCACAATCTAAATTCCATATGAATCTGTATGTTTTTGTTGGAGTGTGGGAGACATCGGAATACCTGGAGTAAGCCCACACATACATGAACAGAACATACAAACTCCTTGTAGATATCATCAAAGGTGAGATTGAAAGGGAATGTTTCATAAAAAAATTAGTCATGGTTTAAGTCCCATTTTTATGTTAAACATTTTTTTAGGAATTTTTAAAAAAAATTTCCATATGACTTTCAATATTTTTTAATAATTCTTAAGTCTTGCAGTTTTCACTTTGGCCACTAGGTCTTGTTTGCACAGCTTTAAAAGCAGTCAGAGAGATGCTTTACAGTAGTTTCATGCACATCGGAGACTTAAAGGGATCCTGTCACATAGGTTGTGCCCCCTTGCTGAGAGCAGCACAGGCTAGTGTCAGACCTGCTGTTCCCAGCGCTGTGTCCCTTATTCTATAAGATGCAGCAGTTTTAGAGCATTTACCACTCAAATCTTATTCATGAGCAGGTGTTAGCTCCACCCACCAAAGACTAGCCCCGCCCATTGACAGTTATTCACGTTTCTACCTATTCAAAGTACTAGGTTTGTCAGTTGGTACATGGGGCGTGAAAAAAAACTGACTTTTCATGACTTTTCTGGCAGAAAACTGCAGATTTGAGCATTAAATACACGAAAACGACAGCATCTTACAGAATAAGGGACACAGCGCTGGAAACAGCAGGTCTGACACTAGCTTGTGCTGTCCTCAGCAAGGGGGCATAACCTATGTAACAGGTTCTCTTTAAGAATGACTCGGTCCCATTGACTTCTATAGGAGAGTTTTCTAGACATGCTCTGTGACCTCGGAAGAAATCAGTGTGCAGGGAGGTGAAAGGGTCCTCTTATGACTGGTGGATCCTGTGTTATCTATTCACACAGGTGTCTCCTTTCAGTTTGACCCTCTTTGTGCTGATAATGAGCAGACAACTGAGAATCTTTCTCTACAGAACAGGAAGTGTCAGACATTTAGGCTTAGTGGGCAAAGTGAAAACTGCAGGACTTAAGAATGATTAATCAGTATTGAAAATGATGATATAGAAAATTTTAAAAATTAACCAAAAATTCTTTAAAAAAAAATGTGTTGAACATAAAAATGTGAGTTAAAGAATAAGTCATTTTTGATGACATTCCCTTTAAACCCAGGACTCCAGTTCTGCAAAGCAACAGGGCTAATCACAACCAGTGCACTACTGAATGATTATAAAATACTTGCAACCAAACCACTGCATATTGCACACACAAAAATAGTGAAGGAATAGGACAATTCTAATGTCACACATGCACTGACTCCCGACACAACGTGCATAAAGCTGCATTATGGTTTCTGCCTGCGCGGTCCCGTGTCCCTTTCAGCACTACGAGCAGGGTCTCTCCTCGTTTTGTGCTTTCAGTAAAGCTTTGGCATTCCATTTGCACTCTGTTTCATAACACTTCCAAGAACCTCCCGCTGGACTGATCAAACACAACTATCAATTACAGTCCCACAAGCTTATCTTTGGACTCGGTCACTGGAAAAAACGTCAGAGCAGCCAAAATTATGCAGAGATTCGAACAGTTAAACCACAAGTGTCTGCACAGGGCTGCGCCTTTCCGATAAAACCAGCAACAACAAATATATTGCTTTTTTTCCCTAAAATGTTCCATTGTTACTTGTGAACTGAAAGCTGTTTTTTTCAAAAACAATCATTTAAGTACAAGACAAGTAATATACAGACTGACTAGGACCCACAATTGTCAGTCTTGTACAGGCTAGTGCCACTCAGACACACCACCCAAGTGTCCTCTTCTCTGAACCCGAGCCGCTTTGTTAACAAAACGTTCCTCATTAAGAAGAGAACAATAGATTTAATAATCCTACTGAATCGCTACAGAAAGTAACTTGCATCCTTATTGGGATTGGATCCAAATACAACAGATGAAAACCTCTTCATTTTTCAATTTGATCACAGTTTTCAAGGTATGAAAAAACGACGGCAAACAAATTCAATCAAGTGCAAATCTAGACAGTCTCCCTCTTTGATCATATAAAATATTTTGGAGGTATGCCAGATACAAAACTAACTAAAGAGGAAAGAAGGTCATTAAAACTTAGCCTACAATAATCAATTAAAATAATGAAATGTACGGCAGGGGGTTCACAACAATAGCCCTATGGGCCCTAAAAAGACTACAAACAACCCTAACCTAACATCAAGCAGGACAATTGCCCTGAGAAGAGCGCACCTGCCAGCAGCCTGACTCTATTAATCACTGGCCCTATAAAGCCCTATGGTCCTCTCCCAACATGTTTCGATCATCCAAACAAATTAATCAGCTCGCTTCAGGAGAGGATTCGGAAAAAGTGGACCAAAAGGAAGGGCCAATGATTAAGCAAGCGACACAGTCAGGGCATTTAAAGGGAAGTCACATAGTTTATGCCACCCTTGCTGAGGGCAGCACAAGCTTGTGTCAGACCTGCTGTTTCCAGCACTGTGCCCCTTATTCTGTAAGATGCAGCACTTTTAGAGCATTTACCCCTCAAATCTTATTCAAGAGTAGGTGTTACCTCCGCCCACTGAAGGCTAGCCCCGCCCACTGACAGTTATTCACATGTTTCTGCCTATTCAAAGTAATAGGTTTGTCGGTTGAGGTGGGCGGGACTAGGCTCAGGTCGGCAGGGTTTGAAAAAAACGGACACTCTGAAGGACTCTTCGAATGACTCTTTTCTGGCTGAAAACTGCAGATTTGAGAATTAAATACATGAAAACTACAGCATCTTACAGAATAAGGGACACAGCGCTGGAAACAGCATGTCTGACACTACTTTGTGCTGTCCTCAGCCAGGGGGGCAAAAACTATGTGACAGGTGCTCTTTAAATTACCTATTGTATTGCTAAAACATGTGAATCTTCAAGATATAAATCGGTCTAAATATTGCTTACAGATTAGGATTCACACTGCTTGTCAATCACAGCAATACTGAAATCAGTGTCCATGTGGGACCCGTCTCGCATCATGTTAGGGTGAACAAGCATTGGCTGGATCAATAGAAGAGAGCATGCTGGTTCACACTAAGGCTATGTTCACACAGCTTAATTGCGGGACGTATTTCGCCCCACAATTACGCCATGTGCTCAGGGGCGGGGCGGCCGGCAGCCCACAGGCCCCATAGACATGCATGATTCTCGGCACGTATACGGCGTGAATAATTGACATGTCACTTCTTCCCCGGCGGCGTATTGTGCGAGCAGGAAGGGGATACGTAATCCATAGTTCTCTATGAGAAGTGTGGATTACCATAATGACTGGGACGTATTTCAGCCCGAAATTCGCGCAGTACGGCGCGTAATTACAGACTGAAATACGTCCCAGAATAAGCCGTGTGAACATCGCCTAACAGGGTGTGAGATGGGTCCTACATGATTTCAGTATTGCCATGATTGACTAGCAGTGTGAATGACCTTCTTTTAATGACCTTCTTTCCTCTTTAGCTAGTTTTGTATTTTTGTGGTCAAGAGGTTTCTTCTTCTCTCACTCAATTGTTGAGGGTGTGTGTTTAGATATGCCAGATCCCTAAATAAAAATCAATGCACAAAAGGGGGATGATGCATTGTAATGGTTTCACTTAAAGGGAATCTGTAGCCATTTTGCTGTCGCTGAATAATTAAAACAAGACACTGATACAAAATTCTTTTTTTTTTTTAAACCGGGTTTTTATTTTTTTGACTGTTTTAATTTTAAAATTTTTTGCCTGTAAACAAGAAAGGAGGCAAACCATCTTGCCCGAGCTGCTTTTTAAAAGGGGATTTAAAGAGACCTTTAACAGCAGCTTCATGGGCATAGGCGCCTAAAAACAGGAGCAACTCATTTTCTTTTTAAGGAAGGTTTCCCCAAAAACTCCCCGTGCGGCATGTAAAGAAATTTGGCCCTTTTTTAAAAGCCGAAAAATTTATGCACATTAAAAAAAGCTAGAAAGCCCTGATTTATTTAAAACCCCCTAACCCGTGGGTCATAAATTTAAGGGGCTTCTAGCGCAAAGGGCGAATTTTTTGGATCAGATTACCGCTTTTAAAGTGTTTTTTTTTGTCCTATCTGTAATTTCCCTAGAAAAGCCCCTAGCAAATCTATTCTCCGGGACGGGTTTTAGTGTGCCCCAAACCCCAACCTCCCCCATCCCCCCCAAAAAAAAGCGCCTTACAAAGTGCTGGGGGCACTCTTTAAAAGCGCCCATACTTAAATTCGGGGGCCTTTCAGTAAAGGGGAAAAAAAGGGGGCGCCCGATGTCGGGCCCGAAAATAATCCCGACTTTTGGGGCAGCCCCCTTTGTACATGTCCCCCCTCGTTTTGACCTTGGGAAAAAGGGCAGTTTTGTACAAATCCAGGCTATTAAAACGGGGAAAAGGGAGACACTTTTTAAAAAATTTTTTGTTTTTCCTTGGCCCGACATGTTTGCTTTATAGCAAAAAATCCCATGACCCCAGTAGAACAGGTTTCCCTAAAATTCAGGCGCAATTTGTACCACAAAAGCCGGCAAAAAAAAAGGGCATCTGGGGACCAAAAATTATAAAAGTCGGGCCCAAATGGCCCGAAAAAATTAAAAAGACCAAGTTTGGGCCCAAAGGGGAAAACTGTGGGATTTCAGGACTTTTTTAAAAATAGTGATATGGGAAAGAAAAAAAAGCAACAAAAAATTCTTAAAAAAAATTTTTTAACAAAAAAATGACAAGGGCTTTTCTGAGGACACATTCCTTTAAAGTGAACCGGTCACGCAGCTGCCCTAAATTTTCCCCAAGCAGGTTAATAGGGAGGAACAGCAGAGTAAAAATTTATCCCAAAAGATTTGTGGGAAAAAGATACGTAGAATTTGTAATCTAAGGCTGTGTCTACACGGCAGTGGACAAAAAGCAATCTGAAAACCAAATTCTAAGAACGTTCATAAAACTGAGTTTTTTTTTGTCCAGCACCTGTCTGCTTTCTTTGTGGCTCCCCCTCCCCCAGAAACACACAGCATTAGATTTGCTGTGTGTTTCTACATAAAAAAAAACAACCAAATAGAAATACGGAAAAAAATAAAAACATTTTTAAAATTAAATTTACTAAAAAGCAATAAATCCTACCCCTTTAAACTAACCCAAACTAACCTAAATACATACAAAAACCTAACCTACAACCCCTACCAAACCCAAAAAAAGGGGGGAACCCCCTCCCCCCCCAAAGGAAAACCCCCATATTTGAAGCTAAGGGGCAAACTTTTCAGTTTATTTTTTTAGCGTTTTTATAAAACGAAAAACACTGAAAAAAAACCGTTTGTTTTCAGTGGAGACATACCCTAATTTAAATGTATGCTTTTTGTGGGATAAGTAGTCCAGTAGTCAGTGTTATCAGTCATAGTCCGCTAATCTCTGTATATACACTTATACATAAAAGGCAAATCAGTCATTGATATAAGCAAAAAAGAATAAGAAAAATGTAAAAAAAAAAAAAAAAAAAAAAAAAAAAGGAAAAAAAAAATAGATTAAAAGTTCTGCTAAATTTTTCCCCCCAAAACTTTTATAAATTTGCTCAGCTCTTTCTGCTCTATAAATCGTCTCCCAATTAGATGCAATTCATGTGACAGGTTACCTTTAATTCCGAGGGTGTGTTCACATGGTGTATTGCGTTGCGTACCTGCGTGTGCCGCAAAAATATCGCGTTCGAAGTACCCGGGCCCGGATCCTATTCCTTTCATTTTCCCCTGTGTGTACTCGCCTGATAGAAGTGACATGTCAGGGGAATATGTCGGGATATTATAGCACTCAGTGAGTGCTGATTTTATAGGATTTGTGGGACAATCAATATATCCATCTTTCAATCTTATACTGGGGTATGTTTTATTGCAGTATACTGATGGATTTTCATACAACAGACTGTGCTTCATTCCAAACTAAATCGTGCTGCTTGGAGCAGGGGACCGGCACCTCGCTGGCCCATAGACTTGCATTACCAGCGAGGTAATTCCTGTCCTTATCCCCCCCCCGCGGCGGATTCGCCGAGCAGGGAGAGGAACGAATCCAAGTTCCAAATGAGAACGTGGATTACCGTAATGAAGGGGGCCGTTTTCACCCCTTAATTTGGCACTTCGGCGGTAAAACGGACTGAAATACGCCCAGGATTAATCCTGTGAACATGGCCTTATAGCACCTTACTGACAACACCCTTTGCATGAAAGATCAGAATAAAACCCGGGGAAAACCACATTGTCCAACAAACTACAGATAAAAGAAAAAAAAAACCCTTGCAGGGATCAAAGGCAATGGCGGAGGGGTTCAATGTCCCCCAGCAGAAGTGTTGTCCTCATTGTCCCCAATTTAAAGCCCCTCAATCTGATCCCAAATAAATCTCTACCCGTAATTTTCCCGCAATCCAAACACACCATCCTTTGGGGGCCAGACCATACTGGATAATGACCTCAAAGCTGGTAAGAGCTAAAGAGAGAAAACAGATGGCAAAGTGTACAAAATCTGACAAATTATACTGAGGAGTTATTTTGAAAGGCCATAGACACCTTTGGATAATTTTTCTGTTATTGAATTGCATGCATTATGAAAAATAGATGTATTCTGCAGCTTGCATGCATTACAATACAGGCAGTCCCCGGGTTACGAACAGGAAAGGGACTGCAGGTTTCTTCTTAAGTTGAATTTGTATGCAAGTTGGAACAGGTAGATTTACTAAATGTAACTCCAGCACAAGAGGGTTTTTTTTAGTTTTGGATGTGCAGGGGAAGGGGTTTTTTCATTTGTTTTTCTGTTTTTCCCCCGTTAAGAAGATTTCACCTCATTTTCACACAACACAAGGCCATACTACAGCTCATGGCGGACAATGAACTATTCCCAGTAGGAGGCAATGTGAATCCCAGTATTACATGGGAGAAATTAAACAGTTGCTTACACACCCACATCCTATAGGGGGCAAGTGCTTAGTATAAAAATCTGCACATTGTGCCAGTTCACGTCAGAGTGCAGAAAACCCACAATGTCACACAGCGGAGACTGCACAAATGTAGAAAATACTGACTAACAACTCACACGCCTACTATGTATGATGAGGGTTAATAGAATATTTAGGGGTCATCATTCTTTTTAGCCCGCATAGTGTTTGGGTATGTCTACGTGACGGAAAAAAGAAAAGCGCCCAAGATACGATCGTTAGTGCATAGACGGCAAAAGAAATCTAGCTGCAGTCTCCACGTGTTTTTCTCCGCCCCTCTTCGGCGCGGCATATTAGGGCCATCCTATGGGGGGGGTGGGGGGGGGGGCGATCCCCAGGGGCACCGAGGCTCCCCTCACCCGCCCCGTGGTTAGCCTCTGACTCTGCCGGCAGCTGCATACACTTAGTGCAGCTGCCGGCACAGGGAGGAGGCAGGACGGATCACTCCCCTCCTGCCTCCTCCCCTGTATGTATCAGCGCTCAGTCAGAGCGCCGATACATACACAGCAGCGTCGCAGTGGGAGCACGGCTTTCACCGCGCCCCCTGCGACACTGAGTCTCAGCTCCCGTCCCAGGTGACCCCGGGCGCTGAGTGTAAGCGCCGTGATGATTGTCACGCCGCTTACACTGAACCCCGGGACGTGGACCTGGCCGCTGCAGGGATCCTGGAAAGGTAAGTAAGGGGACAACTGGATACAAGGGGGACAACTGGCTACAAGGGGGACAACGGGCTACAAGGGGCAACTATCCTGGATGCTGGGGCTACTATCTGGTTACAGGTGGGTATTACATGGCTACAGGGGCAGTTATCTGGTGAAGCACTGTGTTGCATTGTGATGCATTATTTTACGGGGGGAGGTGGGTGGGGGGCAGAGAAATTTCTTCACCTCGCCCTGAGTGCAATTTAGCCTAGGAACGGCCCTGGGCATATTACAAAACATGTAATTCTCATTTTCTTGACGTCTTCCCATACAATACTATTGTATGGGCGACGTCAGGAAAACGAGAAGCGACCACGGTTTTTGCACAAAGCGTGACAAAGGCCACGGTCCTGCATCGAAAAAAAACGTCCGCTTTCAGGCCGTTTTTGTCCGATGCAGTGTAGACATAGCCTTAGACATGTATCCATTTAATTGGTACCCTTTATAAGCCTTTTTTATACGCAATTGTAATACTAGCAATCACCCCACTCAAGGGTAGTAGGCATGGTCGTTGTCTATTAGTATTTTTGCATTTGTGTATTCTCCACTGAGTGGTACTGTGGCTTTTTCTGCATGCTGGTGTGAACTGGTACTTATCCAAAGCGCATTTTTTTTTACTAGGCACTTGCCCCCCTAGTGGAAGGGCATGTGAGCAACTGTTTAGTAGGGAGTTGCACCTGTTAAATTTCTCCCATGTAGCGCTGGTGCTTTTATTGCCTCCTCTTGGGAATAGTTCATTGTCCAGCGACTGAGCTGCAAGTTTGGCCTTGTGTCTGTATTCCCCAGGTATACAAACCATGAACCTAAAGAGGAAGAGTCTGTGTCTGATAAGGAAATACTGGAATAGTGAATGTCTATGCGGCAGACCTACAGTAGTTACATACAAGACAGGGGGAATAAGCATTTTGTTTTCACAGTACCCTCCTCTTTGTAATTGCCATCAGACTATAATTAGCATTAACAGCAAGCGCAGAATGCTAATTAACTCTTGTATCATGATGAATGTTTTCCGGCTACGAAGGGTATCATTAAGAAAAGCATGATGTGCAACCCAGACCAGACAACTCTCTAGGCGGGGTGTTGAACTGTGGAAGCAGACTTACTTGCTTCATTGCTCAGGACATATGAAAATTACTATATGTAAAATCTCCCAATACAGTATATTGTATTTCTGCATATTTTTGGCAGTATAAGAATTCATCCATAAATCCTAATAGGTATTGTAATGCAAATAGTTTTAGCAACTATAAAAAAAAATGTCAATGTAATTCTTGTACCAGTTTCTACAAAGAGGATATGAAAGGGACAATGTTGAAAGCTTTAAAAGTAAGAAAAAAACAAAAAAAGCACAAGTCTAATCTTGATAAGCCAAAAACTTGTTTTTTCCATTGTGTAACATGTACTGAAAACACCAATGAAGAATTATAAATTACAATTCTTCACTGCGTTGCTGTTTTCGGTATTTGCTTGTATTGCCAACGTACATATTTATCTAAAATGTTGATATGCAAAACCAGGTTTTTGTTAATGGAAAAAACATAGTTCATCATTCTGCAATACTGATCCCGAGGATCGGAGGAAGGCAAAGGTAGCTGCCAACTTTCCAATTGTCTTCATTTTAGGGGAATAGAATTCCTTCCTGTCTCCAATCAGACAATATTCCAGGAGCAAATAACAGATAACTTCAAACACTCCATATTTTTTGGACGCCATCCAGACTTCTTGCAAAATCAGGAATGTTGAGAATAAGCGATTTACAACACGAACTTACCACCACTTTCAGATAACTTCCCACGATAGATCTTGTCTTCTACTACATCAGTCCAGTAAAGGGTGCTCTGGTTCAGGTGGAAATCAAGGGCAATGGTGTTCCTCAGGCCTGGTACCAGGACGCTGTAATCCCCCTTATTCAGATCTATCCGACGGATTTCGTGGCGGTTTGAAAATATGATAAATGGTTTAAAGGGATCTGAAGAAAGAAGATATTTGTAGATCATTAGTCAAGTCTATTACCAGAAATAAGAGGTTTGGAATATAAATATCCCGTTGGCCACATCTGTTTCCTATCATGTATGTCCAGTTATTTGCTAGGTTTCATACATTAACATGCTTAAGTAGATGAAAAAGATAATAAAACTGTTAAACACTTGCGTAAAGAGCTCCAAATTATACATGATCACTTCACGTTCATGTAATACAGGGAATATTCTTTTATTTATTACATAGTCAATTCACATAATTAAGACCACCAGCTAATATCCAAAGTAACTGCCATGTGCAGTACAGAGAGCAACTAGACTCAATAAGGTCCTGGTAGTTTGTCACAGGAGCCATGCTGACTGCAGTGCACCAAACAGCTATTGAAGGGTGCGAGAGCAAATGCGATGATTAATTGGGTTCTAGTTTGGGGGCCTAGAGGGACAAAAAAGTTCATGGTTATTTTGGTCAAGCTCTTCCAACCAATGTCCATTCATATAACCTTTCGCATTGTCTTGTTGGAAGATCCTATCTGCCCCAGGAAAGACAATCCACATGTCTGGGTGCACATAATTTGCAAAGATGGACCCGATTTGGTCTCGAGTGCCTTCTACATGGACGGGTGGGCCCAGAGAATACCACAAGATTTGCCTTATGAGCTACGTATTGTTGATGGTGAAAGCAGAAAGTGGTCATATTAATGTACTCAGAGATATAGAGCTCTCCACTCCCGAAGGTTTCAATAATATTTGTTTGCTCAGTAAGCAATTAATCCTGGGTGTGTATCCAAAACATAGGTCCGGAGAAAGCCCATGGATCCACTGGGTCAAGCTTCAAGCATAACAACGGATATCCTCCGGTTCCATTATAAAAAGATGCTTTTATTAAATCACTTTAAAAAATACATATCAGCAAAGTGAGCCGACGCGTTTTGGGTTATTTCACCCTTAATCATGGCATACAATGTAACAGGTTACTTATATACAAAAACCTAGATCACGTTTAAATATCTGATCATGTGATACAAACGAATTTAAAAACAACAAGATGAAACACAAATAAAATAAATATAACATCAGTAATGATACAATAAGTCTTTCCAATAGTTTAGACCATTTGGCATTCTAGAATTCAACTTAAAAATCCAATGCGCTACCCATTTGAATAAGGCTATGTTCACACGGCTTATTTGCGGGGCATAATTACGCCCCGCAATTACGCCGTGTGGACGGGAGCGGGGCGGAAGCGGGGGGCCTGCACCTCGCCGGTCCATAGACTTTTATTACCAGCGGAGCGTATACGCCGCTAGTAATTCACATGTCACTTATCTCCCCCCTCCGTGGCGGATTTGCCGAGCGGGGAGAGGAGACGTAATCCATAGTTCTCTATGAGAACTGTGGATTACCGTAATGACTGGGACGTATTCCAGCCGTAATTCGCCTAACAGTTTCTTGATGTCCTCTCCCCTAAATTTGGGTTTAACATGTTCGATGCCAAAGAAATGAAAACTAGAAATGTCTCCCTGATGGACTACAGAGAAGTGTTGGGAAGCTCCCGAGACATTTACATAATTCGGATTTTTTATCTGCAAGATATATGAGCATATCCTCCTTTTTAAGCACTGACTCGTGCAGCCTACATATATCAGTTCACATATTTTACACTTGAGCGCATTGGATTTTTAAGTTGAATTCTAGAATGCCAAATGGTCTAAACTATAGGAATGACTTATTGCATCATTACTAATGCTATACTTATGTTATTTGCGTTTCAGCTTTTTGTTTTTAAATTCGTTGGCATTTGTATCACGTGATTGGATAGTCAAACATGTGATCTAGGTTTTTGTATATAAGTAACCTGTTAGATAAGGATTGTATGCCATGATTAAGGGTGAAATAACCCAAAACGCGTCGGCTCACTTTGCTGACATGTATTTTTTAAAGTGATTTAATAAAAGCATCTTTTTATAATGGAACCGGAGGATATCCGTGGTCATACTAATGTGATTCGCCGGTGTAAGTTTTCCCATTTAGAATGAATTTAACACCACAACATATTTTAGTATAGAGATCACTAATGATATTTAAGGATCAAGCATTAAAAGTCCTGCCCAAGTAAGTAAACATGGCAGCCATCGCTTGTACGTAGGTAAAGGCCAGATGATGGCCACAGAAAATATTTATGTTATGAAAGATCAAAGGTGGGATAAGGTCATGAAGATATATATTGGCCAGCATAGCTTCCCACAGTATTTTTAAAGCTGCTGAAAATTTCACTGCACATTTCCAGCTCCTTGGACTATCTTCCAAGAGCAATAGTCTCAACACAAAGCCTGGAGGCACCGGTGAGAGGACCTGTAAACAACTCGATGGGCTTCTACTGCCTGCGTGCAGGAAGAAGCTACATATTAAAATGTATATGTGGACTATCCTAGTAATTGGGTACGGATACAATGAACAAATAGCTTCAGAATTTGGCCGCCCTGACAGGGTTACACAGGCAGTGACAGAGTGAATGCAAAAGCAAAATGCTCCGCACATCTTCTGAGCAAACAGAAAACCTTGGTCTTGGCACCCAGTCTCTAGCACAATGGGGCTATTATAAGGGTCTGTTAATATGCTGACTGCGCCTCTCTGAGGACGACAAGAGCTGGATGAATGGCTGTGTCACTGTTCCCTTTGGCACACGTCTGGAGCACACTGAACTCATTTGGATAGGACTAGTGCTCCCAGGTCATGGGATAAACAAAGATGCCACATGTATAGAAATGGCATTTTCCAGGGGAATGATGTCCCAGATTTTAAGCTGAGGACAGTTTAATACAGACACAAACAGGAAATGCTGGTTAAGAAACACTGCTACATTTTGATGGGAAGGATAGGAATACAAATTCAGCTTGTTTATTCCCCCTTCATAGAGGCGTCATAGGCAAAACCCCACAAAACCAGAAAGATTTCAGTGTCCATGTGGGGTCACCCCGTGTAAAACAGCTACTTTTTCATTTACGTTGCACAAGACTCTTCTTATCCACAATTCAACTTGTACTTTGTGGCACAGCATTTTCACTTCACTTCACACTTCTACCAGACAGGAGTGTTTTTGTGAAAACCAGTATTCCTGGAAAAAGAACATGCAAGATACCAGCCCCCTGTAGTATGGAATGGATAGTACGGTTGGCAGGGATCTCTGCTCCAGTAGAAGAAGAAAAAACGATACTGTATATACTCGAGTATAAGCCTAGTTCTTCAGCCCAAAAAATGTGATAAAAAAGCCTTCTTCAGCTTATACTCGGCATCTGGGCGCTGCCATGGCCCTGGCCACTGGCGGCGATTGCTTCAGCTGTATGCGCCTCCTCTGAGAGCGCATACAGCTGAAGATACTATTGCAGAGCAGAGAGCGAGAACTCGCTGCTCTGCAATAGGACTCCGGAAGGCCGCAAGTATCTTCTTTCCGGCACAAGCATTTACCTGCCTATGGAAGAAATATAAGTGCCTATTGGGGACATATACCTGCCTATGGGAGACACATGCCTCCCTATACCTGCCTATGGGGGACATTAAACTGCCTATACCTGCCTACGTCATTTTATTGGTATCCATTTCTATTTTTGAAATTTACCAGTAGACTATGCATTTTCCACCCAAGGCTTATACTCGAGTCAAAACGTTTTCCCAGTTTTTTGTGGCATTATTAGGCCATGATCACACGGCTTAAAATGGGCCGCATTTCGGTCCGTAATTACGCGCCGGAGTGCGCAAATTACGGACCGAAATACGGCCCAGTCATTACGGTAATCCACAGTTCTCATAGAGAACTATGGATTACGTCTCCTCTCCCTGCTCGGCGAATCCGCCGGGCGGGGAGATAAGCGACATGTGAATTACCAGCGGCGTATACGCGCCGCTGGTAGTGCAAGACTAAGGGCCGGCAGAGTGCTGGCCCCCCGCTCACTACCCTGCTCCCGGCCACACGGCGTAATTGCGGGGCGTAATTACGTCCCGCAGTTAAGCCGTGTAAACATAGCCTTAGGTGCCTTGGCTTATATTCGAGTCGGCTTATACTAGAGAATATACGGTAATTTGTTGGAAACTTTCCGAACCATACAAGCAGGACACACTAGTATGTCCTGCTTGTACGGTTCTTAAAGTTTCCAATAAATTACCAGTATTCCTGGAAAACTATTATTTTATTTTGACTGGTCTATATAAAATTTAATAATTACTAAGCAAGTAATACTTGCCATTTATTAAACTGTCTTGACTGCGTATGTATTTGCCAGCAGTCCCAATTTTGCTTGGACAACCCCACGAATTGGCAACCAAAAGGGGCAGAAAAACTATGTTGAAAATGATGTGGACTTTCGCGAGGACAAGGATTAAATATAGGGTGCGTTCATACGGCAAGGGACAAATACCGGTCCTTTTATCCGACCGGTATATGTCTGGTTTGTGTGCTATGCACAAGGCTGCGGGGTGGGGGTGGGGGTGGCTTTTCTCTGCGATGAGCGGAGAAAAGCCCTCCCCCTTCACATTAGCTTGCACAGATTCTGTCCGAAAACCGGACGGAAGAATGTGCATGTAGAATGTTTTTCGGGCAGCCGGCGGTTTGAAAAACCGCGGGGCGGAAAACCCGTGCAGTGGGGACTGCTGCACAGGTTTTCCATAGAGCACAATTGTGTTCATTTTCGTCCGGTTTGTCAGGCGGTCTGCAAAACCGCAAACCGCCTGAAAAACCGGCCGAAAACCCGTGCCGTGGGGAAATGCCCATACAGTTCTTGACATTTAAGATGTTGGTAACTATGGGGTTATGCAAATCTTATAGTGGCATTGTTCTACAAGGGTCTATTTCTTTGGAATACTAACAGAAATGGGGTCTTGAATGTTATTGTAGCTTTAAATGTGTTTTCTCCCCACAATAATTAGCTTTAAACATGTAGGCAAAGGCAAGTAAATATTACTAAATACATTTCCGTTCTGATGTTGCTTTGTTTAGGAGATAAAGGAAATTTTATGTCCTGCTTGTTTACATAAGCTTCCCTATGAACAGAATAGATTAAAAAATTAATAAAAAAAATTAATTCCTGGCCATCATATGCAATATGTATTCACATAAGGGTGCGTCCACACGGCATATACAGAATACTGGTCAGATTTCTTTTTAGAAACCGGACAGTATTTTGTCGTCCTTTGGATGGTTTTGGGTGATGGTTCTGTCCACGGTTTGCGGATTCACCCGACCCCCATAACCACTGAATTGCACATCATCTGCCTGAAAAATGGGCGGAAGATTGTGCATGTTCAAAGTTTTTCGGAACGCCGGCAGCTAAAAAGCAGTCTGGCTGAAAGTCTGTTCAGTATAGACAACTGAACAGATTTTCGATTGAAGTCTATGGGGACTTTTTTAGTCACTTTTCATGTGATCTCCAAATCCGCAAACCATCTGAAAATCAGAAGAGAAAACCATGCCGTGTGGATGGACCCCAAGTGTCCCATACCAGGCTGACAATTTACATGTATACATACCTAAACTCTTGCAGGTGTCATGGTCCGGCTCTAGGATCCAGCCATCGTAACAAGAGCACTTAACAGTAAACTTCTCCTGTTCACACCTCTGGCTGCAGCCAAGATGCTTGGGGCAGTTATTTTGGATCTGGCATGTCTTGTTATCAGGACCCATTTCCATTCCCAGTGGACAGGAACACACAATACCTTCTCCAGGGGCCACAGTACAGTTGTGACTACATCCACCATTGTTCAACGAGCACTGATCTGTTCAAGACAGTAATGTGGAACATTAGATGATTAAGTGGAGAATGCTAAATAATTTTGACAGACATGTCTTCAGTCTATAGTCCACAATGATACTAATGAGCCAACACTAAATCAGGCATTAAGTACAAAGTGAACACGAAGACATTGGGTTAATGAAAGGAGGCGAATTAAATAATTCAGGTAATTTGTAGTGCACATCAATCATTAACAAGAAATTTAAAACACCTCTAGATAATAAGTGGTTGTCCAGAGAACCAGAAAAAAAGTTATCCCATGAATTGTCTGAATCTTTATTCATCTCCCTGTGATGTTTTCTGAGCTATTTTGTGCTTTTTGCATGCTATATGTAGCCTCCCTTCTCTTCAGTTGAGCAGCAGCATTGTCTGGTAGAAAGTGTTTTCTTATTTGCCCTGCAAAATTACAAAGTATCCGGTACTTTGTTGTGCTTTGTCAACCTTCTCAGTTATTGTTTAAGTCCCGTTTTTATGTTAAACACATTTTTTAGGAATTTTTGTTTGTTGTTTTCTTTTTCATTTTTCATTTCTGTAGGAGAGTTTTCTAGTCATGCTCTGTGACCTGGGAAGAAGTCGCTGTGCAGGGAGGTGAAAAGGTGAACTGTAACATCTCCTCTTGTGACTGGTGGATCCTGTGTTAACTATTCACACTGGTGTCTCCTTTCAGTTTGACCCTCTTTGTGCCGATAATGAGCAGACTACTGAAAATCTCTCTCTACAGAACAGGAAGTGTCAGATTGTTATTAGGCCTAGTGGCTAAAGTGAACACTGCAGGACTTAAGAATTATTAAACAATATTGCAAGTGATATGGAAAATTTAAAAAAAAATAACCAAAAATTCTTAAAAAATGTGTTTAACATAAAAACATGAGTTAAAGAATAAGTCATTTTTGATTACACATTGCCTTTAAAGGCTGCTCTGAAAAAAGCCAGACACCTTTGGACACAATCTCAAGAGTAGTTTCCTGTGCACCCCGACGCACAGAACTGCAAAGCTTCCATTTATAACACCACTGATGCAGAACTGCAGGAAGCCCACAGAAACATAAATAAAAGTCCATCAAAAGTGAATAATTTGGGAGGAGAGACCTACCGTATATACTCGAGTATAAGCAGAGTTTTTCAGCACAAAAAATGTGCTGAAAAATGCGGCCTCGGCTTATACTCGAGTCACTGTCGGCGCTCTGGCGCTGCGATGGCCCGAGTGCTGACAGGGACGCTTCAGTTATATGCGGCTCCTCAGGGAGCGCATATAACTGAACGCCGAGTACCCGACAGCCTCCGGGCACTGCGGTGGCCCAGACGCTGTCAGCGAGAAGGAGAAGAGATACCACTGCGGTGCAGAGTGTGAGCGCTCCGTGCTCTGCAGTGGACTCCGGGCGGCCGCAAACTCGCGGCCGTCCGGAGTTTCCGGCACAGGCGTGTGCGGCCTGATGACATCACCCGCGTGTGCCGAGAAGCTGCAGGAGAGCGCGCGGAAGGCCGGACAGTGAGGATAGCGACCTATACCTGCCTATAGCCTGCCCATACCTGCTAGGTGGACCTATAGCCTGCCTATACTTGCCCATACCTATCTATGGCCTGCCTATACCTTCTAGGGGGACCTATAGCCTGCCTATACCTGCTAGGGGGACCTATAGCCTGCCTATACCTGCCCATACCTGCCTATAGCCTGCCCATACCTGCTAGGGGGACCTATACCTGCCAATACCCTGCCTAGGAGGACCTTTACCTGCCTATACCTGCTAGGGGGGGCCTATACCCTACCTACACCTGCTAGGGGGACCTATACCTGCCTATAGATTGCCTAGGGGGACCTATACCTGCCTATACCAGCCTATAACGACCTATACCTGCCTATACCCTTTCTATGAGGACCTATATCTGCCTATAACCTGCCTATGTGGGCAATTATCTGCCTATAGCCTGCCTAGGGGGACATATAGCTGCCTATACCAGCCTATGGGGGACATGAAACTGCCTATACCAGCCTATATCTGCCTATGGGGGACATTAAACTGCCTATGTAATTTTATTGGTATCTGTTTTTATTTTTAAAATTCACCAGTAGCCGCTGCATTTTCCTCCCTAGGCTTATACTCGAGTCAATAAGCTTTCCCGGTTTTTGTGGCAAAATTAGGTGCCTCGGCTTATACTCGAGTATATACAGTATTAGCACATGCAGGGTGGCATCTGCATAACACTCCAAGGCCGTGTTCACACGGCTTATTCCCGACGGATTTGTGAGCCGTATTGCGCTCAAAAATCCGCCGTGAATAAGGGGCAGGATGGGGGCGGGGCCGTAGCGCGGCGGGGACGCCGCTCCCGGCCCCATAGACAATGCATTGTTTACGGCGCGGACGCGCCGTAAATAATGTGCATGTCAGTTTCTCCCCCCGCGGCGGATTCGCCGAGCGGGGAGGAGCGACGGAATCCACTGTTCTCTATGAGAGCAGTGGATTACCGTAATGACAGGGACGGATTGGCGCCGTACTGAAGCGCAAATCCGGCGCGGAGTACGGCGCCAATCCGTGCCCAAATAAGCCGTGTGACCGAGGCCAAAGAGAACTGTGCCAGTGTAGACCCATGCAGGACATTCTCCAAGCATTGTATGGCTGCCTGATTACCATTGATCATGTGGACATTGGATGTGCAGAGACTTTGAAGGGGTATTCCAGTGTTCGAACAAGAAACTGTCCGGAAGGTAGCAAGGCCATTAAACACAAAGCAATAGTAGAACATTAAACCTACACCTGAAACATGTAAATTTATATATTTTGCATCTCATGTGGATAGCAGACTACAGTTCCCATCACGCATTGCTGACATCTGTCACGTTTACTGGCCGCAAAGCCAGAAACGCCCTGGTACAGGAGATCCTCAGGGCCCACCGCGGGCAGAGATGGCAGTACTCGCGGCGGGTAGCCGAAGTGCAGGACACAGGTGACGGATAAACGGATGCAGAAGCTGCTTAATGGAAGCACAGTCCCAGGGTGATAACAGATTATACAGCAGGAATAGCTGACTGGTGCAGCGACAGGAGTACAGCAGGTATAAGGTGCGCTGGACAGCGCAGGGTTAAGCACACGTTCAGACAGAAGCTTGCAGACACTCTGGAAACCAGGGGGTTAACAAAGGCAGCAGCTTAGCAGCAGAGGTCTAGCTCTATGGAAGCACACCAACGAACTGACCCAGAGTCCAGGGAGGAAGTTCCTTATGAAGGAAAGGGTCAGAGGTCACAGGCAGGAAGCAGGAGCACTGTGTGTATAAATGTCCGCAGGCTGGCGCGCGTGCCCTAAAGGGGTGACCAGCTGTTTGGAACCAGAATGTACGGAAGGTAGCAAGGCCATTAAATCACAAAGCAGGTGTAGAACAAAGACCTGCCACTGAACTACATGTCAAATACTAGACCATGTGGATGCAGACTCTAAGGCCACGCCACGCATTGCTGACATCTATTCCACGCTGTTCTCCTCCCCTGTGTTACCTGCTTTCAGAAGAATAAGGCTCCATCCTCTCGGGCATCTCATATTGTGCTCCCTCACTGCTAAGGCTCACACATTAGTTCCTAGCGACATCCCCTCCCATTCCCTGCTGCTTCTTAGATACACAGCTAGTGTCACAACTGAGCATGCCTGACCATAAAGCTGAAAGTGAACTACAGGTCGTATCCCTTGGCAACAAGCTATAAACATGACATTTTGAGCCAGTAATTGGCGAGTGACTGTGGAGAAACTACTAAAAATATTTAATTAACATACAATGAAGATTTTTACTTTGTACCACACACTTTCAATAGCAGTTTTTTTTTTCTCTACCTACTGTAAAGAATCATTTAAGTTTTAAATGGGAAAATGCATACACTAATCCCAAAAGGTTAAGGGTTGTTGACTTTCGGATGAAATTTATGGAAAATGTAAACATTTCACGCTACAGAGATATTTTATCCTGAAAGTCGGCCATTTAAGTCATAGCATGCAGTGTTGATTTTCTCACCTCAAACAATTTAATGAAACAAAAGCCAACAACAGTGGAGGGTGAACGCCATCAAGAAATGTCAATGTCTCCACAATGTGTCATGTGGCCTCGAGCATCAGTTACTGCTCGACAATGATGTCTTGTGCTCTTCACAAGTCGAATAAGTAACTGCTGAGGCATGGCATCCCACTCTTCTTAAAGAGCGCCCCTCAGGTCATTGAGGTTCAGAGTTACGAGCTTCTACACCAGTGTTTCTCAACTCCAGTCCTCAAGACCCACCAACAGGTCACGTTTTCAGAATCTCCCACAGAATGCATGGACAATAATAACATCACCTGTGCAATACTGAGGAAGTCCTGAAAACTTGGCCTGTTGGTGGGTCTTGGGGACTGGAGTTGAGAAACACTGTTCTACACAGTGACTGATTCCACAGGTTTTCTAGGGGATTCAGGTCTGGAGAAAGTGCAGGCCACTCCATTTGAGGTCTTCAACAGCTGTTCCCTAAAGATGTGACCTTGATGAGCTGGAGCATTGTCATCCATGAAGATGAAATTAGGTCTGTGTTGTTCATGCAGAGGCACAATGACTGGATTAATGATGTTATTCAAGTAGTAGAGGCTGTCACTGTACCATTCACAGTGAAGTGTAGGGCAGTTCTGTATTGGCATCTGCCTCCACACTAACACCACCACCAAAGGATTGTCTGATGACAACAGTGGCTGATAGCGCTCTCACTGACTTCTTCGGCCATCATTTCTGCGCAGAGTGAATCGACTTTCAGCACTGAACAGAACCGAGGAGCACTGGTCCCTTTTCCAGAATAGATGCTCCCTGGCCAATGCAAGATGACGATTCCTGTGCCTGGTGGTGTGGTCAGGTCATCTAGCACACAGACCACCCTGATGTAAACGGTTATGAATGCTCTGATGTGACACTTGGGTGTCTCTCACCTTCCTTAAAGGGGTTTTGCCACAATGTAATGTTGACGTGGGAACCTCCAAAATGGTATTTAATCACTTTTCTAAATATATGTGATTGCAAAAAGTGAAGCCTCTGAGAGCTACAGCCTGACTTACATGCCCTTAGTTACCTGACAGTTTACATTAGACCAGGAGCTGATATGGCCAGGCTTGCGCTGTATGCACTTCTTATCTGATGACAGGGAACATGAAGGAGCTAGCAGGGGACTGTGGAGAAATATCCTGTCCTTTGTACAGAGAATCCACTGGTTCTGATGTAATTATTTGTGTAAACATTGTAGACGCTCCCTGGCACTGCCTGTCTCTGCTCAGGCCCCCTCCCTCTCCCCGTCACTCAGCATGCTGAGTTAATTTTGTCTCCTGATCAGATAACAGCTAAGGAACTGACTTCTTGGCAAAAGCCCTTTAAACGTGCCTGGAGTTGTGTGGCATTCGGCATCTGGTTCTGCAGGGCATCAATTACAATGAGGCAGTCATCAGTGTGTGATGTAGCTAAAGGATGTTCACTTCTTTGCCTTTCTGTGGGTATTCCAGTCTCTCTCTACAACCTGCTGATGACACTCTAAACTATTTGACCACTTCCGTCTGAAAGCATCATGCTTGAAGCCTCACAACGGTGAGGTATTGCTGATCAACTGTAAGGTGTTGTCTTGGTCTCTGGATGTCAAAATGGGACCAGCATGAGGAGGAAGACTGTTTAAATCCAGATTCAAACTGATCCCCTAAGGGTTCTTTCACACAGTGCACTTTTTGGTGTGTTTTTTTCAGCAGAAAAGCACAGCAATTAATGCTGTGCATCTCTGCAAAAAAAGAAAACAAAAAAAAACACCAAAAATGCAGTGTGTGAAGGTAATCTAAATTTATTGTTCAATTCAGGGATCAAACATCTGTTGGGAATTTTACCATTAAGCTCCTTGTTAGTTATCAGCAAGTTGTGCAAAAAGTACTGAAACATTGAACAGTATGGCGTGTGCATTCTACAGTTAAGAGATGGTCTCATTTTGTTTAATATTAAAAAAAACAAAACGCAAACATTTTTATTTTATGTTCATTCTGAAATTTTCACCAAAAGCCAAAGCCAAATATTTCCAACTTTATTTTATATGGGAAATAACACCAGGAAATCTAACTTACCACAGAGTTCTCCTTCATCAGAGTCATCTCCACAATCATTGTTGCCATCACACAGCTTTTCAGGAGGTAGACAGATGGAGGTGTTATGTGCGCACGTGTGAGACGGAGGTTTACACACAAGCATATCACAATTCTCTTCATCCGAATGATCCTCACAGTCTGTATCCCCATCACACACCCAGGCTTTACTGATGCACCTTGCTGTGGTAACAGAAACAATATCAGTGCTAGAAACCCAATAGAAAATGGATTACCAGTAAATCATTATTAAAGATATGTAGAAGTGTAATTCATTAGTGGATAACTACTCATTACAAGTGGATTTGTGCTCTTTGAAAGTGGCCTACACAACAGTAAGTAATCAGGGGTTGAAAGGCCACATGAATGATCATTTAGAACCAGGGCCGGGACGATGGGTAGGCAGAGCTAGGCGATTGCCTAGGGTGCCTAACTCTGCCTGTAAGTAGGGGGTGCAGAGCGGGTATAGAGCCAGCTCAGTAGCTGAGCCGACTTCATACATGGCAGGTGCTGGCTGTTAGTCACAGCCAGCATCTTCATCCTACAGCAGGAAGGACTGAAGACCATCTCTGCCCACAAGGCCTCCCGCCGAGCCAGGTTAGTGTGGATGGAGGGAGGTGGGCGGGTGAAGAGCGGCAGCACAATGTTATGGAGACGATAGGAGATAAAAGTCTACCTCCCTCCCATCATCTCTAGGTTTCTCTATGTCATAGTCTCTTATTCTGATGGCTTCCTTTCACAGGATGCTGTCAGAATCCTGTATGCTAGGAGCAGTGGGCAGAGTTTTGGCTCACTACACAATACAGCACATCGTGCTCCGGGACATGTGAGTGTTTTGGGGAGGGGGGAGCCATAGTGAGAGAGGGGGGCTATAGTGAGGGGGAGCCATAGTGAGAAGAGGGGGGCTATAGTGAGGGGGAGCCATAGTGAGAAGAGGGGGGCTATAGTGAGGGGGAGCCATAGTGAGAGGAGTGGAGAGTTAGAGTGAGAGGAGAGGGGCTATACTCCACTGTCGTGTGTTGGATTCATGCTTTTTATTCTCATTCCACCTAGCTGGGGAGGGCGCAGGCATGTGCGTTAGGATTTACATTTTTTCGGGTGGAAGGTCATTGGCCATACTTGCATAGGGCACCAAAATGCCTTGTCCCGGCCCTGTTAAGAACTTGTGATCCATTATGTGGTGGTTCACTTATCATTGTTGCCAGAACATCCCCTGTTTACATGCGACTGCCAACAATGATTATAATCCTTGAATAAAAGATGCGATCGGTCAACAAACAAGCATTTGCTCATTCCTCCGGGTCAATGAAACGGTCATTTGGTCAATCAGCCGGGGTAAAAGGGCCGTTAGGGTAATTTTTCAGCAGACATAAGACTTCCTGCCCAGTAATTCCTTCAAAGGACACTACTTAAAACAATGAACCCACACTGAAAGATTAGTCCCATCACAGCAAATTGTTCTGGTCATTACTTATCCTTACCAGAGTCCTTGCATCCAAACTTGACATTGGGGTCACATGCATGTGTCACGCCATCACAGTTCTTCTCATCACTTGTATCCATACAATCCGTGTCTCCATCACAGCGCCAGCGGCTAGGAATGCACAGGCCATCCAGGCGGCACTGAAACTCATCTGTATGGCAACCACCAGGGGGTCGAGTAGCTATGTACAAGGATTGAAAGTGAAGTCACAATTGTGAAAAGAAATTAATGTGAATTTTCATTTCTCTTAACCGTCGCTATTTGGGTTCAGCACAGTGAATAATGTGCGCACACACACATCCACTTTGTGAGCCTCTCACCTTGGTTAGTGCAGTTTGCGTGTGTCTCGTCACTGTAGTCCCCGCAGTCATTGTCCCCATCACAAGTCCAGTGCTCAGGGATGCAGCGGCCACTATTACACTTGAACTGAGTGCTAGAACAGGAATGACTGCAGCCATCCTCATCACTGTTGTCTCCGCAGTCATTGTCTGCATATAAAAAGCAAAAGTATACATAGGGTTATGACTAACAATAAAATCTAAATCACTGGCTTGATGTACAGTCTGGCACAGCGGTCCTCTGAAAATGGCTGCAGTCAACAATATATATATTATTACAGTCATTTATGGCAGAGTAATTGCGAGAATAACACAAGAATGCACGTTAAAGCTGCAGAGGAAGAAAGGAAGAAAAGAGTAAGCACAGACAACATCCAAGACCAACACGACAGCTATGGTCAGGTTCTTCACCTCTAGAAGACTATTCTGTATAGACCCTCAAACTTTTACTTCAAAAGACTCTTAGCTCTGTCTAGCTTCGGTGTTGTTCTGACAGGTCTTCAGACAATGGGATGTGTGTCAATTTTAGGACTGCTGGCTGTGTGGTAACACCACAGAAGGTAGACAGAATCATAAAGCAATGTATGCAGTAAAAGCATAGCGGACTAACCCTCAAGCAGCATAGTCACTGACCAGATCACAGACACTTTATAAGTCAGGGATCAGGACTTATCAAGTAATTCATATATGCAAAGCGGAACCCACTCTTCTCTACCAAAAGAAAAGAGGCAAAAGCTTGAATATCTAGATTTATAAAAAGAACACAGAAACTGCATAGATCATTACATGCACCATATCTGGAAGGGAAAATGAGGTTTTGTGTCTAAAATTATCTATAAGTGATAAGGCCGTGTATTTTCTATATATCTTTTTTTTTTTTTTTTTTTTTTAAATTGGCAGCCAAAATTATCTATCTATCCATCATATTTGGTCTACATGGTTTGTATTTTCCAGTGGCGTTTTATTTAACTGCTAAAGCAATAAGTCCCTAAGCCCATGACATGCAAAAGTCCCTTGTACTCTGGTAAATATGAAATAATCCATGTGTAAAAGTGTCCTTCAGCACATTGCATTCACTATATTAAATGATAATGAAACCTATGACAGATGGTTGTTCAGGTTTTTAAATAAATAAAAAAAACAAAAAAAAACACCTTTGCTCTTGGGCTGTGTCTGGTATTGTAGCACAGCCCCATATACTTGAACTGGGGTCATCTGGAATGACAAGTCACAACCTGGGGACAGGAGTGGCCCCATTTCTGGAAAGCAGTTAAAAACTTTTTACCCTCTTTGGTAGTTAGGTCTTAGGACTGACATACTAAATCAAAGTCGTCTAACTATAATCCTAGGGAGAGTTGCTACTCTTTGTCTTAAAGGGGTTGTCTCATCTCAAAGTTTCATAGGATGCAGGAATGAAATAATGCTGCTTTTCTCTGTCACTTCATGGTCAAGCTGTCTGTTATTAGCATATGAGTACCGTGTATTCAGACTTATCTGTTTATTATGTTTATTAGTCTAGATTAGCTAAATTACCGTCTACCAGGACAGGAGAAGCTGCTGAGCTAATGTAAACAGTAGAGTAATTACTGTCTTTTGTCTAAAAGATCACACAACACACAATCTCTCACTGCTGGCCTAGACCTGTGTGATGATGTGGCTCCCTGCTATCAGATAGAATAAACAGCAGGGGAGAAGGGGTACACAGGTTGGTCACTGGGGAAACTAGAAAGCCCTCAGAAGGCGATAAAATCATTTGTAGCTCCTTAACAAAAAAAGATGAACAAAGCAATATATTTGGAAAACGTCTTCATTTAGTGTTCCCTACATTTTGAAAGCTATTCTTTGTAGTGAGACAACCCCTTTAACAAGATAGCAGCAGGAGGGAGGCTTTAGCCAATATAGGCCATCAATAAATAGAGCTGACCTTTATTGGATAAGAATGAATGAACAAATGAATTAAATAATAGTTGAAAGGATAAATGGATGGTCGGAAGAATGGATGGGCGAACGGATGGAGGAATGCAAGATGGACATTAACAATGATTAGAGCTGGGTGTTAATTGGCTGCATAAAGCTGCAAAGCTAATCAAATACGTTAGGAACTAACAAAACTTTGGGACAAGTGTTACGGAAACCATATTTAATTCTGCCATTTAGAACTGTAAGCGACTCTCAAACAATATACAAAAAGAACTAATGGTCTGCTCGTCTGATGACGACCTTCAGCACGGAGTCACAATTCCTACTCTGCCATATCAAACAATGTAGGTTTACTCAACGGATACACAACATGACTATATCCCTAACTGGCTGGATGGTGCATGTTGACCTATGCACTAACCGGCAGACTTTGTACAGTTCTTTTCGTCAGAGCCATCCCCACAATCTTTTTCTGAAACAAAGAGAAACCAACCAAAGACAAGACATTCGAGACATTAAAGACATAGAATAGAAGAAATCACAGACATAAACATAATAACAGAAGACGAACAAAAACTGCACAAAAAAAATAACAAACTTATGTTCCCTGCATCAGGCTAATATGGTTCATAGAAAACACTGCAATTCATTTACCTGTTCTCGTACATTACCATGACCAAAATATAAGCTACATTTCATATAGAAAACATTAACCTATTGTATTAACCTTAGTATACTTTAGCCATATTAACTAATACATTCTGTGGATAGAAGAGAAATGTTAAGTTTGATAATGCTTTAAATTCTAGTAAAATTGCTCTTTAATTTACCACAACGGTGTCAAGAAATGGTGGAAAATACAGCTCATATGGTAATGGAAATCTAAATGTCTGCATATTTAATGTTCATTTGCATATGCGTTTAATGCAATCAAATGTATGCTGTTTTATGTTGATCACTGACGAGTCAATAGCGACTGCATAAGGTGGCAAGTATAAAAATTAAAGTAAATGATTAGTTTTAGTGACAGAGATTTTATCATAAAAAGGATGTGTCAAGTTTAAATACCTTCCTGTGTCATTTGTACTAGCAGAGAACGGTAAAAAAAAGTAACACTTACCATTATCACAGCGCCAATTTATGTTAATACATCGGCCATTGGTACAGGTGAACTGAGTAAGAGGGAAACAGGTCGGGTAGGCTGCCAAAGAGAAATGTAAAAAGTAAGATCATTTTCAAAATCAGTAGTACTTAAGACTTCTTTTTAACCAACAAATGACATATGCAGGTATAGCTCTGTAGCTTTGTAACAGTCTTCAGTTTAGATTGAATAAACTACATTTATTAGGCTATGTTCACACGGCTTAAAATGGGACATATTTCGGTCCGTAATTACGCGAATTACGGCTGGAATACGTCCCAGTCATTACGGTAATCCACAGTTCTCAGAGAACTATGGATGACGTCTCCTCTCCCTGCTCGGCGAATATGCCGCGGGGCGAGATAAGTGACATGTGAATTACCAGCGGCGTCTACACGCCGCTGGTAATGCAAGTCTATGGGCCGGCAAGGCCCCCCGCTCCGCCCCCACGGCGTAATTGTGCCCCGCAAATAAGCCGTGTGAACATAGGCTTAGGCAGCTTATAGCAGTTTAAAACCCCGATATGACTTGGGTTTGGTCTCCAAGTTTTAGTCCAATGTATTAAGAAAATTGCCAGAAAATGGCATAAAGCTTAAAGCAGGTCTACATTTCATTACTTTGTCTTTGAAATAGTCTCAAACGCACCAAATGTATTATGAGGTGTGCATCTAAAAGAGGTTTCATCAACTACACTGATACTGTCAAACAAAGCAAAGAAGCTCACAGCAGGCACCAAAACCCATTCAACCATTGGACTAGTTAGGTGGGCACAGACAATTTGATCAAACTGTGCACCATAAACCTTCATTTTATGCATGTATAACAGATTAGCAGTAATACATTCTAAATGTTCCAGTAGTCCAATCTTTGTATGGGTTTTGTTCCCTGCTGTTTGCTGCTGTACTTTGAGTACTTTGTGTCGAGAATTTGCAGTCACAACAGCATCTACGAAAACTGCAAATTGATGTGTGGACTAGTTTAGTTTTTTTGGGGGGAGGGGGGAATATTAACAGGATATGCCATCAATGTGAGACAGGTACAAATACCAGACATAGAGCCCACAGCCACCTTGAAAACGAGCCCCCGAAACTCCCAGCTCAGAATGGAGAAATGGCCACGCTTGCACTCTGCATTCATTTTCACTTGATTCCGGATAGAGCCAAGTGGTTGATTTCGGCCATACTTTGAACTCCCATTGAAATAAATGGAGAGTAAGTGCACAAGCAAGGCCGCTTCTTCATTCTACGCTGGGAGTTTCTGGGCCCCATCTTGAAATAGGTGGAGGTCCCAAAGGCAGGACCCACAGCTCTCTCACACTGATGACATATCCTATTGATATGCCATTAACGCATGAGATGATAAACACCCCTTCATTTACTGGCCAAGTCCCTTAAACCATCTCCTTTTTCAGAACGCACAAGCCATTGTGTCTGGTTGCCCAGACAGACTTGGGTGACTGGCCTAAGACTATTCTGTAGCTCACCAGGTAAACTAATATGGCAGGTGACGTGCCAGGTGAAAGTATGGCACAAGCACAGTTCTCATGCAACAAGACCATGATATCCAATATTTTAAAGCTGAGCAATGAATGTAAACTACAGCTATAAAAATGTACTAATACTATACCAGTGTCATTTTCAGAAACCACTAAGCCTGAAATAAAAAGTGGTGTTCAAATACCGTTAAGGAAGCCATGGATGGCTTAGTACATAAAGACTAAGTTACTGCAACAAGTCACTTCTAAGCCATTGAAGTTTACTCAGGGGACAGTGGTATAACAAAGATCTAATAAAGCTGCACTGTGGATGTCACGTATTAACATATCAAAGAGGATCTAGTGAAATCTGGGATGGCGTGCCAAGTTAAGTGGAAATCTACAGAGAATGCCAAGGCCCCTACTATTCACAAGTATTTAGTAGGTCATGAATGTGCATTAGAAAGTTGGATTTGTTGAAGTAACTACAGGTCTATCATTAAGTTCACTCACATGATCAATGTCTATAGCACATTCCTATCAATATACAATTAGTGCAGGAAAATTTGCTTTGGGCCCCATATGTTATTTAGAAACCCCCTTTAAGTGAATATTTTAATAAATTAAAGACGTTCACCACTTTGGACAATTTCTGCTTGTTAGAGGGCTACCTAGACAATAAACTAATGATAAAGTATCCTACTGCCGAAAACCAATCAGCTGTAATTTGTGGTGAAACCTGGAAATAAGCGTTTAATCTCCCTGCAGCATCACCACAAGCAAAATTACATAGCTACATAGTTTGTAAGGCTGAAAAAAGACCGACATCCATCCAGTGCAGCCTATTGTCCTACAGTGTTAATCCAGAAGGCGGCAAAAACTCCCATGAGTTAGAAGCCAACTGTCCACATTTTAGGGAAAAAAGTTCCTTTCCGACTCCAATCGGAATAAATCCCTGAATCAACGCCCCCTTCTCCAGAATCCTAGTCAGTATAACTTGTTCTATTATTACGCTCTAGAAATGTATCCAGACTCTTTTTGAACTCTGTAAGGGAATGCACCATGACAGTCTCACTGCTTTTACAGTAAAGAATTCCTATGTCTATACAGAAACTATCTACCCTCTAGACGTAGAAGATGCCGCTTTGTTCTGGATACAGTCCTGGGTATAAAGAGATCTTGGGAGAGATCTCTATATTGACCTTACTATATTTCACATATTTATTATGTCCCCCTGAAGCAGTCTTTTACCTAAACTAAATAACCCTAACCTTGCTAATCTTTCTGGGTACTGTAGTCCACCCAGTCCTTTTATTATTTTTGTTGCCCGCCTTTGTACAATGTCTTTCCTGTGCACTGGTGCCCAAAACTGTCCACAATATTCCATGTATGGTCTAACCAGTGACTTGTATAGTGGTAGAATGATGTTCTCATCATGTGCATCTATGCCCCTTTTAATACACCTCATGATCCTTCTTATCTTGGCAGCTGCTGCCTGACACTGGCTGCTACAATTAAGTTTACTGTCCACCAGGATTCCCAAGCCCTTCTCTGTCACTTTTACACAGCATTTTTCCATTTAACAAGTAGTCATAGAATGGATTTTTCCTTCCCATGTTCATAACCTTGCATTCAGCATTGCGCAATTCTTATTCAAATCAATGTTACTCAGGATGGTCTTCCAGAGCAATATGGTTGGTTTTTGTAATATGATGTAATATGCAATATGGTGGTTTTTGTAAAAGCACCCTAATCTGAGGTCGATGAGGATCTTGATCCAAATTTCCTAATATATTTATAATAAATTATTTTTTTTTTCATTTAAACTAGACAACTCCTTTCTTCATGTCCTATAGCAACTTAGCAAACAGAAATCCAAAAGATCAGGTTCTTGGACGTCTACCTTATGGTCACTGACCATACAAAACCTGAACACAACTTCGGTCTGTTCAGATCTCTTGGAAATAAATGAAAACAATATAATGTATTATTTCCTATACAGAGTATGAATACTGTGCTATATTACAAAAAAGGAGTAGATACAGTGTGGACAGTGTGGAGAATAAATCCGTAAAAAATTATAAATGCAAACAATTAACCAGCATTCCAGAATACAGAAAAGCCTTTCAGAGTTTTCAGTTCTCTTTTGCGGCTTAGATACAATAGTAAATCCCACATTAACCGTGATTTTCTACAAGAAATAATGAGGAACTACTTTGGTAGACTTCTAGGATATCCAACTAGTGAGTGAGCCAGTGATTCTAGTGAGGTTTCAATGGGGCCAGTCTAAGGGAATAAAAGAGTACCACAAAATCTTATACAATCGCTAAATTAACATGACAAAAAGTCCCTTGAGCACAAAGTCTCACAAAGAGAACAGCATCAGCTTCATGAAAAGTAACTTCCCCTCTGAAAAGGAAACTTCTATTAGAAATAGACATAAAAAACAAGGATTACAAGAATTCGATTTCGGGGCGAGGCTCTATTCACCATTATCACCTACTTTCTTATTGAAATGTGGGGAAGCTTTTCAAACTGTATAGGCAACTGGGCGAGTCTCATCTGTGAGACCTTCTAGGTTCAAATTTGCTTCTGAATCAGTTCAATGGAAAATAAACTTGAACTCTAGGCAAAAATGTAAATTTCGTTTTTGTCTGGTTTAGTCTCCAGCATAGTCTCCTACCTTAAAAAAAAAAATCCAAATGCTAAGTACATCTGTCACCAAAATGGGGGTTTTTTGTCTGCTTTATGCTCTAGCCTACTCTCCTTCTGTCCAATTTCTCTAAAAATTAATAGGAAGCTCTGGTAACCATAAAAAATAAATCAAATGCCCATAAAAAATGCATATGGAGCTCAGTGTTTATCATTCATTCTATGGAGCATGATACCCTCAACTGCAAGGGCCAGTGACGGGCCTTTCCCCATCGGCATTCTCAAGTCGCAAATGTAGAGGAAATTTGAATTTTTAAGTTATCATGTTTATTTTACAGTATTCTGTATATGTTGAAGAAGCATCAACTTACCACATGTAGAAGATTCATCAGAACGGTCACCACACTCGTCATCCAAATCACAGGTCCAAGAAGTTGGGATGCAACGACCACTGGCACATGAAAACTGTTTAGGAGGGCATGTGCGTGCTGCAAATCAGAAAAAGGGTCTGTAAGTGATGATCAAAACCATTTCAAAAAACAGAATTACATCTATGGCTCTAATTTTGCCATTACTACTCGTTTGGTATATGTGCTGGAAAAGTATTCATAAGTCCCCTTGTAAGTCTGATGTATATCAGAGTGTCCTTTGTGGCTGGTATGTATTTTATCTTTTTACTGTAGCATTGTAAGCTTTTTTTATGCAAGGGACCAGCTAAAAATAAAAAAAAATGTAAAACACGGTATATATTTTTTTTGTTTTTACAAAGGAAGTCAACGGGCGATGTCTAAAGTGGAGTAGCAGGAAAAACATTGCATCAGAGGTAAACATTGGGGAATACTTCTGAGGGAAGTTGGAGAAAAAAAAAAAAAAAGAAGGGGTGTGAACAGAGTCTTAAGAACCGGAGACTGAACAAGGACGATGCAAGTTCTTCACTTCATTAATATATTCACCTGAGCATGTAGAGTTCGATTCATCTTCTCCATTTCCACAGTCATTGTCGCCATCACAAAGCCAGCGGTTGGGGATACATCTGTTGTTCTCACATTTGAATCGATCAGATGGACAAGTGTGTTGATCTGGATAAAGACGAGTGTTTTTGAAAAAATATTATAGGTATTTATTTTTCGTTCTGTGCAGTGACAAGCGAGTGTGCAACAGAATTAAGTATATCCTAGCTGTGAACAAGGGCAAGTGTTGTGCTGGAAACGCGTTGGCATTTTGTGCCATTTTTTATACCCTCTGCACATTTGGACATTGATCAAAGTATTTATCTTCATTTCTGCCATTGCTGGATCCATCATACTCTTTTGTCTTAAGCATATCCTAGTTAGAAAGAAAAAGTAGATGTGCAACAAGGACCCTATTAATCTATCTTGTGAGCTGTATGGCTGACTACTAGTGTGTTGACACCCAGGAGAATACAATAAAATACAACACAGATTTACTAAGGCTGTCTTCACATATAGCGGTAGCTAGGTTTACAAGTGCTAGGTGTGAGGAGGATAAAACCCGACTGATCTGCAAATCAGTGAGATCTTCAAGTTGACTCCAGTTTGCTTGTTAATAGCCGCACATTTACCACATTTCAATATGCGGCCATGAAGAAGCTAACTGCTCTAAGCCAAAGTTGCCCTAAAGAACACTGACTGGTGGGTGAGCGTGGTTTCAGCTGCATCACAGCCATGCTTCAGCCTTGATGCGACCAGTAAACCCTGCCTAACATGGTCTGATGCTCAGCAAAAACGTAGGCTTGATGGTCTACAATAACGTACAATTTATCACAATGGCTCATGCAGTATGATAAATTTGCTTTACATTTGGACACTGTTGGTCTAACTTTATAACACCTATTGGTCAGCTTAATTTACACCAAAAACTAAACCAGAATTTTGATGCACTTTTTGGTGCATGCTGTCGTATATAAAGCCACAACTCATTCCCTCCGAGTCATCCGAACCTCCCATGCCCGTCTCCAAGATTTTGCACGTGCTGCTCCGGTTCTCTGGAACATGTTACCCCATGTGATCAGGCACACTCACAACCTTCATAGTTTCAAGAGCGCTCTGAAAACTCATTTTCTTAGGCAGGCTTATCAAGATGCCTAATCATTAAGCCCCCTAATTTCTGTCATAGTCATTCATCACTTCCTGGACTTGGGCATTCACAGGCACTTTTATGTATATAGTTGTGCGGTCTGGGTGGCAGGTTCATCCACTTTTTGTGTACATTACCCCATATTTATGTAACATGGCTGGACCATTGTAAACTGAGGCACTTCTCACCCTTTGTCTCAGTCACACACCCTAATAGATTGTAAGCTCTTGGGAGCAGGGCCCTCATAACTCATGTCTGATCAGTAAGTAGCTTTTTACTGTGCAACATTTGTTCTCCTTGTCTGTACTTATACCCTCTAAATTGTAAAGAGCTACGGAATATGTTGGCACTTTATAAATATATATATAGATTATTATTAAGTTATACCCTCTTGCAGGACAAGGAACAAAAAGGGTCTAAAACATATAATATATGTAGTGTAAGGCCATGTTCACACGGCTTATTCGGCACGTATTTCAGCCCGTAATTCGGGTTGTACTGCAAGTATTACGGGCTGGAATACGTCCCAGTCATTACGGTAATCCATAGTTCTCTGAGAACTGTGGATTACGTCTCCTCTCCCTGCTCGGCGAATACGCCGCGGGGGGAGATAAGTGACATGTCATTTACTAGCGGGTTTTGGGGGCCCCCCCCCCCCCTGTTGTTTTGACAGTCTAGGGGGCCGGCGATTGGTGCCGTCCCCGCTCCCCCCCCAAGGCGTAATTGCGGGGTGAAAATTACCCCCAAAATTTTAAGGGCCGTTTCCTTGAACAAAACCCCCAAATGTCATTTTTTTTGGGTTTTGAAAAATTTGGAAAACCCAAACCCTTTGTTTAATACAAGTTTTTCTTTTGACCAGCATCCGGGTTTTTAACCCAATATTCCCAAACCCAAGGGCACATGGGAAGAGCCCCCCATCACCAAAAAGGTGTTTTTTTTTATTGTTTTTTTTTTTTTTTTAGCAATTATTGTAAAATTTCATAAGAATTAAAGACCAATAAATTAAAAAAACGGGCCGTTTAAAAGGGGTCCCAAAGAGTCGGGCCCCCCTTTAATCTACTACGTGTCTATCCCTTACCTCCCAACTTTTAGAGTTTTGCAAAGAGGAACCCATCGGGCCAAACCCCCCACACCCCCTAATAAAACCCCCCAAACCCCCCAAAACATGAAACAAAAGGGAGGAAAAGGGGTTTTTTTAACAAAAAAAAGGGAAAAAAAACTGTTCCCTTCCAAAAAAAAAAAAGGGGACATTTTGGGGGGGGGGGTTTAAATGGGTTCCCTAAATTCCTTTTTTTGGTCCACACTGAACCGTCCTTTAAATTTTTTATTATCCCGGGATAATCCCTTCAAATAACTTTTTTTCTGTTTTTGAAATGAACTATAGGGGTTTCAGCAAAAAATTTAAAAGGGAAATTTAAAACAATGTACAAGGGAAAAATTTCCATCGCAGAGAAATTTAAAAATAATGTAAAAGGGAAACCAAATTTTTGGGACCCCCAAAACTTTTGGTTTTCGTTTTAAAATTTCAGGGGACTGGAAAGCTCGCCCATTTTTCCCCAACGTTTGGAGTTTTTAATTTTGTTTCCCGCGTATACCCCTTTAGCCCCCCTTTTTGCGGGGGCCCATCGGGCCAAAAAGTAATTGGGAAACCTAATGTCCCCTGTAGGTTGCCAGATTTTTAAAACCCCATGGGGGAAAGTGTCCCATTAAAACAAAAATTACAGATAACTATTCCTGTTCAAAGTATCAATACCATTCCACATTTTTACAGCTAAAAATTTTAAAGAGATTGACTGGGGATTTAAAGGAAAATTGTTTATTTGTTTCCAGCAAATCTAAATTACAATTGGTGCCTTTTGAAAGCTGTAAGGCTAAAGATTTTTAATTTGTATTTGGTAATGTCTTTTTTTTCCCTTTCCCTCCCATGTTTAAAGTAATCAATGAAAGGGAAAAACCCCCTTTTTAGCCAAAAAAAAATTAAATTTTCAAAAAATTGAACATATTTTTCTAAGCAGAGCACAAAGGAACAGAATCCTTGGGAAAAAATTTGTTTTTTGGGGGAACCTGTCACATAAAGGGTTGTGGGAAACAGCACAAGTAGTGGGGGGACCTGCTTTTTCCCTTATTCTGTAAGATGCTGGAGTATTGGACAATTTAATGCTAAAATTTGCATTTTTTTCAGCCAAAAAAGGTCATTTTAAAGAGCCCCAGTTGTTTCCCAAAACCCCTCCCCCTGAGATTTGGGGCCCCCCCCCCCAACCTAAATTTGAAAAACCCTTTTACTTTAAAATTAGGAAGAAGCTTGGAATAATGCCCGGTTGGGTGGGGCTACCCTTTGGTGGGGGGGGCAAAACCTGTTCTTTGAATAAAATTTTGGGGCTTTAAAATCCCTCTAAAACGACGGCCCCCTTCAGAAAAAAGGGGCCGCCGGGGAAACAGGGTTTGGGCCCATTTCTTGTTTTTGCCCTCAGCAATGGGGGATTAATCTATGTGACAGGTTATTTTAATGTCAAATCGATTCATGAGAAAGGGGGTTCCCCCTCCCCCCAAAAGGTTGCCCCCCCAAAACCTGGCAGTTTTTTTACACATTTCTACCTTTTCAAAGTAAAAAGGTTTATGGGTTTGGGGTTTGGGCGGGGCTAGCCTCAGGGGGCCCGGGAGCATAAAAAAAAAACGGACTTTTCTGGCTAAAACTGCAGATTTGAGCATTTAAATATCAAAAATTACGCTTTCTTACAGAATAAGGGACACAAAAAACAAATAATGTCGAACTACCCTTGTGCTCCTTAGCAAGGGGGGGCATAATCTATGGGGACGGTTCTCTTTTAAAGAGGCCCATTTCCGTATTTGTTTATCTTTGAAAAGTATTTTTATGCTTCACAAAATACTTTTTTTGGGGGGCCTATTTAATTCCCAAATCGGGTGTTGAGCTGTTCCTCTGTTATTCTTTCTGGAAATTAATGAATAAATTAAAAACTGGGTTTAGCAAGTTGGGGGTGCTTCCCTACACACAGTGACCCCTGGTTTTCCAAAACCCCGCTGGGTATTGCATACTGTTTAAAACGCAAACCCTTTTTGAATGGGTAATTGGGGGGAAAACCCAGGTTTTCAAATTTTTTTAATAGTTCTCCTGGAAAAATAATCAGAGGAATGGCATATTGCAGAATTATGACAGAAGATGCTTGTAATTTCATGAAACACACAAGGATTTTCTAAAATGGACATGATGGGTTTGGTGACAGGTTCCTTGGGTATGTTCAAGATGTAGGGCGCACTATAGACACCCCCGCAGTACTCGTGTCTTTCGGGAGGCGGCTAATCCCGCGATTCCGGGGGAGGGGGGGGGGGTGGATTGTGACAGCCCGCCGGCTCCATTGACATTCATTGCTCGCGGGCATAATTATTTTCCCCGCGGGTACAATACATGTATTGTACGAAGAGGGAGGGAGGCGAATCCATATTCTCTAGAAACTATGTATTACCGTAATTTGGGCGATCTGCCGATTAGAGCAAAAAAATATTGTACCGAATGACCCGTGTGAAAATACCTTAAAGATATGGAGATTAGGGTCTTGAAGAAAGGATAGGGGGTTGAAGACTCTAGCATGGGTAATGGCTACTCCGGATGATCAGGGCCCTGCTGTTATCCAACAGCATTTTTCCCCATCACACTTCCAGCGTTCCTGGAGACAGCGGCTGTCTTGCAGGCAAACTCTCCAGGCTGACATTGAGGAGGAGGGATATATGAAGGGTTGGCTTGAAAAAGAATAAAATATAGGTATGTGAAATTCACAGCTCATTACTAAAAGAGGACTCCAATTAGGAAGCACCTAATTAAAATCTGGAGAAGCCATAAACCTTTAGTGGGTATCTTGCTTAGGGCATGAATGAAAATGTTTATTGCACATGTTCTACATCAGCAGCTAACATCCGTGGTCACTCAGATTGCATGATCAGGACATTAGCTTTCACACTCCCCCTCTATGGATGGGACCAGCACAGATTAGATCAGATTAAAGGGGTTGTCTCACTACATTGATTCCTCTTACCCCAGTCCTGTTTTCTTGGTTTTATTTTGAATTCGGGGCGTGTTTCGGCTTCCACTAGGCGCATAGAAGCCAGTCTGTAGCTATAGCAAACCCCGATGCAGCCCATCAGGGAAAAATCAAACAGGTTGTAGCTATAGCAACCACATGACAGCCCATCAGGATAGATAGGTCTGTAGTATGGACCTGGTTGCTGATGCAGCCCCTACAAGAGAATATCCAGAATAGGAAGACACTGTTAATGGCATATATTGCAAAGTGCTTTTTTTTGCAAGATCTTTAAAATAAAAAACAAATCTTTGTATTAGACAACCCCCCTTTTAAATCTTATTTTATGTAAAAACATTTGAGAAAAAAAAAACAGTAAAAGCTTTTACTGGTGAAAAAAACAAAAGAAAAAAGGGGAGAAACTGTTTAATACAAGCACTGGCTACTCATCAAATTCATTTACTTAAATCAAATGGTATGGATTCAAATAGTTAAAAAAAAAAATAAGCGTTAGCCTTCTGTAGGACGCACTCAAGTGGAACAGCATTTCCATTGACTATTTTGACAGGAAAATCAGGAAGGTGTCTCTTTTCAATCAAGCAATAACTAATGCACAATATACCATTCAAAACGTCTCATCCCTTGAATCAATAATAGGCGGCAATGCCTGGTGATCACAAGCGCTTATTTATGCATCTGGGTCAGTGCAGAATGAAAGGCTTTGCTTGAATTGGTGGCCAGAGTGCTGTCAGAAGTATTCCAACCCAACATTACAGACAGAGCTGCTTTCTCAAGTGATAGACCAGAATAAATTCAGCGGCCGGCCGTTACAAGCGATTAAACTTTACTACGAAGCAAGAGTTAAACTGCAAAGAATGGACTGAAATGAAAAGCAATTAAATAGAAAGACCATATTAACTTTAATGTAAGTCTTATGAAGAACAACTCTGATCTAATACTGTCATGCTGCTGTCTGGTCAAGGCAGAAAAACTCCTTTTAGGGCGTTTTTACACAGGTCCTTCCATCCCAATTTCCACTGTAACTGGGGCTGCTAGGCCCTGTCCACACGGCGGCTTTGGCCGCGGGTTCAGCAGTTCCCGCGGTCATACCTCATCCTAACCTCGCCGCAAACTCGCATCTGCCGGCGTGGGCGCTGGGCGTGTTCTCGGCACGGGTGGGGCATGGCTCGGGGCGCAGCTTGCGGAGTTTTCCCCAATGCAAATTAATAGGCAGGCGGCGACGCCCGGCCAAACCCGCGGCGTGTGAATATTAACGCGTTTTCCTTTAGGAAACCATGTTAATGAAGTAGGCGCGATTTGGCCACGGTTTTGGCCGCGGAAGCCGCGTCGGAACCCGTGGCCATATCCATCGTGTGAACAGGGCCTTACAGTGAAAATACAGGGGAAAAACAACCCCATAGAATTGCTACAGAGCTGATATGGATCTAAGACAAGACCTAAAAGCCCCTGTAAGGGATTGTTCACACGGCGATTTTGGATCCGAAAATCGCACCCAAAAAACGCAGCGGCGATCGGCTCCAGAATGGACCAACACGTATCCAACATGCAGCTGCGTGTTTGGCTGCAGCAGGATCGCACCCTATAGTCTTTAATAGGACTCCTGCTGCGTCTTTTGGACATGACAATTCTTGGAACGGATCCGAAAGATGCAATGAGACGCATCGGTGATCACGCGTGTGAACGTTGATACGTGTTTTACATTGCGTGCAGTGTAAAATCACACTGCTCATTGTTAGATACCGTTTCGATCCGTCTAGACGGATCCAAATACGCATCTAAGAACGAATGTTCACAGACCCAACAGACCGTGTGAACATACCCTAACTACCAAGCCCTGGTGCCGGGAAGCCGGGGGAGCTTCCTGCTAATCTGTATATACAGCACTCACTTGAGTGCTGCACATAAAGCGATCGAGAAGGCAGGGACGGTAATAAACTGTCCATATATGCCCATTGGAGAGCCAGTTGTCACCAGCCACTTGCAATTAGTGTGCAGCCGCGATCTCTGCACGGACGTTTAAAGACAATTGACGATCAGCAACAGGTTAAATTAAAAAGTACCTGCTGTTTCAGGTGACTTTAAATTAAGTGGTCATGTGTGTATTTAAAGAAATAGTCCTATATCTGGCCAGTATATGAATTGAAATTCTGCATTTTTCTACAAGACTGTCATATGGAAATGTTTTCTAAGCTGTTCTAGGTGGAGATTGTCTTCTGTACACAACACTCAGAGAAGAGGAAATCCTGCTTCTCTGTCTCTCTAACATAGAAGCAACATGGAGGACATTATACAGCAGTACTGAGGAGTGGAAATGTAAAATCCAGAACTGGGGTGAGACAGTTAACAGCCTGCCGTGTCTATGTCTCTCTGTTTTACTGCACTTCCTCCTCCCCTATTCATATACATCTATGGGTAACTGCAACCTGATCTCTCAATAAAACTAAAATACCAAGAAACCAAAGTGGTTAGAAGGAAAGAAGTCAATTTTTTCTTACAATACATGTTACGAAGCTTCTTATATTTGAACATATTACTTAAAGGGGGTTTTGCCAAGAAGTGATTTCCTCACCCAACAGGCTGAACTGTCCTCTTGAGCCTTGAAAAAAGGGGTGTTGCGTTTCTGTGTTTAAAAAAACAAGTGCCTCTTCCATTATGTCATTGCACCACGTCCCATACACACTCCCAAGGCTGATATTCAGTCTCTGTAGTTGAGCAAACATTATTTGGCTAAACCCCAGAGGATAACTGTATTGTGCAAAGCTCTACAGGCTTTGTTTTCTCCCTCTTATCTGCGCCGGAGAGAAGATAAGATCTGAGCAGGCAGCCTTCTGGAACTGCTGCAGGGGAGGGTGGGGGGGCTGCATGTTTACTCAGATAATTACATTACAACCAGTAGATTCTCTATACAGCAGACACAAGCTTTGCTCTCCCCCACCCTTCATGTGCCCTGCCATCAGATAAGAAGTACAAACAACGCAAGTGAGGCCAGATCAGCTCCTGGTCCCAGCTAATGTAAACAGTCAGGAAACTAGTCATCTAAACAATGCTGCAGCTCTCACAGGCTACACTTTTTTTTAAAAAAATTACATATATTTAGAAGAGTGATTAAATACCCATTTTGGAGGATCCCAGGTCAACATTCGATCATGGCAAAATCCCTTTAAAGAAAGTTGATCATACATTTCAAACGTGCAAGGACAAGGGAATGAAACAATAAGGCTTTACCTTTACAGGTGACATTGTCATCATCCAGAATCTGATCTTCAGCACAAGCACACTGTCTGCCTCCAGGCACTGCTAAGCAGAGGCTACTACACCCACCATTATTTACACGGCAAGCATTGGAGCCCACTTAAAAAAACAAGAAAAAATAAATAAAAATAAGCACCAAAAAAAAAAATGTAAAATTAAATTGTTAGGGAGAAAAGAAAATCAGATCTCAAAACTAGGTAACAAGTAGTTTACTACAACCATTATTACCCGCTTCTCTAACATGAAGTAGTGATGGCAATACAATTCAAAGACACAAATAAGAGGCCTGAGGCTTTCACTGTAACATTTCTCAATAGTAAAGCCTGTGGATATTTCCCTCGAAAGCTGGTTCTCATGTCTTACGAAACCCCTGTCTGAGGAGAAGATTTACAGAACTAAACAGAATATCAAGCGTTTGTGGTAAAAGCAAGAAAAAGGGCCGAAACAGGAATTTGGAAATTCACCTATGGTTCTTTATAACAATTATACTCCCGGATTCCATACAGCGCAAGATAAAGCATCTGACAAATTTTTAGGGAGTGCAGAAAGCAGAGATCCAGATGTAAACAACATATGCTTGACTTAGTAAAAGCACAAAACACTTTGTCAACCAAAGACGTAGGAGGAACACTCAAATCTAGACTGCTGAAGAACAATGCTGTGACTGAAGACTATGACAAAGTATACCATTCACTTCCCACTGCATAGCACTGGCATTGTTTGCGGCGTCCAATGGATAGTCCACACTTTGGGCAATGCCTAATATGAATGTATCCAGCAAACATCGTATTTCGAAAACATCGGGCCACATGTATGAAAACTGTTTAGATCTAAAATTCACTTTTTTGCCCATAGTAACCTATAGGCAAAAAGGTGAGTTTTAGACCTAAACAGTTTTCATACAGGTGGCCCCTTATCTTCATCTTTCTTTAAACATCCTAGTTACATACATAACTACATAGTTTGTAAGGCCGAAAAAAGACAGATGTCCACCTAGTTCAGCCTATTGTTCTACAGTGTTGATCCAGAAGAAGGCAAAAACCCCATGAGTTAGAAGCCAATTGTCCTCATTTTAGGGTAAAAATTCCTTCCCAACTCCAATCGGAATAAATCCCTGAATCAACGACCCTTCTCCAGAATCCTAGTCACTAGAATTCGAGATTAAAAGCAATACACGTGAGAGACTCACATGCCCCTAATGTGTAATGATCTGCACCGGGGATGCTTACTCACAGTAAGAGTAGGGTCAAGAACCCACGGTGCGGTTTGAAATGCATAAGGTCTCATGTATTATTTTTTAACTGGGAGGTTTCACTAAAGCTGAAAATTGTTTTAAAAGTATGTGTGCTGGATACAATTATACCAAGATATTCCAATAACAGTGGCACACTATAAACTGAAGCACTATCAAAGGGGATATAGGAATTTTGAAAAAAAAACAAAAAACATTTCTGCTATCTAGGATACATGAATTTTATTTTTTTTTGAGATTCGCAGTTCACACTTTTGATCAAAACTGTTTAAGCCACCTCAGAACTTCAATGGGATATCAAGGCAGGTGGTCCTACACTATTGATACCTCTCGTTTGGGTCCTATTCAGACCTCCACAATCCGGGGAATGAAGGAACCAGCTTACAAGTTACACTGCACTGATTAAAAAGCCATGTCAAGGTGGGTGGAGTGCAAAAAACCAAAATGGAGGCAGTCACTCCTCCAATATTGCTTCTAGTAAGAATTTGCTACCAACGCGATGTTGACGTGGAGTCTTTCACTGTACCGGCATCGATTTAGAAACACAGGATTTAGAAATAAGAGGTGAGTGGACTTTTCCATTTCCCAGAGCAATGCCCACTACTAGAGCGATGTCAAATGAACAGTTTAGAATCACCACACTATTCATGTTATTCAGATCCAGGACTAGTTATGGTTACAGCACAGTTTACTATGAAATAACCAATTCTTAAGTTTGGATAGGCTCACCTTGCTGCTGCTGAGCATCGTACATTCGGATTTCAAAGATTGGTGGTCTCTCATTCCTGAGTAAAGTCACTGTCTTTGTGGCTTGATCTAATCGGAAAATGCTACCGCTCCTGTACTCAGTCCAGAAGAGGTAGTTGCCATGGTGACACAGGCCAAAGGCATGATTCAGTTCTGAACCTTCATATACAGCCTGAAGAAAAAAAAAAAAAAAAAGTTTCCATCTCTTAGACGAAACACTGAAAGAAATCATATGGGCCAGATAAAGTATGATGGCAGAATTCTCTAAGTCATAAATACATAGTTACATAGCTTGTAAGGACGAAAAAGGACAAGACGTCCATCCATTTCAGCCTATTGTGTTAATCCATAGGAAGGCAAAAAACCCCAATGAGGCAGAAGCCAATTGTCCTCCTTTTAGGGGAGAAATTCCTTCCCGACTCCAATCCGGCAATCGGAATAATCTCTGGATCAACGACTCTGCTCCAGAATCCCAGTCACTATAACTTGTTGTTATATTATTACGCTCCAGAAATGCATCCAAACCCTTTTTGAACTCTGTCAGTGAATTCACCAGGCAGAGAGTTCCACTGTCTCACCACTCTAATAGTAAAGAATCCCTTTCTATGTTTATATAGAAACTTTTATTCCTCAAGTCGTAGAGGATGCCCCCTTGTTCTAGATACAGTGCTGGGTATAAATAAATCTTCAGAGAGAGATCTCTATATTGACCTTTAATATAGTTAAACATATTTATTATGTCACCTCGAAACAGTCTTTTCTCCAAACTAAATAACCCTAACCTTGCTAATCTTTCTGGGTATTGCAGTCCACCGAGTCTTTTTATTATTTTTGTTGCCCGCCTTTGTACCTGTTCAAGCTCTACAAGGTCTTTCCTGTGCACTGGTGCCCAAAACTGTACACAATATTCCATGTGTGGTCGAACCAGTGACTTGTATAATAAGAGAATAATGTTCCCATCACGTGCATCTATGCCCCTTTTAATACACCCCATAATCTTATTTGCCTTGGCAGCTGCTGCATGACACTGGCTGCTACAATTAAGTTTACTGTCCACCACTGTTTATTGTTGAAGTGAACATGACCCTAAAAGACAGTCTAAAATATCTTCGTAAAAATTCCAACTGGGAACTTTTGCAAATTGTGTTTACAAAACCGTGGACATGCCAAAATACATAGTTTGCCTTGCATGCAATTATTAAAACAAATTTGAAGCAGTATTAGATCAAGATGGTACAGACTTGGGTTAAAAAAAGGGGTAATTATCAATATGTTCACTAAACTAATATTTTTCTATAAGGGTGGCATAGCACGCAACTTTTTTTTTTTTTTTTTTTAAATGGTCACTGAAGCAATAAATACTTTTTGAGCCAAAGCCACAAGTGGATCTGGCTAGAAGGAAAAGTATAAATTCTTCCATTATATTTCCTTTCCCTTTTCAATCTACTTTTTCCCAAAAACTGCCATGTGTGAAACCACCCTAAATAGGATGACATCTTCTCACAGTAATCATCTTCTATGTGTCAAACCGTTTTGGAGTTATGACTAGTACAATTGCTGAAAACAAATATGCAGATCATTTAATTTATAGACAAATTGGTTGTGAATATGTGGAATACATGTATGACTAGCACAAACAGCACCAGCATTTAAAGGGAACGTAGTTCATGCCGCCCCCCCCCCCCCGTGCTGAGGACAGCACAAGCTAGTAACAGACCTGCTGTTCCCAGCGCTGTGTCCCTTATTCTGTAAGATGCTGGAGTTTTAGAGTATTTACCCCTCAAATCTTATTCATGAGTAGGTGTTAGCTCCGTGCAACAAAGACTATTCAAAGTAATAGGTTTATCAGTTGAGGTGGGCGGGGCTAGCCTCAGATGGGATTTGAAAAAAACTGAATCTTTGAATGACTCTTTTCTGGCTTAAAACTGCAGATTTGTGCATTAAATACACAAAAACTCCAGCATCTTACAGAATAAGGGACACAGCACTGGAAACAGCAGGTCTGTCACTATCCTGTTCTGTCCTCAGCCAGGGGGGCATAACCTATGTGACAGGTTCTCTTTAAACAGCATTAGCGAAGCTAAAGGGTGTCCAAGTAATTGTGCTACTTTAGGGATGGGCAAAACATGCTTTCAAAGATCATGCTTATAGGAAGGCAATCCATACCTTGCGACCAGTGCCATTGAGGTATACCATTTCAATACGGTCATAAAATGCATCTACCCAGTACAAAATTTTCCTTGGAATATCTATGCTCAGACCATTCGGCCAAAGAACAGCTTTCGACGTAACAAAGACGTTCCGGTTAGAGCCATCCATCCATGCTTTTTCGATCTTTCCACGTTTGCTATCTTTAGGATCTTCTTCCCAATCAGTCCAGTACATCCACCTTAGAAACACAGATTTAACAACACATTAGATCCACACATTTCCTAACATCAGTGTAGAAATCGCTCCTAAAAGGGCTTTTTGCACGGTCAAAAGACCAGTCATTGCTAATGCACATGCAGTAAAAAGGTCTCCCTGAATATCACAAACAGATTTCAAAACAGAAATAAAAATATTTGTATTTTTTTTACCCGTTCAATGGATCCACCACGAGGGCTCTAGGATGTGTCATCTTGCCCTCTACCAGAGTTTTCCTGGTTTGAGATGCCTTCTCTAAGCGGGCCACGCTGATGGTCTTTTTTGGGCCATCATCTGTCCAGTACAGATTATTTCCCATCCAGTCTACGGCAAGACCTTCTACATTGTGGATACCTTTAGATATAGTTTAAAAAAAAACAAAAAAAACTGTCAACGAACAAATTCTAAACATACCACCATACTGGAGCGGTGAAGGCAACTTCTGCTACAGAATATGTGCAACTTACATCAATAAAGGTTTTCAAAGCATTGGAAGAAAAAGATTGTAAAACTAATTTTAGAATTTAGAGATAATGTTATAAAAAGCTAAAGTTTCAAATCTGAATTCAATTTCAAGCTAGAAAAAAATAGGATGGAGATAAAGCTAAACATTTCAAGCACATACAAACTGGAATTTGCATAGTGCAAAGTTATGTCCTAATGGCATGCACATCTGACAGATTTTTCTTTCAAATAAATCCATTGTAGACCCACAGCCAAAACCAGAGATGATATTCTTAGATCTGTGCGGGATTTTGACTTCAAATCTGGTGGTTCAGGATGCAGATTAGTCCTATTCAATAGGACAATAAGTAGCATCACTTAAAGGGGTTTGGCCACGATCTCATTTCATACCTCCTGCATCCAGCTCTTCAGCTCTGTGTGCTCAGAAGGGGGCGTGTGTGATTTATTTGAATTGCATATCATGTGACCCAGCAGGATGACATCACCATGGCTTTCCTCTCTCTAGTCAAAGAAAGGTCTGTTTATGAATAGAACTGTAAGTAGCTACATTGTAGCTCAGAGGTAAAACTTTTGCCTGCAGGCACAAGAGTCCTCGGTTCAAATCCCTGCAGGAACAAAACCTGTGGATTTTATTTCTCTTTATCAATGCACATACCTCATTGAGGTTTCCTTTTTTTAGTTGATATGCACTGTTTGACTAATTACTAAGGAGTACAGAGGACGGAAGAAGAATGACAGCGCCTGGGGTTTGAACACTCAGTAGCTGCCTGAGAGGAGAGGTGATGTCTGAGTATGTGTGACCAGGACTGAGAAGCTCTCAGCCCTGGTCATATCCCCTGGAGACGAGCTGTAAACAATGAATTACTAAAGGAGCAGTTAAAACAAAAACGGTCCAGAATTTTTAATAATAATGAATGGTGAAAATGTTTATTATTTAATTTACAAACTTCCCACGTCAATTTTACTTCGTGGCAAAACCCCTTTACTTAGGAATTACAATGTGGCTTTCCATTAGAAATATTCCGATGTGGTTTGCAGGTGGAATCTATACAGATTTCGGCATGGGATGTATACCTCCTGCATCAAAAGCTTAGTGAAAATTTATTACGTGACCAAGGTCCAACATTGCCTCTTATGAAGGACAGCGATAACTGTGGGTACTACTCGACCTACAAGATTACAGATTAAACCGGGTGAAATGTTTATTTCATTTCAATACTTGCTGTTTAATTGGCATTGTAATATTTGTAAATGTTTATTGTATTACAAGAGTTTAAGTCTTGTCTTTTTTACGCATTTAGGCCATGTTTACACGACGGATTTGGCCGCGGGTTTCTACGTGGTTTCCGCGGCCAAAACCTCGTCCAAATCGAGCCCAGTTTAGTAACATGGTTTCCTATGGGAAACCGTGTTACTGTTCACACGCCGCGGCTTTGGGGCCGCGGCCTTGCCGCGCGTGTTTGAGAACTCTCCTGTCAATTCTTGACAGGGAGTCCTCAACGTGGCGACCTACTAATTTGCATGGGGCACATCCTCGCCGCAAGCCGTGCCCCAAACCATGCCCCACCCGTGCCGCAAACCCACATCGGGAGAACCGTGTTTGCGGCGAGGTCAGGACGAGGTTCTGGCCGCGGGGACCGCGACGAAAGCCGCGGCCAAACCCACGGCCTAAATACACGCCCATATTGTAACCGAGGCCTTTATTGGATGGCATTTAGTTTTAAGCAGTTAGCCTTTTATTTATAGGTTATATTTTTGAGACAACCTTTCCTTCATATGGTATGGCTTTCCCAGCCCTCTTTTTTATCGCAATTCTGGTATGTGGTACTACTGTATATTTTTAAGCATGTTTAGATTTGATTTTTCTGCATATTTATCTAAATAAACATGGTTTTTTGGTTTTTTTGTAACCAACAAAAAGTAGTGCCTGCTTCACCAATCCTACAGAAAATGTGATTTTAGAATCCTAAGAATATTTGTATTAATATTTATGCATTTAAAGTTTTCTAACCACGTCTCATAATGAACCACAGATTACTATTTCGACATAACGAAGTTTTTTTCTACATAGCTTTTGTAATATTCACCAAGAGGTTGGTAGTAAGTAACTTTACGACTCTTACCATAAAGCAGCATAACATACTAAAAGCCAGAGCAACACATCTCAAGCTTCAGCAAGATGTCATACGGCAATGGGCAACGCAGCCCAGCTGTATCTCCATGTAATATCAGGAACAAGAAGACTCCCAACAGGCGAGTCGTCTCACCCGTCGTTGGTTGTCAACAAGTATCTCTGGCCTTTAACAGTTACAGGAACCACACAGTAGATCTATCCCACTCAAAGTGCAAATATAGGAACAATAACATTGAACAAATCCATAGCACCAGATGGAAAGCTACTGACTAAACAAGCAATGCACATGTTACAGCCCAACATAGGTGTCTAATGTGTAAATCATACACCATAACCTGGCATACCCAGCTAGCAGACAGACTGAAATGCCAAATTATGATTGATGACTTATAACAGAATTGCAGTCATGAAGAGCATAACATATTTAATAGCAGGCTAAGAGACTCTTTGGATGACCGAATACATATATACCACTGGAAAAGAAATACATTTTTGTTTGACAGAAGCAATATATTGAATATAATATCCAGAAAGATTTAAGTTGGTAAATTCACTTCTGAATACATAACATAAAATACTCAATTCTACAAAAAAAAAAAATCTGCTAACGCATGTAAATGAAGAAAATAACATCCCTGAATAGAAATCAAGTCGTAATATAGGTATTTTTCCAGGCTCTCAAAAAAATAAAGCAATGACAGCGGTAATGTCGGAGACAGGCATCTCCGGCCCATCACACCTAGTTAATTAGCTGGATCGTACCAGGCTGGACAGCTCATGTCGCACAGAAGAGAATGCATAAGCCTTCGGGAATTGGGGGGTAGGGAAGGAGGAGAATCATTTGGCAGTGAAAGTAGGACTGTTTTTTAATTTCATGCTAGAATCAGACTCGAAATACAACACTGCCTAATCAAGACTACTCATATGGAAAGCTCTAATCAGGCACACACAAGTGAAAAAAAAAAAAAAAAAAACCTTATAAAACAGAACTGGCAGCGTTCATGACACCATGAGGGCACAAAATGTTAAAACCTGTTTTCTTGAGTTCCTCTCTACCATTGACTTCAGGATGTACCGTATATAACAAAGTGAGGCACTATCTGTGCTGTGCATAAAAGGCTCACGCCCGACATCATGAATCATAGTGCACAATCCGTACAATGCATACAATGATCATGCTGAATCTGAATATTTTTAGATTTGGATTAATACAATTTGTTTGGCTTTACATTGGTTAGCATGACCTCACCTTCTTGGAGAATGTTTTCACGACCAGTTCCATCAATTTTCTGTCTTCCAATTAAAAAGCTTGTTGTGTCCGCAAAGTACATGAACCCATACTCGGCGTGAAAGTCCAGGGCGCGAGGATTCATCAAGTTCTCAATAGGTATCATGTGTTCATCTGGAATATTGGCTCCCATATCCATCCCTCTGATAATGCCTGGGCGTCCTCTGCCATAAACCAAGAAAAGTTCGTGTTCTGGCTCTGAAACAATGGAAACTGTCTTAATAGTGTTGATATAGGAGCAAAAGATGCTTGCTTGCACAGGATTAAGTGTCCTCCTGAAAAGCCTCCAAGAGAATGTTACATATACAGAGTGGAGTCGACACAGCAGGAGATGTTCCTTTATTAATTAATTTTATAGCGTTAACGATGATTGCAGATAATGAAAATGTTAATTTCCTCAAGGTTGAAAGGATTCCCTCTCGTAGCAGAAGTGTTCAACACTAGATTTATCGAGGACACCATTTTTTTACTGTATTTTCTAAAGAAAAGGACCTCTAGGAAAAGTTGAATCGAGCGGCTTCAATACAAAAGCACAATGTCTGCCTCTCCATAAAGAGGACGGCAACCCCAGACCAATGGACAAAAATGGCTATTTTTTTTTTTTGATCGTCAACAACCCCAATGTACATAATTTTTGGATCTGTTAAGCAGCTTCCATTGGAGAACTCCCAGCTTACTTTTACAAATATTTATGGTGTCCAATTTTCAATGCTCTGGTCGCCATTTCTAAAAGTGCACTGGAGTCAGAACTTTCATCCTACGGCAGGGTTCACGAGGCTTATTCACGGCATAATTGTGGGACGTATTTTGCCCGCAATTACGCCGTGTGTTCGAGAGCAGGGGCGGGGAGGCCTTCAGCCCGCTGGTCCCATAGACATTCATTATTCACAGCGCGTATACGCCATGAATAATTGACATGTCACTTCTCTCCCCGCTCGCCGTATTGTGCGAGCGGGGAGAGGAGACATAATCCATAGGTCTCTATGAGAACTGTGGATTACCGTAATGACTGGGACGGACTTCGCCCATATTTGAGCGCAGTACGGCACGAATTACGGGCTGAAATACGTCCCAGTCATTGCCGTGTGAACATAGCCTAAGAGTCCAGAGCACTTCCCATGTCTCTCCTCTCAGCTCTCCTCTAATACTCTAGTGGTTTTCTGAATGGACACTAGAGACGTCAACTCAGATCTTAGGGGGGGTTTTGTAAGCACTCAGAGCAAAAAGCTAAATTTGAAGGTTCTGCTTCCTGGGCACTGACCGTAGTGGTTGGCTGGAATGCGAAAAGTTTTTTTTTTTCTTTTTATCTGTAACGAAACTTGCACAACCATATTCCAATGTAAGTTCATTGTTCTCCCTGTCCTCTACAGTGTTATCAGCAGTTTTGAGGGCTCCAAACTGCTGACAGTCTCCCTTCCAGTCACTGAAAAGTGGAATAATTTAAACTGTGGTTCTAAAGTAAATCACAGACTTTTCAGTTTTTGACCATTAGATTTTAATAATGTAGCATAATACTAACCACTTGCTAGATGATGCAAATATCGGCATTTCTGACTGACGCTAGCCACACTGGGGTTAAAAACGCTCACGGGAGGTATTTTCTTGTATTGTTACAAATATTCTTTAATTTTAAATGTATGAAAACCAGAGATTAAGTAAGATTAAAATTGGTAAATGTTTGAGTAACAGGGAACAGAAACGAACATGTTAAGGAAATGAAAAGTCAAATACGCATGAAACCTAATGTCAATCTCATTGACACACCAGAAACTTAAATATATTGCATCTGCCTGAATGGTGCTTACTTTTGCATGACTTGCCATCACTGCCAAGACTGAACCCTGATCGGCAGCGACATGTTCTGGTTTTGTGATTGCTGCCAAGAAGACAAATATCTGAGCATCATCCGGGCTTCTTATACTGATCCAGTTCACAGGCGTGGCTCCGCACTAAAAATAAAGGCAAGACATTGGGAAGACACATGGTGAGAATACTTGCACTCACTTTCCACATAGGTAAAGCCAGCAATGACTTTTACACTGGACCTGGAGATTTAACTAGAGAAAACCGGTGACTAGTTCTGCAAGTGTGCATGACCATCTGATAAAACGGAGTAAAAACGGGTAAATTAATCACAAATCAGCAATGTAAAGTCAGTAAGACAAACTTATTACAACTACATTTTTCCCACCTTCAACTCCTTAATCAATAGGTATCACTGTTTATTTGATTAATAGAATATAGTTATAGGATTAGAAATTTCTCAAATTTCCTAAATTCAAATAGAAGGGAATAAATTATACAAGAATAATATATTTACCAATTCAGAATCCCCCGATACCCTGCGGCGATAGAAACTGACGTTTCAAATGTCAGATCGGCCCCCCATAGCCTAGGTGGTGGGTGGTCCGCGCCCCTCCGGTTTTCCTTCCCTATACCCTCCCTCACCCTTTTTTTTTCTCTTTATATAGATTGTCCAAATTAGTTTGACTCGTTGTAATCCCTATTTATGAACCTATTTGCTCCATTATAGTGTTCGGCCATATTACTAAATCGATAATCCACTCATGTTGTGTTAGGACCTTGTTCTGTTACAATGTTCTACGTCAATCAAGGTGTACAATTGTTTTGCAGAAATCAGCTATGGGCTTTGCACACGCTTTTGAATTTTAGTTTGTAATGTTAGAAGACGACATCTTATATGCTATCATAAATTTAATTCTTTAACCCCTTTTCCCTCCTTATCCCCCTCCCATCACACACTCTTTCTCTAGATCCCCATGTTGGGTACAATGTTTGTTCCAATTTTGAATATGTTAATAAAAATACTCTTAGAAAATATTAAAATATTTTTTTTTTTTTTTTATCAACTCAAACACCTCCCAAAACTACCTTCACGACTCAAAAGTCATCAGTAATCAGGGCTGTGGATTCAGTGTATAGCTTTTTTTTTTTTTTTTTTACCAAGAACGCAATTATTTTCAAAATGTTATTTAGGGCTTGTTCACACGGAGTTTACACTCCGTGTTACAAGCACTTTAGGGATCCGTTTTAGGGTCCGCTCTGTCGGTCCCCAAGACGGATCTAACAATTAGCAGTGAGATTATCACTGCTGTCTATGACGAACACGCAGCGGCGTTCACATGAGGGATCGCCGCTGCGTGTTTCAATAGTGCAGCTGTGCTCCGTCTTGAAAAGAATTGCATGTCAATTCTTTTCAAGACAGAGCCGAGCTGCGCTATTGAAACACGCAGCGGCGATCCGTCATGTGAACGCCGCTGCGTGTTCGTCATAGACAGCAGTGATAATCTCACTGCTAATTGTTAGATCCGTCTTGGGGACCGACAGTGCAGACCCCAAGACGGATCCCTAAAGCGCGTGTAAACTCCGTGAGAACAAGCCCTTAGAGATCATTCGTCATAGAAAATGTATAGTCACCACACAGTTCACATGTAAACAAACATCAAGGCTATAACGTAATTTTATTTGATGGAATTGGTAACTGACTTTTCTAAAGCTAAAAAACAATTTGAATGTCATCGTTTTTGTTTTAGCCAGACACATTTCTTTCCATATGCAAGGAGAATATTCTACATATTCCACAAATTTCCTTACAGCATTCAAAATTTCCCGTCACCAACTGAACACCTGAAAATCTTTCAAATTAGATGCAGGCAAAGTACAGAAGTGAAGAGAGTCCCTTCATAATATCGGAGCACGGTCTACTGACCGACATCTGTATACTGTAGAAATCAAATGAATGCCGGAAAAAGTTGGTTGCTAAAATTCTGATCTATTGTCAACACGATGGGCGACACGAATGATCTAGGTGCATAGAGGCCAGTTCCAAATCGCTTTAAAACAGTGTAGAATACACCAGAATGTATGGACCTGTTCTACTGTGGGTCAGATTGTGCGCTTAATAGCTCCTAAATGTCAACTCCGTGGTAAACCACTTTTACCTTGGTCTGGCTGTTCCGGCAGTACTGCGCCTAGTTTTGCCATCATCCAGTCATAAATGTGTAGAATCACGGTTGTAGTGTGACACGCCTCCAGAACGCCCCCACATCTTAGGCACATTACAAAGTGCCGTGGGCGCCGCATAATGCGCCTACTTTAGGAGTGTATCTGATCATACATCTAGAGAAAAGGGCTCCACCTGTTTTTGGGCTGAAAGGACACCTGAACACTGGCGCAGACCCGTACACACGTCGCCCATAGTGCTTATAAAGAGGAACTGTGCTTCAACAAGAAAGTGAGGGAACAAGTCAGAAAAACAACTGGGCTGCCAAAATACAGCCAAGTCACATTATTATGACCACTTTAGACATTGGCAGCGCATAGCTCATGCAGGAAGTCACATGTGGTGAGCTGGCTTGATGGGTATATAAGGTGTGCAATAGGCTGCTTGCACACATATCCCTTGTTGCAGTCATAGGTACAAGAGGTGATTTATCAGAGTTGCAGAAGAGATGGTTATTGGCCTTTGTGCCAAGGGTGGCAGTACTTCTAAAACTGCAGTTTGTGAACTGTTTATTTAAAGAAGCACCTGCCCTTAAAGGGGTTGTCTCACTACAAAGAATAGCTTTCAAATTGTAGGGAACACAAAATAAAGACATTTTCCAAATATATTGCATTGTTCCTCTGTTTTCCCTAAAGAGATACAAGTGAATTTATTACCTCCTTGGCTATTTCAGTTCCCTCAGTAACCAACCTGTAAACAAATCTCCCAGGGCTGTTTGTTCAATGAGATAACAGAGAGTGAGTCATCACACAGGTCAGCAGTGTCAGTCAGTGTCCTGTGCTGCCAGACAGTAAAAAGCTTGATTTATCTCAAGTAAACAGCTCTGTAATTAGGGCTTTTGTTTTGGGGATCAGATAAGAAGTCCTGCAAGTAGTTTGAGAAGCTAATCTAATCTAATTAGCATCTGAAAGCACGGAGCTTATGCTGTACAAGCATGGAGCTTATGCAAATTAGTCTGAACCAGGAAGTGACAGAGAATTTCTTTTATGCATTCTTTGAAACCCTGTGGGAGACAACTCCTTTAAGGCGAGAGGTGAACATTGGCTACGGAGGTGGAGCAACTCACCACCAAAATGAACCAGGTGACCACAAAATGTATGTGTAAAACAACAGTTCAGCAAACAATACTAATGAAGTTGTATGGCCAGAAAAGGCTTCAGTTTTCATGGCAGTATCGGAATTGGCCGTCACTGATTAGCAATGGATTGTCTTTGCTGAGGAGTCACTTTTTATTCTTCATTGAACGGATGGATGTTAGGGAGCCAGGCATTGGGATTCAACATCAGGCAAAAAGCATTAAGGAAAAAACACCCTGAAATCTCTGCTGGAAGAACACAAGCTGGTGGTGGCAGCATTATGGTAAGGGGAAGGTTTTTGTGGCATTCTCTGGGTCACTCCTAAATCTGGAAGACACTCTTAACTGATATGGGCATAAATTCACCCCTGTATGATCATGTAAACCCATACCTGCCGATTGTCATCCCTGGGGTGGATGGGATCCTCCAGCAAAACAATGTAACATTGGTTGAAAGAGCCTGACCAAGACTTTCCAAAAACTACCATAACCCCTCATTCCCCAGAGTTGAACTCAATTAAGCATCTGTAGGACCATCTTGATCATAGTGTTTGCTCTATGGATCCTTTCCAAAGCACCCTCCAGCAGCTGCGGTATTGCACTGCAGTCAGCATGGCTCCACAAACCTGTGACAACCTACCAAAACCTTATTGGGTCACTACTAACCTGCTGTCTATGCTGCACACGGCGGGCACTCTGCATATTAGCTGGTGGTTATAATAATGTGACTCGACTGCTTACGTGCATCATGCATGCAACCAGCATGCATCTCCAATGTGGAGATGATTAACAAATAAAAATGTGTCCGAATTGTCTCTCAAAATGCATCAAAAACAGGCAGAGATCCGACGAACCTGATTTACTACATGTTTTACTAGACCGTTCTGCAAAAGGGTTTCAAAAAGGGTACATCACAAAGAAGAGTTGTAAAACACATTCAACTCATGTATGGCACATGCCATTATTTTGGTACAATATATTGGCTTTGACTGAACCCGACACATTGAGCAGGCTATACAGTCTACTAGCAGCATGTTCTAGAGCAGCGGTCCCCAACCTTTTTTCCCACCAGGGACCGGATTGATGCACGACAATTTTTCCACAGCCCAGTGGGGGTGGGGTTATTAGGGGCGGGGTTATGGAGGAGGTTGGATGTTAAGAATCACACAAAAAAAAACTCCAAAAAGTGTATACTGTGTCATTTAGGGATATCGTATGGGGTAACCTGACTGTCAGCTCTGTGGGTCAGCATTATACATGTGTATAATATACATATGTAATAAGCTCTGTCATTATAGAGATATATGACCCCTGTAGTGATAGTGATACATAGCTGCCCCAGTAGTGATAGTGATACATAGCTGCCCCAGTAGTGATAGTGATACATAGCTAGCTGCCCCCAGTAGTGATACATAGCTAGCTGCCTCAGTAGTGATAGTGATACATAGCTAGCTGCCCCCCAGTAGTGATAGTGATACGTAGCTTGCCCCCCAGTAGTGATAGTGATACATAGCTAGCTGCCCCCCAGTAGTGATAGTGATACATAGCTGCCCCCCCAGTAGTGATAGTGATACATAGCTAGCTGCCCCAGTAGTGATAGTGATACATAGCTAGCTGCCCCAGTAGTGATACATAGCTAGCTGCACCGGTAGTGATACATAGCTAGCTGCCCCGGTAGTGATACATAGCTAGCTGCCCCGGTAGTAATGACACATAGCTGCCCCCAGTAGTAATGACACATAGCTGCCCCCCAGTAGTAATGATAGATAGCTGCCCCCCAGTAGTAGTGATGATAGCTGCCCCCAGTAGTAGTGATACGTTGCTACCCCCAGTAGGCAACAGGCAATAAAAAAAAAAAAAAAAGTACTAAGTCACTCGCCTTTCCCGGATCCTCGGCTGAGCTCCTCCTCCCAGCAGCCGACAGCAGCGAGCGGCGCGGGGGGTGTGACGTCACTGGGCATCACACTCCCTGCGCCGCTCATCGCTGTAGATGCGGAGCTCAGTGAGCGCCGCATCTACAGCGAGAGGGAAAGCAGGGACGGTAATGCACCACTCCTGCTTTCCCTGTAATGCAGCCGCACGATGAGTGCAGCTGCTAGGTCTGTGCGGCCGGATTATAGCGGCTGCGCACAGAAGATGCCGGACGCCCGGACGAAAGACAGTGGGCGGCCGGCATCAGGTGTAGCCGGCGCCGCGGACCCGCAGGGCATGCGCTAAGGCCCGGTGCCGGTCCGCGGACCGGCGGTTGGGGACCCCTGTTCTAGAGCACGGGGAGCTGAGCAGATTTTTATATAGCTTTGTGAGAAGAGATTCAGTAGAATTTGTATTTTAGTCATTGAAAGGGAACCTGTCACATACACAAGATAGTGACAGACCTGCTGTTTCCAGCGCTGTGTCCCTTCTGTAAAATCCTGGAGTTTTAGAGAATTTTATGCTCAAATCTTATTCATAAGCAGGTGATCGCCCCGCCCACAAAAGGCTAGCCCCGCCCACTGACAGTTATTCACATGTTTCAAAGTAATAGGTTTATCAGTTGAAGTGGGCGGGGCTAGCCTCAGGTGGGCGGGGATTGAAACAAACTGACTTTTTGAATGACTCTTTTCTGGCTGGAAACTGCAGATTTGAGCATTAAATACATGAAAACTCCAGCATCTTACAGAATAAGGGACACAGCACTGGAAACAGCAGGTCTGTCACTAGCTTGTGCTGTCCTCAGCCAGGAGGGCAAAAACTATGTGACAGGTTCTCCTTAAATTCCTGCTTATTCTGGGTTAAGGAGTCCATTAGGCTCCGTTTTCAGTGATTGACAACGTTTGTTGTTTAAGGGGCCATTTACATGGTTCTATGAGTAAGGAACCGCAGTGTCCCGAAACGCGTCAGTATACCGCATTTCTTGGATGTTATCGGTTTTAATGGGTTTCCAATAAAGAAGCTTTTATCAACTCCAGACGTCCCGTCACAGTGCTGTACCTAACCTCTGCTCTCCTGTGCTCCCCATCTACCTTGAACGCTTCACTTGCACGTACGGGACCATCTACATGGCATGGTGAGCTGGCTAACAAACTTTCCTTTTTGCCATTTGCACGGCACAGACCAAATACTGGTCAGGAAATTCCGACTGGTATTTGGTCTGTTTCTGGCACGCAGGCTTTTGTTCGCGGTTTGTGGATTCAAGCCCTCCCCCCCCGCATGTTCATGTTCTGCCCAAAAACCAGGCATTAGAATAAACATGTTCTATGTTTTCGGACCGCCGGTGGTGTAAAAAACTGTCCGGCAGAAAATCCCTGCAGTGGGGACTGCTGCACAGCTTTTCCATTAAGGTCCATACTAAAGGTTGACAGCCGGTTTACTGATGGCTTTCAAAACCGAAAACCTTGTGTAAAACCGACTGAATACCCCGCCGTGGGGTGCATAAGTGTGCATGCACAGAAAGCGGTCAATCCCGGATAACGCCACCTACTGGACTCCTTAACCAAGAACAAGCAGGGATTTCAAGGAATAGAAGCTTTCTCAAAAAATAATCTGCTCCGATCTTCCTGTTCTACAACATTCTGTCCGCAGATCAGATAATGTAATCAATTCGGCCCATCCATTTTAAAGTCAACCAAGAGGTGCTGTAAGGAAAGTGTCTGGAATACCTAGCAAGATGCAGCAAATCTATCACACAGTATGTACCACCATGATAAATGCCGCACCGCTTGGACTATTTAGTTTCATGCTATCTAAATGTAAAATAGTATTAATAAGTCTCCTTCACCGTAGATACCACAGGAAGCTAGTAAATAGGCCCGGCATTGTCTACAAATGAGAAGTAAATGAGAACTGCAAGCTCCGCTGGAATATTTTTCTATACTACAATAAAAATTGCATATGACAATGTATACAAAAGCATGAGAAAATGATTGCCATTTCCTGCTAAACTGCACATTAGCTAAAAGACTAAGTGTAGCTAATGTACTGATAAGAATGCCATTTCTATCTGCTCTTCCCTTCCGTTTTATTATGGCCCAGTTATTTGATTATACAATGTAATGGCATGCCATGAATAAACAGGCAAGGCATAGTAAAAGAAACCACTGTTAAGAGAAGACTTTTTTATTGTATTTGCATTACAATAAACTTTACAGACTTAACACACTCACACTGGGGAACATTTATCAAGGCAGTTGCACCCAAATTCTGGCACAATTTGCGCCAACAATAATGGCGTACATGCGTTACACCACATTTATTAGGTGGTTGAGAGAGTTTCTACCTCCGAGCCTTGTCCGAAAAAGTGGCGCGGTTTTGTGGAAACTCAGTGTGGTTCAGCCTGCGACGGAAAAAATTCACCACAATTTTGGCCCAGCCAACGGCATAAAGTACGCCAAATTAAAAAAGGTGTCAAGTCGGACCACATAGTTCTAACACAGGCCAGGTTTATCAACACTACCATAATTGTGGTGCATTGTAAGACTGTCTAGTCTAACTTTACACTGTAAATTGTCATCATTACCCTTGAGAAAGCGCAGGCAAAACGCGTATTGGGGTGTTTGGTTCATTCTAATCTGCTGATCCTTGGTGATGTATAAAATTTATGTTTTTGTACTTCTTTATGTGAGGTTTTGATATTATCGCCTATATGATGTATAGCATTATGTTTCAGTGAGATTAATTCTGTATTTTTTATTTAGCTGTGATTTTGTCTGTTACTGATATATTTTTTAATTGTTTATAATAAGATTTAATAAAGTGATTGTTTTTACATTTCTATATCATTGTATTGGATACAATTTCTTTGGGTATTCTTTGTATTTATGGTATCCATTCTATTTGTATTTATAGGTTTACTAACGTTACACTGTCTAGGAGTCCGAAAATATTGATAAATCTGTCCTAATGGTTTCCTGTAAAAAAGTATCTCTGCAACTACATATAAGCAGCAAAATACAGGGACATATCAAAAAGTCACCGGACCTCTTACCCCTGATGAAGCAAGTTTAGCTGGTGAAACATGTTGGGGAGGTCAGGCATGATATTTTAAATTGTGATTTCTCACCTCTGTCTACAAAGTATCACCCGCTGTAGAGGGTGTTACAAGGAAGCCTTATATGTTTCATGTCCATTAGATTAGGGATAACTGCCCAAGTAGGATGCGTGGGATCCCTTCCTGGAGTTAGTAAACTACTGTATATATAAGGCTTTCCTGTTAATAGGTGGTGTTCCACCATACTTGATAATGGTAAGGGAGTTATTACTTCAGAAGTAGGAAGGGAAAAATTGAAAGGTTAGAAATCAGGTTTTTAAATAGTGTGTATAGAGGTTAAGTACATAATAAAAGTTACGTTTTAGTGTTTTATTGATTGAAAACTGATAGAGTTTAAGTTTGCCTATGGCAAAATAGTAAATATAGTGATATCAAAAAGTCACCACCACCAGCTACTGTGCAATGGCTACAAACACAGTCAATGTAGCTCCTGGCTAGAATACCACTGGTATATATGGTCAAGCCTTTGAGTCGCACATCGGCTGTGCTGTGTGACCTTGGTAGTAACTTACACTTTGCCATCAGAATGTTTTCTCTCCTTTCTTGCTAGTACTTTATTATGTGCATAGGGACGTCTTACTACCAGTTACATTCTGGCCTCAGTGATTATCGGTATTGCACGGTATTTGGCATGATTTCTTCCAGTTCACCCAGCTGTCTGTCGTTTGCATTGATTTTATGTATTTTACATGGTTTAATGCTAGGTTGATCAGTCTCCTATTTTTTTCTTATAAGGCTAGCTTTATACTCTATAGACTTGTAACACATGCATAAAGCGATTTATTAACTAAATGAACAAATGCAATATATTATGTAAGCATTACAAGATTATTATTCACATAAGAGAAACAACCTCAAAATGTCAACATGGTGGCTGTCGCATGTAGCAGAAATGATGTCGATGGCATCTCCCTAGATCTAGGTTAATAGACTGTGTGCATGTTTAGGAGACTGCGGGACAGATTTACAGGACTATACACTACTTCAGCTGCCACGCTTAAGATATCATTACATTTCTATGAAAAGTCACATTTACAGCTCGTTTTCTAGGTGTCAAAAGTGCATTTACATTGAAAATACATATATTTACTGCATGTCTCCCCATATCGTGAATAGGGTCACAAGCTCTCCTTTATACACAAAATACAGGTGGACGCCATCGTAAAGGCGCTTTAAATGCAAAGTAAACTTATGTAACTTATGTAGCTGTGCTAGTACATAAACATAATGGGCCCCATGTATGAAAACGGTCTAGGTCTAAAACTCACTTTGTTGCCCATAGCAACCAATCACAGCTCCCCTTTCATTTCATATAGTGTTCTGGAAAATGAGAGGGGAGCTCTGTTTGGTTGCCATGGGCAACAAAGTGAGTTTTAGACCTAGACAGTTTTCATACATGTGTCTGGAGTGGACAAAATACTACAGACTATTTTCCAGCAAAAACTAGACAAGTTGACAGAACCTGATGAACCTCATTACCATTCGGTGGGGTCTATGGGTCACCGGTGGGGTCTGTTTTGTGACGGATCTGTTAGAGCACTGTGGCTTCCATTATAGACAAAATATACAAGTGAATATAGCCTAAAGGAACTAAACGGACTGGCTCGTGGGATTTGTCCAGCTCTGCTTAAAGGGATTGTCTGGTTTCTCTAAAAAATTAACCGAAAGCTCTAAGTGGTAAAGAAAAAAAAATCACCTGCTATATACAGTCTATACACCTTCCCCCACTCCTCTGTTCCAGCCCTGGGTCTTTACGGTCTACTGCTTTCTTTCTTCTACTTCTGAATGGACAAATCACTGCTGCAGCCACTCATTTACATCACCGTTCAGAAGTGAACCATTCCAAATGGTGATGAAAGCATAGGCACGTGACCCCTGCAGTAGTGATGCTCCCATCCGGAAGTAGGAGAACTGGAGAGACCTAGTACTGGAACGGAGGAGCGGTGGAAGGTGTGAACTACACTTTTTTTTTTTTTTTTTTAATTGGACAACCAAGAGCTTCCTATTTATTTTTTTAAGGCACCAAATAACACCTTTAACCCCAAAAAATAAACAAACTGCTTGTGATGATTGTTTGTGAATAATGAGGGCTGTCTCAGCTTCTCTGTATACTCATCTCCCAGTGATGGCTCTCTTTGTAAAGGATCTGGGCAATTACCAAGTCTCTAGCTGCTAGATTCACTCTCTCCTTATATAACAGTCTTATACACTGCTTACCCCTCTCCCCCATATAACACAGCCTTATATAGCGTGATCTACCGCCTGCCTGATAACAGAGGTGGGAGGGGTGCAGGATGCCTTTCTCACATTTGTTTCATCAGTTCAGGCTTTATGTATGACTGCTTACACAAATGCAGGGGTTCTGGTTACAAGGAGCCTGTGAAGCCTGGAGAGGACAGCTCTGTAGCCATGAGAAGCATGAAGGAAGTCTGCAGAGCTGTGAAATCCTCTCCCTTTCACTGCTAACACAGAATGATGATGTCACAACTCTTCAGTGAGGGGAGACACACCTACTGAGAGAAGAGACTCGCCCCTGGATTTAAAGCTGAAACAGATAAAAACAGCTCAAGTCTGCAAAAGCTTGTAATGATAATACCCTTTAAGGCTAGGTCTACACTGCATCGGACAAAAAAACGGCTTGAAAGCGGGCGTTTTTTTCTTTGATGTAGGACCGCGGCCTTTGTCACGGTTCGTGCAAAAATCGTTTTCCTGACATTGCACATACAATTGTATTGTATGGGAAGATGGCAAGAAAACGAGAAGCGCCGGCGTATGATACAACATGTTGTATAATACGCCGCTGCCGAAAGATGGGCAGAGAAAAGACGAAAAGCACCGAAGATACCATTGTTTTCCTGTGCAGTGTAGACATAGCCTAAGTGTGCTGTGGATTTTTCACATCAAACCAGAATCCAGTGATATTACACATAGAAAGTATAATAAACAGGAGGTATAACCATGTATTCAAATCTTACCAGTTGGCTGTCTACGTTGGTGATAAATGTGAAGCGCTCCACCTTTGTCTACCCTGGTCACTACCTGGTGCTCTGAACTGTTAAATCGGTTCACACGAATCACACTGGTTTTTTGCTGAGCATTGGCGTGGTCTGTATTGGTAGCATACAAATAGTTCTCGAAAACGGTAAGTCCGTATAAATGTTCAATCTGAGAAAAAAAAGCAACATTACAATGAAACGAAAAAGAATCATGCCAATTACAAAATAACTCACTCAAGCATCCAAGTCAAATCTTGTCTTACAAATCTGACACAGAAAGACATTACAGTAATAAAAATCTGATGTTGAACGTCATGAAATGGGGCCAAATGTGTTTTGAGGTTTACAAAAACTATTGCCGGAGAACCTTGAGTCTCATTAACTTTATGCTACAAATATATATTGCAGGCTTCATTTTGGTGAGCCAATTGGTTTCAACATAATCTGACCTCAAAACAGAAGATGATGAAAAAAGATAAATCTGACTTCATAAAACCACCAAATTGGAAGAGAGATTGGTCACTCAGCGCTGCTTGATTAAATTATGTCCTTGCAGCCTGCTTAAGACGCCATACGATAACATCAGAGGATCACATGGGCTGGCAGGGGTCACCCTCTTAACATATTTTCTCCATTCTCTCCAATATTAATTCCCAAAATTTGAAAAAGGATAACCGTACACCCTGAGGTACTAAGTCCGTTACAAGTATCTACTTCAATTATGCTACAGCATACGTAGGTACCTTCTACATCTGTCCACGAGAGAGTATCTGGTGATTTATTGCTTCATTAAGAGTATTTGATGGGGTACAGATTCCAATAAAAAGGTACAAAAACCTAAGACCGTATCTCATAAATGGAACAGATGGAAAGCAGACAGCTACAGAAAACAATCAAAACACACCAGTCACGCGATGGAACCATCTTTACAGCAATACCACAGCTAAAATTAAACCCGTGAAAATATGTGCTGGATAGTGGGCAAAACCAATGTGCTTAGTACGGTAATAGGAAAAAAAATACATAAAACACATTCAATTAAAAGAAGATTATATGGAATTATACTATACAAGATCTTCCCAACATACAGCCGTTTGCTCAAGTTTATAGACAATAAAAGACTTACCAGCAGCCCTTGAATAATTGTGTGTCTGTTTTTGCCTTCATAATCCACCACTTCGATATAGTCCAGGTAGGCGTCTGCCCAGTACACCAGACGGTTCACGAGATCTAAGGTGATGCCATGTGGGAAGACAATCTTGCTGTCCACCAGCTTTGTTCTGTTGTGGCCATCCATGTCACACCTCTCCACTTTTGGGATCTGTCCATAGTCCGTGAAAAATACCTTCCTGTAAATAACAAAGCCTTATGAATCTGTCGCATACATCCAATTATTAGGTGAAGTATACATTATTCCTACAGACAGGGCAATAGTCAGATCTAGGTATGAAACTACAGGTTTCATAGGTTTAAACCTCAAAATGACTGCCTCTAAGGCCTGAGGTTGACGTCAACATTTGGCTTTCCGTTCAAAATGGCTCAAAAGCCAAAAACGGACATTAACTGATGTAGACAGGTGTGCAATCTTCTGGGATTTATTTTACTGATCTGTTGTACAAGTGTTAAAAAAAAAAAAAAAAAAAAAAAAAAATGGTTAAATTTGTTCCCATTTGAAGCGGTTTATTTCCACTGAAAACTGGATTTTTAAATTTTTTTTTTAATGTCTGAAATTTGTCTGTGCATGGACAAGCAAATTAACGGGTCATTAAAAGAATGCAGAAATGATTACCCATCCATTTGGATCCATTTTCCATTTATTTGTCAAATTGCCTTTTTTTTCTCTTTCTTTTAGAGGAAAGAATAGCACAGTACGCTATGCTATTATTTCCATAAAAAAATGAAATGTGACAGAACTGAACCAAACAAAGCCTAAAATCCTACTAATGAAAGGAAACAAAAAGCCAGCCTTCCCCGCTCCTTTCCGAATCACGGTCAGGTGGCAAACCAAGCCACAGGAATGAATGTGAAAAAAACAAAGTTTTGTCCAGCTACCAATAAAAAAAAATCCAGATTTATTGAATCCACATTAGAAGCAGAACATGGAGCAGCAACAGACACTCAAGACACAGAAAAATACAACTGAAATCGATGCGTAACCGTTCTTCTGTTTCTCTGATTCCAATACGGAATAGAATGGAAAGCCAAACGCAGATGTGAACCAAGCGCAAAACTGCATAATAGATGACAGTAAATATTTATGATGATGTATGGTGGCCTGAGGAAGCCTTTTAAGCACGAAGACCCGACATCAGTGTTCTCAGCTGGTGTTAATTACTTGCACACTCATTTAATTGCAATTCATCAGTAATAGACTTTAGAGAGAATAGCAATATACAATCTTAATGAAGGGGAAAATATGTCACGCTCTAGTAGGGACTTCCAGTCAAATTCATGGACTACTACAAACCAGAGGAATTATTTACCTGGAAAAAAAATGTTTAACTGGACAATTCAAATAGTATTTTTTATTTTTTTTCTGTTCATATTTGCTTTGCCAGTTTCTTAATATATAAGATTTGATGGCAAGAATAGTACAACATTCAGTGCTATACTTGCTATAAAAATGATTGACATCACAATAAAACCCCAAAACACCCTAAGACCAGAGGAGAACAGCAGCTAAGGGATGACCATACCCACAGCAGATCAGACTGCCATAATACATACAGACTACCTAGACCAGATCCCCAATTTACAGGCCTCCAGACTACAGTGGGACATCTAAGGCACACGTCAATTGTAAAATACTGTCAGATGCCATTATAAAATCCCACCGGTATTTTACAAACGTTTTTTTTTTTTTTCTTTCGTGCGGAATTTCGGTTTCCGGATTTCGGCCTGCCCACTAACATGTACTGTATTCTGCAATTTAAGTGAAATACGACAGATTAAAGAACATGTTCTAAATTATTTGAACAGATTTCGGATTCGAAATCCAACCTGTGTAGACTATAGCTCGGATTTTCTATTGAGCTCTATGGGATGATTTACAGTTGGATTTTTGATTCTTAAAGGAGTTGTCTCACTACAGGCTTTCAGCCTACCTCAGTGTCTGGCAGCATAGGATTTTTTAATTCAGGGGCATGCTTCTTGTCTGCCTCTTCTCCTCCCCCTTCCCACTTCCGCTCAACACACAGACAGCTCTCCTCCTGCAACTGCAGTAACTTCTATACAGCAGGGGTAGGGTGAGGGGGTTTGCTGCCAGGGTTAACCCTGTGTGTGCCTGCCTAGATCTGCTGCTCAGAGTCAGGAGACAGCTGATCTATGAGTGTGGAGCCAGAGGTCTGTGAAGCTGTGTATGCTAATAGCAGAGCAGGGGGGGGGATGTAAAGGTTCCTGTACCCCCTGCTTAGCATACAAATCTCCACCATGGACAACTCAAGCAACAAACACAAACACTGTCCTCCCATCAGTGTTACTATAATCACGATGTGTCACTAATACAGCAGAGCAGGGAGGGATATGAACCGTTCACATGCGCCCCTGATCTGTTCTATTAGTATAGTCAGAGCTCCACAGACGCATGGTGATTATAGTAACACACTTCACTGCTGTCACATCCTACTGACCACAGATCAGCCTCACCTCTGCTCTCCTCAATCTGTGTAGAGAGCAGGCACACACAGGTTAATCCAGGCAGCATAGCTACACATGGGGAGTAGAGCCCTCCCCCTCCTTCCCTACAGAAGCATCACATACTGTGCGGGAGGGGCTCTGTGCTCAGACCTGTATTCAGAAGCCGATGAGTCACCAGGACTGGCAGCCAGTGAGATCAAAATCAACAGGTCGGCTGCTATAGTGATTTGAGGAGCTGATGCACTCCTACAACCAGGGATAACTCAAAATCAGTAGGACATTTGTAATGAACATATATTGCAATGCTGCTTGTTTTTTAAAGATCTTTTAATTAAAACCCAATCATTGTAGCGAGACAACCCCTTTAATACCGAATCCGCTAAAAATTCAGACCGTAAATCACTGCTGTTTTGACGTAGCCTAAAGGTTCCTCAAGGAGATCTGTATTTTTCTTTTCTGGAGTCCTCTGGACATTTCAGGGGAGTAGGCAAGCATGTTATTAGTTTATATTCATAAAAGGTTAATAGGTTCAAGAGTAATCTACCTGGCTGCTACAGTTCCATTACTCCATCTCTAGAACACTCTTTCAACATCGCCACAATCTCTGGGCAAAATGCTACACTGTTTCTAGCACGAGAAGTTGATGGCTTTTCACTTTCTTGAGCTACCCTGTTTCCCCGAAAATAAGACAGTGTCTTATATTAATTTTTGCTCCTAAAGACGAGCTAAGACTTATTTTTATGGAATTTCTTATTTTTCTATGAATAATTCACATTTATTGTTGAATAAAACATCAACAAGTATTAATATCCTGTAGTGATTTCATTACAAACATCAGTATAAGCAGCCAAACTCTGAATTGCATTAAAAAAAAAAAAAAAAAAAAAAAGTACTACGTCTTATTTTCAGGGGGGGATGTCTTATTTTTGGGGAAACCGGGTATATCCTAGACTGGGTTTAGATCTTTCCAGTATTGAAAGCAGATTTTCCTCCATCTTCAACCCATAAAGTAAAAATAAATTAGCTAATGGTTTTTTGTTTTTTTAAGAAAGCAACATGGATGGTGGCTTTGAACGAACATTTTTTGTACACTTAAGCAGACGTGCATATTTGGAGTCACATCTACAGATCTCATGTATAAATTAAAGAAAGAAAAAGTAGAGCTATGACCACAACGACTCACAAATATAAAGCAATTTCAGGTTGAACAAAACGCAAAAACATCTGCATAGCACACAATATTTTAGGGTTAATGTGTAACTGTGTGATTACATTATATTATTACATGCTTAAGAACATTCTCCATCTGTGACTAACGGATCAATGAAAAAAGAAATAGGCTCGTCTAATTGGGAACAAGCCGGAAAGTAAGGTCACGACCTATGCTCAGCCAAGAAATCACAGCATCCAAAGAGTATAGCACAGACAGCACCACATTATACCAACAAAATCACAGAAACAGAGTCACAAAATACTAAAATGTAACCTTAACTATAGATAAAAGCTAATGGTTTTTAAAGGGGTTGTCTCACTATATTGATTCATCTCTCCTCAGTCCTCTTTTCTTGGTTTCACTTTGAATTCAGGGGCGTGCTTACTGGCTTCTACTAGGCTGCAGTAGAAGCCAGGTCTGTAGCTATAGCAACCAGTGCTGGCAGCCTATCAGGAGAGATCAAACAGGTCTGTAGCTATAGCGACCTGAGAAGCTGATGCAGCCCATACAAGAGGGGATATCTAGGAATAGGTAGGACACTGTTAATGGACATACACTCACCGGCCACTTTATTAGGTACACCATGCTAGTAACGGGTTGGACCCCCTTTTGCCTTCAGAACTGCCTCAATTCTTCGTGGCATAGATTCCACAAGGTGTTGCAACGATGCTCAATTGGTACCAAGGGGCCCAAAGAGTGCCAAGAAAATATTCCCCACACCATGACACCACCACCACCAGCCTGAACCGTTGATACAAGGCAGGATGGATCCATGCTTTCATGTTGTTGACGCCAAATTCTGACCCTACCATACGAATGTCGCAGCAGAAATCGAGACTCATCAGACCAGGCAACGTTTTTCCAATCTTCTACTGTCCAATTTCGATGAGCTTGGGCAAATTGGAGCCTCAGTTTCCTGTTCTTAGCTGAAAGGAGTGGCACCCGGTGTGGTCTTCTGCTGCTGTAGCCCATCTGCCTCAAAGTTGGCCGTACTGTGCGTTCAGAGATGCTCTTCTGCCTACCTTGGTTGTAACGGGTGGCTATTTGAGTCACTGTTGCCTTTCTATCAGCTCGAACCAGTCTGCCCATTCTCCTTTGACCTCTGGCATCAACAAGGCATTTCCGCCCACAGGACTGCCGCTCACTGGATGTTTTTTCTTTTTTCGGACCATTCTCTGTAAACCCTAGAGATGGTTGTGCGTGAAAATCCCAGGAGATCAGCAGTTTCTGAAATACTCAGACCAGCCCTTCTGGCACCAACAACCATGCCACGTTCAAAGGCACTCAAATCACCTTTCTTCCCCATACTGATGCTCTGATTGAACTGCAGGAGATTGTCTTGACCATGTCTACATGACTAAATGCACTGAGTTGCCGCCATGTGATTGGCTGATTAGAAATTAAGTGTTAACGAGCAGTTGGACAGGTGTACCTAATAAAGTGGCCGGTGAGTGTATATTGCAAATTGACTTGTTTTTGCAAGATCTTTAACATAAAAAGCAATCCTTGTAGTGAGACAACCCCTTTAAGGCTAGATCCAGACAGCATCGGACAAAAACCATCGAAAAGTCGACCAGTTTTCTGATGCACAGCCGTGATTTTTGTCACTGTATTTACAAAAACCGCGGTCGGTTCTCGTTTTTTGCAGTCGGCCCAGGAACATGACGACAAAACGCCAGCAGATTTAGCAACATGTTCTATAATCCACCAGCGTTAGCACGTCGGTTTCCCACACAATCAACTGTATGGGCCAACAGCAAAAAAACGGAAACCAACCAGAGTTTCTGCAAATACAGTGACAAAAATCATGGTCGTGTATCGGACAAAAACCGGTCAACTTTCCAATGGGTTTTGTTCGACGCCGTGCGGATCTAGCCTAAGGCTACATCTCCACAGCAGTGGTTTATGATCAGATTTTTAAACTGATTCAACATTTAGAATCCACAAAAATCCGACTGTAAATCATCCTCATAGACCTCAATAGAAAATGAAAGCTGTAGTCTACACAGCACGGATTTTCTGAGGTCGGATTTCAAATCTAATTAAAAAACTTAGAACATGTTCTATAACCCGCTGGAAAACGACGATTGTAGAACTATTCAATGGGGCCGGTCAAATACTGACTGCAAAATCCAAACAATAAAGCGGTAAAAAATTAAAACTAATTGTACAATACTGTTCAGATTCTATAACAGAATCCGACAGTAATATACTTTTGCCGTGTAGACGTAGCCAAACAATTACATACTTTGGACACTTTGCACATCACCAGTTTTTATACAGAAAGGGGAACATCTCTCCTCGAAGCGAGGAGAGCACCAAAGGGTGTGTAGAGTTTGAATTGCCTTTTTGCCCTCTACCAAGCATCTGCATATCACAAGGCATTATGGGAAAGGAGCTGAGAAGCTCAAGTGCTCTCTGTTGGATGTAACAAATCCTCAATTCGCTTTTGACCCACTAGGTTTTGAGAAAGCAAAAAGGATGTTTAGCCAAGCCACTATCTCTCATCTGCATACAGCTGTTTCGGAATGTTTGTCCCTCAACAGTGCAGAGCAGAGCGATACTGGTTGGCTGTGTGGGAGGCAATGAGTGGCTCTGCACTGATGAGCGACAAATATCTCAAAACAGCTGTATGCAAATGAGAGATACTGGCTATAATACCTAGTTATATCCAGATGCTTAGAAGAGGGAAAAAAGGCAATTCAAACTCTACACACCATTTGGTGCTCTCCTCGCTTCAAGGAGAGATGTTCCCCTTTCTGAGCCACTCATTGCCTCCCACACAGCCAGCCAGTATCGCTCTGCACTGATGAGGGACAAACCTCCTGAAACAGCTGTATAAAGATGAGAGATACTGGCTTGGCTAAACATCCTTTTTGCTTTCTCAAGACCTAGTGGGTCAAAAGCGAATTGAGGATTTGTTACATCCAACAGAGGGAACTTGAGCTTCTCAGCTCCTTTCCCATAATGCCTTGCGATATGCAGTTTTTATACAGTAATTCAAGAATTAGGTACCTCTAAGGCTATGTCTACACAGCTATGTTTAAACACCGTTGAAAATCTGACTGCATTTTAACATCACCTTACCGCGGTTTTTGCCGCCAGTTTGCGCTAAAAACCGAGGCCGGTTTTTGGATTTGCCGCCGGCCCAGTACATTGACTCTACGGGAAACAGATGGAAATCCAGCGGAAGATAGAACATTTTCTATCTTCCAGCGGTTTACAAATCCGATAGTAGAAAATCCGTGCTGTATAGACTATAGCACGGATTTTCTATTGCGGTCCATGGGCACAGGATTACAGATGGGAAAAAAAATCCAACTGTAATCCTGTGCTGTGCAGACATAGCCTTAGATGCGGCACGACCTACAATTTGGGTAAAAAATTCTTGTCTAAAATCAGACAATCAATCAGGAGAGGTCATATAAGCAGTAGATAAGTGTCTCATACACCCAGTAAGGTGTGTCAAATCTATTACACGGTGTGCTACTGAGAAAAATAGGCATCTTTTGCTCACCTGGTCATTTGTTAAGCTGCCTACACAGGGATTATAACGGTGGTTTTACGTAGAGTTTTTTGGGAGAAATTGTTGCAGTTTTTCATACATTATTTTTGAGCCAAGGTCAAACAGTAATTAAAAAGAAAAAGACCTCTCCTTCCTGCTGGTTCCTCTCCTAGCTTTGGTTTAAAAAAAACTGCAGTAGCGTTTCCGCAAAAACAGTGTATGAAAAACCACCCAATTAATACAACGCACCTAATGATGCCAATCACTTTCATTACTAGGGAAGCTGTTAGAGAAAGCCACACATATGGCATTTAACAATCATGCAATTAGTTTGATAAGGCTATGTTAGTAAGGTGGATAAAATGTACAGTAAAGTAGGGTGTAAGAGTGGGATGTCCTTTTTGGGGCAATAGCTCGGTGTACTCCTTTGTTAGGCAGGATTAGGCTATGTCTACACAGTACAAGATTACATTCAGATTTTTAAGCAGATTCAGTATGTGCCCATAGACTTCAATACAAAAACTGTCCTGTAGTCTACACAGCACAAATTTTCTACTGTGGGATTTCTAAACCGCTATCCGTCCGCCGGAATATAGAACTTGTTCTATCTTCCATCAGATACCCATACAGTCAATACAGTCAGTCCGAAAACTGGCCGCGGTTTTTAGCGCAAACCCGTGCCAAAAACTGCGGTTCAGCGAGGTTAAAATAATAATAATAATTTTTATTTATATAGCGCCAACATATTCTGCAGCACTTTACAATTTAGAGGGTATACATACAGACATTACACATTAAAAGAACTTACAAAAGAGACACGAGGTATGAGGACCCTGCTCGCGAGAGCTTGCAATCTATTATGGTGTATGGGTGAGACAAAGGGTTAAGTAATGCAAGGTTTACAATGGTCCAGCCATGTTACATAAATAGGAGGTGGTTTACATAAAAATTGGGCGACCCTGCCACCCTGACAGTACATCTATATACAGATAAGTGCCTGTGAGTGCCCTAGTGTAGGGAGTGACAAATGTGTGTGATAGCAGTTAGGGATCTTGGTGGGCCAGACCGAGAAGATGTATTTTCAGGGCCCTCTTAAAACTATGAGGGTTGTGAATGTGCCTGATCGCCCACGGTAGCATATTCCATAGAACTGGTGCTGCAAGTGTGAAATCTTGGAGACGGGCATGGGAGGTTCGAATGATTGAAGAATGTAATCTGATATCATAAGCAGAGCAGAGAGCACGGGTAGGGTGGTAGACAGAGATGAGGGAGGAGATGTAGGGAGGCGCAACACTGTGGAGAGCTTTGGATGGCATTCTAACATTTGCTGTGTAGACCTAGCTTTAGACACTATGCAGCTTGTACTAGAGCCAGTTACATCAGTCTGACCTGCATTGGTTGCCGCCTGGTCCAGCAAGTCGCCTTAATGATTTACCACCGTGAAATTAGTTACACTGTTTTTTACTATTAGGCTATGTTCAAACAGCGTATGCCAGGTGTCTTAGGGTATGCTCACGTGGCGTCTTTGGATACGATTTCGGGTCCGTGTTGGATCCAAAAATCGCATTCAAAAACGTAGCGTCGATCGGATCCAACACGCAGCTGTGTGTTTGGATGCATGCTGGATGCAGCAGGATCGCACCCTATAGTTTATTATACGGCTCCTGCGGCGTCTCTTTGGGCCAAGAATTGACATGTCAATTCTTGGAATGGATCCGAAAGACGCAATGAGACGCATCGGCGATCACTCATGTGAACGCAGATACGTGTTTTACATTGCAAGCAGTGTAAAACACACTTCTCATTGTTAGATACGTGTTTGGGTCCATCTGGATGAACCCAAACACGCATCTAAAAGCGTAAGTTCACACAGACCCAACACGCCATGTGAACATACCCATAGTAGTACGCCCAGGCTGAGATGGGGGCATTCACTTCTATTATCCATGGCGCGTAAACGCCGGGAAGAAGCAACATATCATTTCTTTCTCCTGCCGGAGAATATGCCGGAGAAGATGGGCATAATTCACAGCTCTCTATGAGCTATTACGCCAGGTGAACATACCCTTACTGACTAGTACATCCTGAGAAGACCTTGTTAAGTCTACATCAATGGCTTGGTCTTGTGTCTCTCGACCGTCCCAGTGTGGTCTGGTTGGTAAAAGGGCACAAATTTCTTCTCCTCTAGAGGAAATCTTGCGCTAATCAATAATCTGAATCCCACAGGTAACTGGAGAGTGGACTAAAGTTTTGCAACAACAGTGTTTTACATGAAATGACTGCTGTGATCCAGGTGGTTTGCTCTTTAGAGGGCTCTCTTCAGTTATATTACATTTTATATTAAAATTTAAGTTTTATCATCACCATTTCTGTGATCTAAGCTCAGCCAAGTGTAGTCTAGTACAAGGCATGGACACCTCTTCAAGAAAACCAATCATGTTTTTCCCAAACGATGTAAAAAAAAAATGGTTGTTTTAATTATTCAACCGCACAGCAATTGAACAGATTAAATTAAAATATTTCAATACAATATTATTTTAATTTACATGTTAAAAATTTTTGCAAAGCTAACTATAGAGACAATAAAGTAAAAAAAAAAAAAAAAAAAAACTGCAAAATACTAGCCACAATAAAAGATTTTACTTCACAACATTGCTGTGCGGTTAATGGAGAGTGCTCACATATTATGGGCAGTGCCCCCATCAGGTATTCTCCTAATCAGTTCTTCAGGACTACTGAACTGTAAAGCTGAGCAAAGAGAGCAAAGCACAACAAAACGTCAATTGTACAATATGATAACTTCAATGAAGCTGAAGCTATTGCTTCTGTGTCAGCCAGGTGGACTCCCATATTAGTGGGTGTCATTTGAAGACACTTTGAGAGATTAGGAAGCTGCACTCTAAGCGATTTTCTATTTGATGCTCCTTATCCCAATTGCTCTCCTTATGAGCAGAAGCGATTTGGGCAATAGAGAAGAGCAGCACTTGGGAATTCTAATCCTGTGCAGATGTTCTCTAGCCGAAAATATTCTACACATAAAACCCGAATCACTTGCATATTACCATAGTCGGTTGTAGATTTTCAGTGTGAGATATACAGTCATGGCCAAAAGTTTTGAGAATGACACAAATATTATATTTTCACATGATCTGTTGGCTTTGAGGGCTTTGTTTTTTGCATTAATTAAAATTGTTTTATATATAATTTTTGGGGGGACAAGGCTTTTGATCCTTTTTAAACCATTTTGTTTTTTTGACAGGGTTAAAAAATATGCAAACCAATTTTTTTAAATTTTTAAAATTTTTAAAGCTAACTTGGTTCTGCAAAAAACCCCCGTGATTTATTAAACTTGCTTCTTTTGGGTGCTACAATTATGGCACCCCCCTATTTTTATAGTTTTGTTTAACTGAAAGCTTCAGAAAAAAACAAAAGGTTTTAATGATATTCAAAATAAGCATGCTTCTTTGCGGGGTACTCCAATTATTTCTTAAATTTTTCCCAATAACAAGCTTTTATGAGTTACTTTTTTTGGCGGGATGGGAATGACGTGGTTTAATTGTGCAACTTTGCCGTTTAATAAGTTTTTTATATCGTTTAATTCCAGTTTATGTCGGGCCCGGGATGAACAAAATCTTTTTTTTCCTGTTGATTTGTTTTTTTTTTTTTTTGTGTTTTTTACCATACAGTACGTGTTAATATCACAAAGTTTTTAATGCAGAGTGTTAAGCAGAAAGGGTCAAATATGTGCCTTCTTTATTAATTTTGGATCCAATTTTGGCCAAATTGCGATTGTCAAAATAAGGGCGTGTCCTATTTTTTTTTTTTTTTGTGTTTTTGTTTTAAAAGTTATTTACTTTTTTAAAATTCTATTTTTTTCCCTTTTTCAGTTATCCTTTGTTTTTACTGTTTTTTCTCCCATATGGGATTTGGGAACTTTGAGAATCTTTAATTCTATTCATATGTTTTAGAAAGACATGTTAGAAGCTTTTGCTAATGCCCTGGTTCCTTAATGGTAAACGGGTTAGTCAACGACCCTCGGAAAAGCGTTTCCAGAGAAAATACGGGGGACATCGGGAAAAATCCCCCAGACAACCCCTGAAGGCATTTCATCTGCCTTCCTGTGTTTTTTGGAGGAGGGCCCTTTGCCGGAACCGGCCCCGATCCCTCCTCCCTCCGTCGGCGACACAATCCGTTTGGGAGGAGCACTCCTCCTGCAATCCCTAATTTTGGACCCGTCGCTTCCCGGGCCCCCCCCCCCCCCCAATTTCCTTAGAGATAGGGGTTTTTGCGGGCCTTTCAGCTGCGCCCGGGATGTCAGTGAAATACCACGGAAATCACCCGGGCGATGCAAGCAACCCCCCCTTAAAGCGCCAGTGTGTGACTACAATCCATACGTTCCCATGCTTGCCCCTCAAACCACCGGGGTTTTAATGGAACACCAACGTGAAGGGTTTTAAAGCAGGCCTGCAATGAAGGGGAAATTGTTTTGGAAAAAGTCATTTTCTAGGCAACTATTGACTTTGCAATTAATTCCCTTTAAGCTGATCACTCTTATAACATTCCTGGAGTATATGCAAATTGCCATTATAAAACCTGATGCAGTAGACTTTGTAAAAATTAACATTTGTATCATTCTCAAAACTTTTGGCCATGACTGTAGTCCAACACCACCTGAGCAAGGCCTTCAAGCTGACCGGTACACCAATATTTCCGTAGTATAAACACCTAAGCAAAGCTTACAAAAGTGAAGAGCATTTTAAGGCACCAAAGTTGGGGGCATTGGGTTCCTATGATTATTTTGCACACTATAACAAAGACTAGCAGATGTTTTCTTGTTAAGCAATATTATGGAACATCTTCATCTAGTTTCGAGAAGTAGAGAACAACATTTCCTTATGACTAAGTGGATAAAGAAGAACTTATGACTAATGGCAATAAGACTGTATTTTCAGCAGCAGCACATTTTTGGCATTTACTTACAAATCCCCATCAAACAAAGTGTTATAACTAATATAGAAATGCACCCGACTATGCTGCAAACCATGTATTACTATCATCTATGGCAAATCCATTTTTACCCGTGCGTCTGGCCTGAAGGCTTGGGCTCTTGGAAGCACAGATTGGAGGGGAACTAGAAAGGCATGGAGAGTACAGCGTTCTCCTTTTATGTTGCCTGCATATCACATTATTTTCGGACTAGATTTTGGTTGAGCAATAAGGAATTTTTCTCCTAAATAACAACCGTTCAGCTAATTGCAACACTTCCTAGACGGTTTAAATGTGATTATTTAAAGGCAATCAGGTCAGAGGACAAAAAGGTTAAAATGAGATCATCTGAACAAAGAATTGACTAATACAGAGAAATTGCTTAATGTTGCAAAAAACAGATTTTCCAGTGAAAATCAGATTTCTTCTTTCCAAGATACATTTGATTGTAACTTTATATCTTCAGCTGTTTTTTGTAAAGAAATAAGATAAGATGTAATAATACATGGAGAAAGCACGGTCTTAAAATCTGCTAAACCCATTTCCTGCCCTAAGTAACATGTGACCGGTTGTAATAAACCAGACCTACAGAACCTGGCAGGATGTGGGGGCCACCAACCCCAGACGGGCCAAAGGAATACCCCAAACAGGCGGTCTCTTTCGCCTGTTTTTATGGGTTTACATAAGCTGACATCTGTTTGTTGGCCACCAAAAATCCTTTGGTCCACGCGGCCGTGTTGTGAAGGCCTGCAGAAGACTAAGAAACATCAGACAGACTTTATTCCATCAGACATTGGTTTTAATTTTGAAAACAACAGGAGAACATTTGGGTAATGAGAATTCGGATGAACTGGGGTAATTTAAAGTGGTAAGTAAATGTCTCAGCGATAGAAAACAAAGGGTGTTTTTAATTTTTTTCCGGGTTTGCTAATGGGTGCACATTTTCAGTATTGGACCCTATTATCTTTAATATATTCATTAATGACCTTACAGAATCCAAGCCCTTACATCTGTACCCGCCGCCTCCAGCTGAAAAACATCTCTCGAATCCGTTCACTCATTAACTTCAATACTACAAAAATGCTTGTCCCTGCCCTCGTGATCTCCAGTCTAGACTACTACAGCATCCTTCTCTGTGGCCTCCCGTCTAACTATGCAGCACTTCTCCGGGCCTCTCGACTACTGCAGCATCCTTCTCTGTCGCCTCCCGTCTAGACTACTACAGCATCCTTCTCTGTGGCCTCCCGTCTAGACTACTGCAGCATCCTTCTCCGTGGCCTCCCGTCTAGACTACTGCAGCATCCTTCTCTGTGGCCTCCCGTCTAGACTACTGCAGCATCCTTCTCTGTAGCCTCCCGTCTAGACTACTGCAGCATCCTTCTCTGTAGCCTCCCGTCTAGACTACTACAGCATCCTCCCCTGTGGCCTCCGACTAGACTACTGCAGCATCCTTCTCCGTGGCCTCCCGTCCTAGATACTGCAGCATCTTCTCTGTAGCCTCCCGTCTAGACTACTGCAGCATCCTTCTCTGTGGCCTCTCGACTATACTGCAACATCCTTCTCTGTAGCCTCCCGTCTAGACTACTACAACATCCTCCCCTGTGGCCTCCCACCTAGACTACTGCAACATCCTTCTCTGTAGCCTCCCGTCTAGACTACTGCCACATCCTTCTCTGTGGCCTCCCGACTAGACTACTGCAGCATCCTTCTCTGTGGCCTCCTGTCTAGCACTCTTGCTCTCCTCCATACCATCCTCAACTCGGCTTCTGATCTGATTCACCTCTCTCCTCGCTATTCCTCCGTCTCTCCCCTCTGTCAATACATACATTGGCTAACCACTGCCCAGCGAATCCAGTTCAAGTTAGTAACACTGAGCTACAAGGCTCTCCATAACCTCTCCCCTCCATACATCTCTGCTCTAATCTCCAGATACCTCCCCTCTCACAATCTCCGCTCCTCACAGGACCCTCTTCTCTGCTCTCCTCTTATCAGCTCTTCACGTAACAGACTCCAAGACTTCTCCCGTGCTTCCCCCATACTCTGGAACACAATTCCCCAGCAAAAGCAGACTCTCCTCCACTTTCACTAGCCTCAAAAGCAACCTGAAAACGCATCTCTTCAGGATAGCTTATAACCTACAATAACCCTGCTGCCACTGTACTACCCCACAAACATGTCTTCCCCTCACCTTCTGTTTCTTCCTACTTTCCTTGTAGACTGTAAGCCCTCGCGAGCAGCAACGCATACTAAACAGTGTAAAACACTTGACACAACAGAGAATAATGTTCTATTACAAAGGGATCTGGGTAAGTCCGATACATGCGCAGAGAAGTGGTAGATGAGGATTGATGCAAGATTATGCATATGGAAAGGAAAATGACATGGAAAAGGACTTGTGAATCTTAGGGGCCGTTCACACGGTTTATTTCGCCGCGGATTGGCGCCGTACTGCGCACCGAATTTGCGCTGCAGTACGGCGCCAATCCGTCGCAGTAATTACGGTAATCCACCGTTCTCATAGAGAATAGTGGATTCCGTCGCTCCTACCCGCTCGGCGAATCCGCCGGGCGGGGAGAAAGTCACCTGAACATTATCCTGGCGCAATACGCGCCGTGGATAATGTAAGTCTATGGGGCCTGCGGGCCCCGCCCCCGCCCCTTATTCAAGCCGGAATTGCGAGCGCAATCCGGCTCGCAATTCCGGCTTGAATAAGCCGTGTGAACCGGGCCTTAGTGGACAGTAATTGTAGCAGCCAGTGTCAGGCAGCAGCTGCCAAGGCAAATACTGTAGGATCATGGGATGTATTAAAAGGGACATAGATGCACACGATGAGAACATTTTTCTACCATTATACAAGTCACAGGTCAGACCACACATGGAATATTGTGTGCAGCCGTGCACAGGAAAGACATTGTGGAGCTTGGACAGGTACAGGCGGGAAACAAAAATAATAAAAGGACTGGGTGGACTGCAATACCCAGAAAGATTAGCAAGATTAGGGTTATTAAATTTAACAAAATGATGGCTTTGGTGTGACCTAATAAATAAAACAAAGATCAATATAGAGATCTCTCCCAATATCTATTTATACCCAAGACTGTATCTAGAACAAGGGGGTGTCCTGAATGTCTTGAGAAATAAAGTTTCTACAGAAACACAGAAATGGATTCTTTACTGTTAGAGCAGCGAGTCTGTGGAACTCTCTGCCAGAGGAACTTGTCATGGTGAATTCACTAACAGAGTTCAAAAAGAGTCTGAATGCATTTTTAGAGTGTAATGATATAACAAGTTATAGTGTTTAGGAATCTGGAGTAGGGTCGTTGATTAAGGGACTGTTCCGATTGCCAGAATGGAGTTAGGAAGGATTTTTTCCCTAAAATGAGGACAATTGGATTCTACCTCACAGGGGGGGAGGGAGGGTTGCCTTCTTCTGGATCAACACTGTAGCACAATAAACTGAACAGGATGGATGTCTGTCTTTTTCGGGCCTTACAAACTATGTAACAAATTGATGACATATGTTACCGCCACTTATCTCAGGTATACAAAGGATAATACTCCCAATGAAACCATAAAAATTATGTGAGCCAGAGCCATACTGTGTAAAGCAGGTCAGGTGTGCTGGATCACATGACCTTTTATTCATACATTTAGCAATCTGGGCTAAATCACTTTTTTTCCTTTATAAGAGCCTACTGCACTGGTATATAATGACATTTTAATACATGTATATTAGAAAATTGTATAATTTCCTATTGTATATAATGAACAAAAACAATACAGGAGTGGACAACCCCTTAAAGGTGCACATGTATATGAAGTAAACAACCCATCCTATATACAAGTGATTCCTATCTGGTTTATCTTATAACCTTGTTTTCTTTTTTCAGTTTCTATCAAATTCAGATCTCAGTGCATCAAATTAAATAGATTAGGATGACAAAAATTAAAATAGATCCTTAAGCTTCTACACAAACATCCAGAAAAGAGCAGAAGACCTATAAACTGGTGCATTTCAATTCTTCACAATAAATATAGTTATTTCCTGAAGTGATTAGTCACAATGTCTTACCCTACAGTAGGATCCAGAGCAATACCCTTGGGGTTATACAGTTCCCGATCAAGAAGGGTGACGCAGGTAGTGCCATTTTTATTGCAGACAAAAATTCGGTCATCGATGTCATCAACAAAGTAGAAGTTGCCTGTTAACCAGTCTATTGCCATCTGTTCCACGTCTGAAAAATAAAAGAAGAAATAGCAGGTTGTCAAATACATAACTGCTTGATTTCACGTCAATCGTTGAGCTTCAGTGTTTATGTGCCCTTTGTACATATACATATAATATCTATAGAAACAAAGTTTCCCATATTACCGTATCAAATTAAAGTGAAGAATGCTGCCTATGCCTTACTTGAAAAAAAATAAACTGCATTTTTATAGGTGGTTTTTATTATTCCTTTTTTCTGTTAATCTTCTCTTAATTAAATACATCTTATATTAAAGATCTTATTTTGAGGGTCCTTAAGTAAAGGTATTTTTTGTGCAAAAAAAAAAAATGTAGTAACCTTTAAGATAAAAAAGGACAATGCAAAATTGATAAAGTAATGACGTTAAAAGGGTTTTCTTTCTAGTCTGTTTCACTGAGTCACAAGCAGTTTTTTACTCACTCGGTCTACTCAGGCTGTGGGTGGTACTACAGTAGTGATTAGCATATCTAGCATCTCTGTAAGTAGCTGAGCACTACTGACAAGTGCAGGAGATGTTATCTCTTCAGTAAACACAAGGTACATGTGCTGTGAGGACTGAAAACAATGGCTTATCTGTAATCTTATTAGAGATAATTAGTTTGCTCTGGAGCTCAGTCTGCCATGGGCATTTGGGATCCTACAGACGGATCCAAACACATATCTAAAAGCGTATGTTCACACGGACTGAACGCGCCGTGTGAACATACCCTAAGAAGTATTGCTACATTCCCTTTTAAATACGGGGGAAATTATAACAAACATATATTTCAAAAACTGGTTGTTGTATCAGGAGCTGATGGCTTTACTGCTAGTAACCCATATGTAAAAGGAAATCAAACTCCACCCTCCCATAAAACAAGGATGCTTGAAGGGGTTTTTACTATGATGCTGTTTTACAGAGCCTGCTCTTCACAGTCAGCTTCAGCCTCCTATTTCCTGTCCAGGCTGTGGGCTATTCTACAATAGTTATTGTTATTTTAGCTCTGCTATTCCTAACAGAGTCTGCTAGAGGGGTTTAAATAGCAGGGCCAAAAGGTTACAGAGCTGAGAAAGCCTGCGTAAAAAGGATGAGCATCTACTGGGTCTGTATCCTTCCGCATTTGCTATTTTCTTATAATCATTTTTGCTTAGGCTTCACATGTTCACTGTTTATGCTGTCTGTCATATACACATTTACCAACAAATGACGACGTGGGGGCCACTGTAAAGGAGTTGATTTATTTCAACTCCGTCTTATTAGCATGCACCTTTCATTCAGGTGGCAATTTGTGCCTAAACCAGGCTCCAACACAGTCCCGACACCCCAAAATAACCGCTGCCACTACCTTCCTCAATAATCAAATCGGAGGGAAGGACTCAGATATCCACAAACACCACTTGCAGGGTTAAACACTAACACACTGCTCTCCAGCAGTCACAGGGTTAAACACTTAGATAAAGGCTATGGATTCTTAGAGCATACAAGGACCGAATTTGTTGAAGTTTTTAGCTTTAATAGAAAAAGGTTACAGTACTTGCATAAAGTATAAAAATACAATAAAATGACATACAAAACATTTACAAAATAAAAAGGGAAGGCATCACAGAAAACACCTGTCTGTGGGGCAAGGAGGAAACAAAAAACCCAGCTCCAGCTGATAGCTGACCACATAATTTCCCTGTTGGGATCATATTTTTATAGCATGTGACAAATGGCTAAGGTTTCATAGCTGCCCACCAGCTCAATAAGGTAATTAGTTGTTCCTGACTGGCTGATTAGAAAAAAGGGGTGGCATATTTAATTACCTCGGTCCTCTAACTGGCCCATTTTAATGTGGATGACGATTGTTAAAAGTGGTTGGCCAGATGAGTGTCAGGTCATACTTTGAAGTAAATTAACTCGAGGTTTTAAGTCCAGAGAACCACTCGTTGAGATAACCTCTGATTCCCAATAAATGAGGTTTAGGGTTTTATGGCCAAAGCAGATCAGTTTTACGACTAGGTTAATGAGCCTGTATAAACATTTTGTAGGCAATGAATACATATTCGATATGCAGTTAAGGAGAAGGTTAAACATAACACTCTTTGCTACTGCACCATATACACAATACATTACTAGGGCAGTTATAAACAGACCTTATTACATTATCATCACTGCTCCTTAATGATCAGTTGCTTCCAGAAGCTCAATTTCCTTACACTGTCTATATGCTGATAGGATAAACTTTCTTACTATCATGTATATATAATTGATATCGGCACGTAAAACTTTCCATAAAATGTTAACTCAAACAAAAAAAAAAATAATACTTAAAAGGATTTTCTTTCCACAATGATTAGCTTTTAACATGTTGGAGAAGGTAAATGAAGTCTATCACCAAATACCATGCAGTTTTGATTTTGCTTTGGTCAGGGAAAATATTGTATCTCCAATTAGAGTACACAAGTTTCTCTGGTCACCGACCACTTTTTCCCACCTCTCTCCCCTCTGACTCTTTTCTAATTGATTTACACTGCCGTGAGTCAATTCCAATCATGTTGAGTCACTCCATGCAGTGTCTTATCTCTAGCAACAGAGTTTACTTACCTAAGTAAATGAGCTTTCACTCTTTAGAGCTCTGTAGCCTTGTGTACTACATTTTGTAAATCTCTTGCAATCATATCACTGTATCAAACAGACTCTATAATACAGCACTTCATATATACTTAAAAATATATATACTTTATTCAAAGTACTCATCTCACTTTAACAAGCTCAGTTAGGAACAGCAGAGCCTAACCAGAAAGTGCGAGTAAAGCTAGCTGAGACTCTGTGAAACTGCATGGTGAGAAAGCCACTTTAAGGGTGCGTTTCCACGGACCACATACCGGTCGGATTTTCCGTTCGTTATTTGGTCTTTTTGGCACACAGGGGGGACGCCTTTTGTCCACGGTTTGCAGATTCAAGTTGGCGCCTGAAAACCGGGCAGAAAAATGAACATGTTCTAAGTTTTTTGTTATGCAGGCGGTGTAAAAAAACGTCCACTGGAAAATCACTTCAGTGGGGACTGCTGCACGAATTTTCTATTAAAGTCTATGGGGGAGTTTTGCATGTCTGTTTACAGACTGTTTCTAATACCGCAAACCGTCTGAAAAACTGACAAATAACCAGTGCCGTGGGGACAAGCCCTAAGGCCATGTTCACACGGCTTAAAACTGGACGTATTTCAGTCCGTAATTACGCACTGGAGTGCGCAAATTACGGGCTGAAAACGTCCCAGTCATTACGGTAATCCACAGTTCTCATAGAGAACTATGGATTAGGTCTTCTCTCCGTGCTCGGCGAATCCGCCGGGCGGGGAGATAAGCAACATGTAATTTACTAGCGGCGTATACGCGCCGCTGGTAATGCAAGTCTATGGGCCGGCGAGGTGCCGGCCCCTCGATCCCGCCCCCGGCCACACGGCGTAATTGCGGGGCGTGAACCTAGTCTTACAGTTTATATTTCCCATATAAACTATGTGATCCCATAGTGTTTCAAAATTTGGAGAGTAAAAAACACTGAAATAAAGGCGGCCTTAAAAGAAATAAATGTGGACACGAGAGTCAAGTACATTTTGTTATAGAGCAGCTTGTCTGTTCCACCCATGCTGACTAAGATGCACAAGAATTGCCAACTGAATAGAAAAAGCATAAAAAAAAAATCATTTTAAAAATAACATAAGTTTCTATTGTTTACACTGAGTAATATACTGCTCATTACAGTCAGCAAAACAGAATCCTCACTATATACAAAGCTCTTGTTCACTATAATATAGTAAGAATCTTGAATTCTACAGTAACTGCTCAGATGTCATGGCCACTAATACATCTATGTACAGTTAAATTGATATGATATAAATCGTTCAAAACAAACATTGCTAGGCAATATCCCATTTCAATGCTTGCATAAATTATTGTCTTATCTTGTTCAGGGGGCTTTGATATGTGATAAAAGTACAGATTCCTGCCCAGACAGCACCCTATATATTAAAGAGCAGCTGTCAGATCGGACATGTCTACTTTAGAAAATACTTGTATTATCCCCGAGATGTTACAAATGGCAGGAATTCTTCTGCCATTTTGTCCTTTCATGTTTGTTAAGGCAGCAGAAGTTTCTATGTTAGGTCTGTCTTCTGTTGTGCATGTTTCTTTGTAGTAGTTGTATGGCAATCTCATGACCCCTGATGTCAGTGTGGAGCGCCCGGGTCATCAGTTATTTAGTCGTTAATGCAAATTTGAGTCTGGTGGATTGCAGAGTATACAGTAAAGTACAGTCTTCCAGTCTGGTCCTGATATGTTAAATTAGTATTTCTTGAAATTACTGTCTACATCACTTGTGTCAAGTTCTATATTTTAGGTTTTTGCCAAAGTTCCTTTTGGGTCAATTTCTAGGTTTGAGTTTTTTTAAAGGGAACTGTCATTTTTTATGCCCCTTTGTGAGGGCAGCACAAGCTTGTCAGACATGCTGTTCAGCCCTGTGCCCCTTTTATTTCGTAAGATGTGTAGTTTTAGAGCTTTTTTCCCAAATCTTATTTTGAGCAGGTGTTAGCCCCCCCCCATGCAGTTATTCCGTTTCTACCCTATTCAAAGTAATAGGTTTATCAGTTTAGGGGGCGGGCTAGCCTCGACGGGGAGGGTTTGAAAAAAAAAAGACTCTTTGAATGACTTTTTGGTGAAAATGCAGATTTGAAAATTAAAAAACACGAAAAACAGCATTTTTACAGAATAAGGGGGACAAAAACTGGAAACAGCAGGTCTGACACTAGCTTGTTCTGCCCCAGCCGGGGGGGGAAAAAAAAATATGGGGAGGTTTTTCTTTAAGAATTAGTTTGTGTCCCCGCCCAGTGAGTCAATGGATCCTAGAGTCCCCTTTTTGGTATTAGGGGAGTTTAAAGCTTTTTGAAAAAAAATCTGAAGGAAAATTTAGGTCAGTTTTAGTGAAAAGGGTCCCAGTTTTTGGGGGAAAAACCCTAGGGGAAAGGTTTTTTTGGGCAGGTTTTGGGTATGAGAAAAATATGGATTAGCCCTCCTTCCCGCTTGGACAATACGGCGGGGGATAAAAGGGAAAGTCAAATTTTCTAGCGGCGTATAAGCGCCGCTTTTTAAAAATGTCGTGGGGCCCGGAGGGGTGCCCCGGCCCCAACCCCGCGGGGTCAGCACGAGCGCCCAAACACACGGCGTAATTACGCCCCGCAATTATGCAGTGTGAACATAGCCTTACTTTCGTTTCTGGATTGAACCTGCATGTGGAATCTCCATCAACTGTCACAATGTGCCCACTGTTTATTTGCTAAATCATCTAGCGGTGAGTCTTTCTGCTTTTGATCGATACAAAAAAGAATATCACAGAAAAAAAAGGGGCTTATTTTCTTAAAAAAAAAATACAAGGGGCAAAATTACGTTTTAAGGTGGAAAATAGACTGAACCCAGTAGGAGGCAATATAAGCCCCAATGCTACCTGAGAGAGATATAAACAGATGCAGATAACTAATGAGCAGTAGCTCACAAACCCATCCACTAGGAAAAATAAAAAACTGCACACTGGATAAGTGCCAGTTCACACCAGTATGCAAAAAAATCCACAATATTATACAAGGGGAGTGCACAAATGCCAAAAAAACAAAAAGACAACCACTCACACATCTTCTATGCATGAGGCGGGTGGTTGTTAATATTCTTGCATATAGATAAGGTGCTACAAGGAGTGCTAATTAAACATTCATATTTAAACAATGTTTACTACAAACCTATGACGACTCTGCTATTCGATTGGGTGGGCTGCCCAGAACATGGGTTGCGAGCTCCAGAATATAGTGGCCACTGTATCAACTAATACCCCATATTTTTCCAGTGTTTAATTTTTTTGCCCAAAATACTTGAAAGAGGCTGTCAGTATTTTTTGTTGGACACCCGAAATGTGCTGGGCAGCCCGCCCATTCGAATAGCAGATTCGTCATAGGTTGTAATCCAGAATGGTGATAATGACCATAAAAGTACAAAGCTATAGTACACGGCTATCATGACCCTTCAGAAAATTAAGTCTCTCTTCCAAATCAGTGGTGGTCTGACCACAGGACTAGCTGTTTAAAGGAGTCAGGTGCTAAAGCCTATTTAACATTTACATCTGTTTCAGGATGGCTTATACTAACAAATGGACACCATTTATGACAAGCATGAAAGAGTCAATACTGCTGTACCTTGCACTGCTGTAATAAAAAGTAGTGTCTGCAAGTATATACTTGTAAACATCAAAGAAACTGCAGTGCCTAAATGAGTGCCATGGTCCCTTAGCACAGCATATTGGCATGGGTGTCAGGAGTCAGCCCATAATTAATCTAGTACTAATAGCCGATCATAAGGATACGCCATTGATTTCAAAAGGAAGCATAACTCCTTTAAAGCATTGTCCTACTGGGAAGTGGTTTATTATTATTATTATTATTTATTTTTAGAGCGCCATTGATTCCAGGGCGCTGTACATTCAAGAGGGTTACAAACATAACATAAGTCAAACAAGTTCAATGCTGACAGTATGTGACAATCAACTGGCACAGGGGGAGAGAGAACCCTGGCCGCGAAGGCTTACAATCTACAAGGAGGGGGGGAAAGAGACAGAAGGTGGGGGGCAAACATGTTTGTGGAGGGTGTTGGTGACAGAAGGGGTACTATAGTTTTTTAGGCTATCCTGAAGAGATGGGTTTTCAGGTTGCTTTTGAAGCTGGTGAAAGTGGAGGAGAGTCTGATGTGTTGGGGCAGTAAGTTCCAGTGTGTGGGGAAAGCACGGGAGAAATCTTGGAGACGGTTGTGTGAAGAGCTGATAAGGGGAGAGCAGAGAAGAAGGTCCTGTGAGGAGCGGGAGATTGCATGAGGGGGGGGTATCTGGAGATTACGGCAGAGATGTATGGAGGGGGAGAGGTTATGGAGAGTTTGTAGGTCATGGGTTTGCAACTTCAAGTGATTCGCTGGGCAATGGGTAGCAGTGAAGGGATTGGCAGAGGGGAGAAGGCAGAGATGAGTACGAGGAGAGAGAGGGATAAGAGGGGCAGCAGAGTTAAGGATGGATTGGGGGGGAGACGAGGGTTAGAGGGAGGCCACAGGAAGGATTTTCGTAGTTAGGCGGGAGATGAAAAAGGGCTGGACAGTTTTTTTTTTAGTGTCGGGTTGGGAAGAGCGGATTGTGAAATATTTTCAGGTGGAGGGGCAGGCGGGGTGAGGGCTTGGATGTGGGGTTTGCAGGAAAAAGCGGAGCCCAGGGTTATCCAAGGGCAGCGGATTGTGGGATGGGGGAGTGTGGGCCCCTTTTGACTTAATAGAGAGATAGGGGGAGGGATGGAGGGGGGGTGGAAAGATAATGTTTTCCGTTTTCCTACAAAAAGTTTTAGGAGAGGGGGAGAAGAAAGAGGATATGGAGGACAGAAATCGGGGATCTTGGACAGTAAAGAGTTGATGTCAGGGGCCCGGAGATGTAGAGTTGGGTTCGTCAGCACACAGGTGGTAAGAAAGCCATGTGAGGGGATGAGCTACCCGGGCCAAGGGTTTGATAGGAAGAGTAGTGGGCCAGGACTGACCCCTTGGGGGGGACACCAACAGAGGGGGCCGGGGGGGGGGGGGGGGAGGTGGGGCGAGAATGAGAGAGTGAAAGTCCCCATCAGTGAGGTTACGAGGAGATCCGGGAAAGAGCAAAGTCCGTGATGCCGAGGGAGGAGAGGATTTGTAGCACAAGGGAATGGTCGACGGTGTCAAAGGCAGAGGACAGGTCTAAGAGGAGAAGGATCGAGTAGTGATGTGAGGCTTTAGCGGTTAATAGGGTTGGTGCCTTGGTTAGGGCTGTTTCGTGAGTGATGGGATGGAAACAAAGATAAAAAGTTTCTATAAAATGCAGCTAAGCATGAGGGCCCCCTCTAGGGAAATAAAGCATTTCAGATGGTTCTAGCATAGTCAGCCTGCCAACTCACTGTTGAAAGGGAAAAGCAAATTACCCCTTGATGGATCGTCAGAAATCACAAATATTCTATTATGTCATAAAAGATTTTTTTGTGCCAAAATTTTTGCGGCAACTATATTTTTGAAAATAAGAGTTTTCACTGAAGATTACCTTCCTTATTTAATTTAGCATTAAAACGGATGAGCCCACAATAAGGAAAGAAATCCAGGATCTGATTGTTTACTACTAGACAAAACAGAAGAAATTTTCGGGCCCGGTTTTTTTAAATTCAACAGTACAGCCCCATTCACATCACATTTTGGAACTAATTTGGGTGGTTTCAATGAATACATTGAAAAAAGTGATTCCGAGTTTTTATTGGGGGGCAGGCCGGGGAAATGGCGTTATAGGGGCGGTTAACTTATAGGGTTACTTTCTATTTAGAAGAGATTGTAAAAATAGGATCGCGGGCGGGGGGGGGGGGGGGGAGGAGAGGGGTTTTTTATAAAAAACCTGTCTGAAGCCCAAAAATACGGGAAGACGGTACAGGAAATGAGCATGTGGGTATTATGGGGTAGATTACATGGGGGGTAGCAACAATAAAAAAATTCTTTTAGGGGCTGATTAGGCCCCCAAAAAATAAAAGAAACCCCCTGGGGGATGTTCCCCCGGCGGTAGTTGAGGGGAGGCAATCTAATGAGGTTGTTTTTTTGGGAGACAATACCCCGACACAAAAAGGGAAAATGAAACCCGTGGTCTCCGAGGAAAAAAGGTTTTTTTTTTTGCCTTCCTTGGATAAACAATATAGCACAACAGGCTGGCTGGATTTGGGCGCTTGTCTTTTGTCGGCCTTACAAACTATGTAATTATGGGTCTATAGGACGAACATGGTATTTTTTCAATTATTTGCTTTGTTTTTTTCCAATTGTATATGCTTTATGTGCCAAACAGAAGAAAACGGTAGACCTCATCGTACAAGCTGATTGGCATATACTAGGTAAAGTGGCAATGCCGTATCTCCACAACTAGAGCTGATAGGTGTCGTTTTCAGAATCAGTGCCCCAAACATACTCAAAAACGGTCCCAACTTTTAAGGCACCAAAATGAGTGTTCCCGGGGTTTACACACGGTTTAAACTATTCCCTTTCCTTGTGGAGCAACCACATGTATTAGCCCAGCCTTAACCCAAATTTTACCTTCCCCCATGTTTGCCCAGATGTCTCTGGTACCTACAGGATCAGTGTCAGAGTGAAGTTACTTGGGCCCACCAGAGGAACTTTCTAGGGCTTTCTCCTGATCTATGAAGGACATGAGCAGAGCCATTTGTAAATTTTCTAGCTCCAATTATCTTTCTAAGAAGCATTTGCTTCTTGAACTTAGTACATTTGTTTTGGAAAAGCCTCCATATCACTTTCAGATTAGCCAATGCCTGGGTGTGGATTCAGGAATGCCGAAAGGTAGTGAGATGTGAGAAACCGTTCCAAACCGGGGCACTGAAAAATTTTTTGCATGAAAATCGCAGCAAAATGTCAGCCCCTTTTCTCTGCACCGAGCACATGTGTAAACAGGATGTGTGCACGGCAGCTTAAACATGCTAAGCCAAAGCAAATCAAAGCGAAAAGTGGCATGTCCTCCCTTCTGGGCGAATTTTTTGGGGTATAAACCATCTTTATCAATCTCTAAATAAATTACTACAAGCGTAGGGTTTCCGCTCTCTAATCAGGTTTACTAAAGATGAACAAATACATGGCACAACATGGCAATTGGGTTTTGCGAGTAGATTGTATTCACGGACAAGCCCAAAAAAGGCAAGAAAAGGGAAATTTTCTTAAGGGAACCCTGAAAGAGCTCAGAAAAAATGTTCAAGGCAGTGTTTGAACCGCAGTTCAGAAGCAAGTGTTGTACTAAAAGTGGGAGCCAGGTGATTAGGAAGCCAATACGTTACATCAGAGTAATTCATCTCCAGCCTTCTTACAGCACGTTCAGCAATACCACAATACACCTCGGCTAGAGAGGTTCTACCAGGGAACATTTCTAAAGCTCAGACTGTAGTTCTTTGCTGCATGGAGATTTAAATTGTAGGGCCTTATTAAGTATATGCTTTAAAGACCATTTCAAAGGACAGGCAGTCTTAGAAAAAGTTTAGTAGGCGAGTCAACACAACGTCTATCTAAGCGGACTTAACCCCTTAACTCCCAGGCCTGAAAATTATTTCATGACCACAACTTTTTTTTTTTTTTTTTTTTTTTACTTTTAGCCTCCGGTTTCAACAGTTGGAATTTTTTTTTTTTCAATGACGCAGTTGGATGAGGACTCGTTTTATTTGAGACAATTTGTACTTTATGGGGGAATATTTTAAGTTCACTTATAAATAATTGCAGAATTTTTAAAAAAAAAATTAAAAACATTTTTTTAGTTTTTTTTAAAACCGTTCACTTTTCCCCACTTAACTTTTAGATTAATTCTAAAGGTTTTTACGGTCATGTGATATTAATATGTGTAGGGTTTTTTTTTGAATTATCCAAAATTAAATTTTTTATTAAATTTTTTATTTATTTATTTTTTTTTTACATTTTTTATGGAAAAAAATTTTTTTTTAAAAATTTTTTTTTTTTTTTTTAACTTAGTAAGTTTTAGCATATTACATATTTAATACTTTTAAAATTTGTCGTCTGAACAGGCACGTTAGGGACGCAACTCGTCCGGGTCACTGGTTAGTAACGACGCTCTGGGGCCCCACTCTAGGTCCCTAGGGCTGCTGTTGAGCCATTCCCCCGGGCTCTGCGGGTCCCCCGGCGTTCCCATCCCCCAAAGCAGGGGAACCCTTTGATTGTGATGCGGTAACGCACCGCCCCCATCAAAGGGTTAAAGCACGGGGTTTGGGGGGTTTCCTCCGCACCCCGATCTTGCAGGACTGTCTGGGTCAAAGGGTGTGTGTACAGTCCATCCCGCGAGCTGCGGTGCCGGGGGACTGCAAACCCCCAATCTCAGCGACGCCAAAAGAGTCGCGTAGACAAACGACCTGCCCCACCCCGAGGGAAAAGTCGGGGAGGTCTTTAAAGGGGGTTTTTAAAGAAGACCTTGAAAATTTTCCTTTAAGGGCCCTTGGGCCCCCAAAGGGGACCGGTTTGGGGGCCCCATTTTTGAGACTGTTTCGGTTCAAAAAACCCCCCACTGCAAACTTTTACAGGGGGCCCCCTCTAGGGGAAAACCTTTTGCAGCGGCCCCCACTGAAAGGGTTTTTTTCCCCCCAGGTTTGGAAGGGGGGGCTCTTTTTTGATATATAAAAAGGGGGGTTTTATTTTAATTTGGGGAAGGAGAGAAGCTGAGCTCTGTGATAAAAATTTAAAAAATATTTATTATTTTTTAAAGTTTTCCTCTTATTTAAATTTTTTTCCATCCTTTTTTAATTTTCATCCCTTTAAAATACCAAAAAACCACCCCGGGTTTCCCCCCTTTTAAAAGAGGATGCTCTGCTGCAATATTTGAAAGAACTGATATAGAGTCAATAAAAAAACTTGATGTTAAAATTTAAATTTTTGGGTTTTTCACCGGCTCCCAAACCCACAAAATGAATAGAAATCTGCCGGAAAAGCATGATCTAGTTTGTTAAAAATCTTTAAGGGGGGGGGGGGGGGGGGGGGGGGGGGGGGGGGTTTTCTTTTTCAAACCCCTTTTTTTAAATAGTTTACTCCAGCGGGGAAGATTTGGGGATGAATTAGGCCCCCCCCTAAAATCCCTTTTTTAAAGTTTTAAAAAAAAAGAGGAGAAGGGGGGACTTCCGGCGCAAACGTAATCAGCATAAATACCCAAAGGGGGACAGAAAGGGAAAAAAATTTCCCTTAGGTAACAAACCCAAAACTTTTTTGTTAAAAGGGGGGGATGGGGTTGGGGCAGTTTTGACACTTTGGCACCCCCACATGTTTTTTATGTAAAAAATTTCAAATCTCTCGCCCGGCCATCGGGGGTTCAACCCACCCGACACCCCTTTTGCAAACATGTCCCAAGGGGGGCCAAAAACACATGCCCCCAGGATGGTTAAAAAACCCCAGGACTCCAAAATTACTAAGGGGGACCCCGGGGGCTCTAAAAAATTGGAAATACAGGCACTTCGGGGTGGGCAATGTCTTGAAATTTTTTTAGAAGGGCCCCCCATTCCACATTTTGCACAAAACTTTAAAGGGGGTTTCCCCCCAACCCCCCTTCCCTGGGCGGGGGATCAACGGTTAAATAAAACTTTCCGGGCCTTTTAAGGTTTTCGGTTTCAGCGTTAAGCTGCTTTTCTGCTAAAGACAGATTACGGGGTCTAAAGGTAGTAAACAAGAGCGCGGTTCTTACAGACATTTCAGCACAGTGGACGGAGAGAATCCAAAAAGGTTTGAAATTTAATTTCCCCATAATGGGTTGTTTTGGGCCGGACCGGGAAATTATTCAAAGGATAACATGAAAACATTTTAAAAAACCCCCTTTTTCTAGGAAAAAAATTTGGAGGGCATTAAATGGAAATCTCCCAAATTTCCTAGGCCCCCTTTGGGTATAGGAACAAGTAAAGGCCCCCCAAGGAAACCCACCCCCCAACTCCTTCGGAAAATTCGGGGGTTTCTTTAAAGGGTTTCCCCCTTTTTTTTCCAGAAAGAAAATTTAAGTTAAAAAATTTCGGGGAAAGTTATTTTAAAGAAATTTTTGGCAGTTTTTTCCCCCTTTATTTTTAAATCTTCTAAAATTAAAAAATTTCACAAAAAAATTTTGGGCCCCTTTAGCGGTAATTGGGTTATAAAGGGAAAAAATTTTCCCTTTCAAAACCCACAACCCCCATTATGAATAACTCATTAAATCCTTAAAAAAAAATTTAATTAAATGCCGCCTAACGGGCACTACTTTTAAGGGCCTTTTTTTGTTTGGTTTTTTAAATTTAAACCCCCCCCCCCCCCCCCCACCCCACCCCCCCCCCCCCCCAAAACCACCCCCCCCCCTCCCCAATTTCCCTGGTTTATTAACCCCAAATTCCCCCGGAGTTTACCCCAAGGTTTGCCCCCCCCTGAACCCCAGTGGGCTTATTAAGAAAGCTCCTCCCTACTCCCCTTTCCCTAAATTTTTGGTTTCCAATCCCTTTCAGGCCCAGGTTCCTGCAAAGGGCAACTGTGCTCTCATTCTAAACCCTCCGTTACCCCTCGGATTGTCCCCCCCTTTCCTGTCTCTCTCTTCTTTTCCTAAACCTTGGGTCCCTTTGCCTCCCCTTTGACCCCAAAAATCCCTTGCCCAATTCCGGGTTTCCTTTTCCCCTTTTTAATTTTCCCCAAAATTTTTTCGGGGGGTTTTTGGGGGGGTTTGGGGGGGGGGGGTTTAAAAAACAAACTAACGAAAACTAGGCCTGCCAACCGTGCAAAAAAAAAAAAGGAAAAATTTGGGGAACGCCCATTCCCTACTTTTTTTTTTTTTTAAATAAGATTTGTCTGCCGATTGTCTTGGTCAACTTTAAATTTGACCGGGGGAAATTGCCTTGTTGGGTTTCCCGGGTGACTAGGTGCCCCAAAGTCTATCCTAAACCATCAGAGTCTCTAGTGAAGACCGGGTTTGTCCCCTTGTAAGGGGCCCCCTGGGGAAGGCCGGGGCGCTGGCAGGTGGGTCCAAAACAGCCTTGTTAAAGGGCCCAGTTCACACGGTTTTTTTTTGGGCCAGATTGCAGCCGTATTGCCCCCGCCGTACGGGGTGTTTGCAATACGGCAAACCCGCCCCCAGCCATTCGGTAATAAACCAGTTCTCATAGGGGAAATATGGTTTCCTTCCCCCCTTTGGGGGGTTACGCCCCGTGGATAATGAAAGTCAAAGGGGCCCAGGGGGGTTTCCCGCCCCCCCCCTTTATTCAAGCCGAAAAAATTCGGCAAAACCCCCCCAAAATTACAGCTTGAATAACCGTGTAAACCCGGCCCTTACTGCAAAATTGTTCCCCTGGACAGAGATAAAAAAAATTTTTGGGCAGGGCCCAAGAGCAATAAAAATAAAGGAGGGTTTAACCTTTCTCTGTGTGGGGAGGGGGTTTTCTTCAAAATTATCAGGCCCCAGTTAAAAGTCAGAACCCAAAGAAAACCTTTCCCACTGCTGTGCTTCGATTTTAAACAAAGCGGAAGTCCGAGACAAGCCAAGAAGTCATGTACATAGGGGAATTTTAAAAAAAGTTATATGAAAATAACCCCCCACAAATTTAAAAAAAAAAAAAGGAAAAAAAATATTTTGATGTATTCGGGAAAAGTCATCTTTTGTCTGCTTTTCGGTTGTAATTTAAATTTTATGGGCATACACTGACTGGAATCAGAGAATATAAAAGGCCTCAGAACTGAGGATTTATAGCTGTGTCACTTAAAGGGGTTTTCACTCATTGATTTTTTTACCTCAGTCTGTTTTTTTTGGGTTTTCATTTTAAAAATCAGGGGCGTGTTTACGGGCTTCTATGGTGCGTTAACAGGTCTTTTTGTATAGAACCAGCGCGGGCCTTTCAGGAGAGATTGAACAGGTCTTTAGCTATAGCCACCTGATAAAAGCCCATAAAAGGGGGGATAAGTAGGGGGCCCCCAAAAATCAAAAAACAAAGTGCTTGTTTTTTGCAAGATTTTTAACAAAAAAAGCAATCCTTGTAGTAACAAACCCCCACTAGTTTCACTTAACCAAAGGGCGGGTTTCAAGATAGCCCAATTTTTAACTTTTTTTAAATAGTATGGTGTACAAACACAGCAAGTGATATCTATGTTTTTAGCCCAAAATTTCCTCGATGCCCTTGGCATATAAACAATACAATATTTTTTCGGTATTCTTTCTATTGAAGCCCCTAGAGTCTTTCCCTAATTCCTTGAAAAGACACCAAAAAACGGTAAAACCAGATTTAAAGCGGGTTTGCAAAACCTAAAAAAAAGATTTTGTCTACGCTATTTCTGTGGTGAACAAAACCCCTAAAGTATTCTTCTCTGCTTTCCAGTAAAGAAAAAAAAATTCCCAAAACCCCTAATAAGGGGGGGGGCGGGGGGGGGGCCGGGGCCGGCGGGGGGCCCCTCCCGGATGACCCAAAATTGTTGGGGTCCCGGAAAAAAAATTTCGCACTTTCCCCCCCGGGCGGATTTGCCGAGAGGGGGGGGGAGCCGATTTCCATGTTTAATAGGGCAGTGGATTCCCTAAGACTCCGACGGATTGGCCCGATTGAGGAAAAAGGCCATAGGGCCCAAAGAAATTAACCGTTTGAACGGGGCCTTTTTGAGCGAGTAGCCCCGAAAAACCGTCGAAATGCCGTGTGAACATAAGGAAGAACATGGATTACGCCTCTTCCCCCCGCTCGTCAATACATCGTATTGTATGCGAGGGGGAAAAAGTGACATGTCAAATTTCGGGGGCGTTTTGCACCGGGTTTAAAGAGTTATGGGGCCCCGGGGTACTGGTAAAAATACCTTAAACTCCTGTTTTATGGGTGGATATTTTTATGTAAGGGGTCATTTATATGCAGTAGGCAAGTGCCGGTACTCAACCCTATGAAAAATAACCAACTGGTTGCCAATTCTCCAATGATCTTTTAGACTCCTATGATACTTCATCGAGGATAAGGATTCCTGCAAATATTTTTTGGGCAATGGATGAGCATAAAAGAAACGTGGTACCTATCCAGTGGGAACTCTGCAAAAAAAAAAAAATGTTAAAACACAAAAGTATACAAGTCAAGTACAGGGAGTCCCCCGGGGGACAAAAGGATAGGGACTGTAGGTTTGTTCTTTAAATTGATTTTTATGTAAGTCGGAAAAAGGTTATTTATTAAATATAATTCAGCAAAAATTTTTTGGGGATAGTACAGGGGAAAAGTTTTTACATTTTTTTTCGTCCTGGCCCCTTTTTTAGAAGATTTCACCCAAGTTCGTTTTCTCATGTCGCTGGCTGCTGGCAATTTGGGTTTTATGGGGGGACTCATGTTAAAAGCCCGCCACGCCCCCAATCTCCATTGTAATAGGGGGTTTTTCGAACGAATTTGTGGGGACTGCTTTATAACTTTTGGGGACAAATTGGGTTTAAAATCAGGGGGGTTTTTCTTCTTTTGGGTCAACACTATGGCCCTTCTCCTCTGTCCCCTTAAAAATTTTAATAACCTTCCAGATTCTCCCTCTTACCCACACCTAACTCATTAACCCAAAAAATTTCAAACTCCCCCACTTTCCCCTTTTTAAAAGGAATGAAAAACCAACATAAAATGCTTGGTCTTCAAGGAGAAGGAGTCGGGTAATTAGCGCCCCTCACACTTTTAAGCTTTCCTGTAACAGTGCTGGCTTCGGTAAGCAGATTTAGGTAAAAAAGGGCCTGCTTTACAAAAACAAAACCCCTTTTTTGCCCCAGGTGTTAGGAAAACTTATCCCGGAAAGAATCTGATTTGGAAATTATGGCTGAATTCCTGGAGTTTAGCACCATGATGGGCTAGGAGTAAAAATTTAAATCTTCGGGGATCGGTTTTTTAAAAAGAGAGTCAGTGGGGGTAAATCCTGCATAAAAAAGTAAAACGTAGGGGAGAATGGTATATCCAGTTGCGGAATACAACTTTTCACGCATACTTCACAGTCATTGTCAATAGATCTTTTTAAGACCAAGTCTTGCTACTGCTGAGTAATAGTTTATTTAAGGAATATTGCTTTACAGTTACATTTTGTGATGCTGGGCGTCATTCACACTCCTCAATAACTAAGTTTCTAGCTGTTTATTTAGCCTTAAAAAGGGTGAAGTTGTTATTTTCCATGACGATATGAACGCTTTTTTTGGGGGGGAGATTCCCCCTCACAAAACAAAAAAAAAAATCTTTAAAAAGCCCCCCCGGTTTTTTGTCCATCGATTCTTATGTAAAACCACGTCAGCGTTCATACAACGCATTTTATTATTTTTTTTTACTCGCTTATTAAAAATGAGTAACATCTCAATTCAGTATTTGAAGCCGATTTGGACGCTGAAAAAAAAAAAGTGTCCAAATCAGCCGTGTGAACATACCCTAAGGCTGGCCACAGGGTTTCCATCCACATGCATAGGACCTCTGCCATAGCTCCATAGATCTCCAATTTAAAACACTTTTTCTGTCAGATTTTCCATAACTCAAAAAAATATTGCCTTAGTAGTGTTTTAGACCCCCTGGACCCCCTACGGATAAGTGTAAAGGCTGAAGTACGTGTCCCCCGGCTGGGAGATGCTCCCTTTGCATTTTTAGTCCTGATAAACCTAATAAACTGAAGGCAGTCTTCAAAGTTTTTTTCATGCATATTTCTCATTAAAGGGATTGTCTCACCATGCTGTTTTACAGAGCCGCAGCCAGCATCCGACTTGCACTTCCTGGTTAGGCTGTGGGTGGTTCTATAGCAGTTATTGGCTTATCAGGTCTGCTATTCCTAGCTATTGCTGTTACAGTGACATGACTACATGAGATCTATAGTCTTTACTGCACAAAGGTAAAAAGTTCAAAGGGGTTAAAGAGTACCCATGACCTCCAGGGAAACCTCATGAAGCAACAGGACTAAAATACAAACTTCCTTAAATATGCTTCATTAGGAAAATCAAAGCATTTCACCTGTAATTCAGTTTAAAAAAAAAAAAAAGCACTGGCCCTTTAAGACAGGACTGAAGTCGGCACCTGACAGCTTGATGTATCACTATGTTGACTGTTGTGCTGCTTCTGAGTTGGAAGAGTCCTTTGTGCAGGGGGGGAGCCAGGAAGTCTACATCATGAGCACACTGATTTTCTCTGGGCTGTTAGGTCTGTGCTGGATATACCACCAGCAGCAGTGTAATTTAGATGCCTGTAAATCCTGTCACACTATGTCCTCAGTGTGCTGTGCCTGCTGCATAGTATATAGTGAGCGACTCAGATCACCCTGTAAAAGCAGCTATGCCCTCAGCTCCCTCTGCACAGTTGGTACCTCTCAACAGAAAGAATCCCTTAGCTCTGCTAAGAAAGTGAAAGTTATATCTGCCCCCTGTAATACTGACATGAGTCTTCTGCATTGCTAATGACATGTATTGGAAAAAAAGTCTTATAATTTAATCTACTACTATATTTTGTGTGTTTGTGCGGAGGCGATAGGTACTCTTCAAACTTGTCATTTACTTAGGTAACCAAGCTCCTGTGCTATAGTTAAGACTCAACAAGGAGTGACTCACCATGGTCAAAAGGCAGCTTGTAAAGCAATCAGATAGGCGAGAGTAGGGAGAGGTAGTCGGTACCTAGAGAAACTTCTGTGCACTAGCAGAAGATAAAATAGTTTTTATCTCCGGAAAAAAAAAAAAAACAATAACAACCATGTATTTGATAATGGTCTTCATTTAGCTTTCTTTACATGTTAAAAGCTAAATCATTGTGGTGAGAAGCCCCCTCTAAGCTGAAACCATATTTAAATAAGAGCTAGGACACTGCAGCACCCATTGGAAGTAGTGTTCCCCAGGGCATGTCCAATTTACGGAGCCTAGCAATATGACTAGGATTAAAGCCAAACCATAAACTTATCTGTTTCAGGGTGTTTGCCCCTCATCAGTGCAGAGTTGAGTCTTCTACCCTAGACCAGGGGTATCAAACTTTTTTCACTGAAGGCCACAGCAGCATTATGGTAACCCTCAAAGGGTAATGGGACGCCACATGGTCCGTAAAAGGCCAAAATAGCTCTTAATGTAGTAGAATAGCCAGTTTCTTCCTCCTCTTCAGCACTGGGCTTGGTACCACAGAGAGTGGCTATGGTGCCTTGGGAAGGCTGTTCGAGCTTTGCCACTGCCTGCGAGTTGCTGAAAAGAGCAGTGTGGAGGTCTGTGCGGGGGCTCCGAATGCAAGACCTTGCCTCTGCCAAGCGCTGGCTGCATCCTCTGAAGGAAATGGGAAACGGATACTTCTGTGTTCGGATTTTGTCCACCGCTGCTCACTGTTTGACATATGTTCTTTAAGGGTAAAGTCACTTAAAATGTTTCATGTGAATTTGCCCTTATAGACGTAATACCTGCAGCATTACCGCCCCATGTTAATTTGCACTTCGTATAGTTTTGCTTTAATTCTCCTGGCACAGCGGCTGTAACTTGCACTTATGCATCAGTCCAAGAGATTAAGTTGTTTTTTTTCTTACATTATAACTAACCAAGGATAAGCACCGGATGGCAAGAACCCATATTCTTAACACCATTACAGGTTCTGCGGAGGAAGTGGTTAACAATGTAGCAATGAGGTAGTAAATATTTAAAAGAGGTTGTCTCACTACATTGATTCATCTTACATCAGTCCTGTTTTCCTGGTTTCACTTTAAATTCAGGGGCGTTTACTGGCTTCTACTAGGCCGCAGTAGAAGCCAGGTCTGTAGCTATAGAAACCAGCGCTGGCAGCCTATCAGGATAGATCATATAGGTCTGTTGCTATAGCGACCTGAGGAGCCGATAGAGCCCATACAAGAGGGGATATCTCAGAATAGGTAGGACACTGTTAATTGATATATATTAAAAAGTGACTGTTTTCGCAAGATCTTTAACATAAAAAGCAATCCTTGCAGTGAGACAACCCCTTTAAAAAGGGACGCCTGTTCTTTAATGGGAATGCATGACGAACAGAAGACGGTCTTCTCCTATCAATTCCTATCTACAGCTCCGAGAACCTCCAAAAACATTTAGACACAAGATCCGTGTCTTAGACCACCTAACGACTGGACGTCTGAAAAAGAAATGTACACACATCTATGAGACTGAAGTGTACAGCAGGGAGGCTGCAGGATAGAGTTAACCATGCTTGCTGGCTCCAGTGATAAAACCGGATTAAAGCACATAACTCCCGAGTGCAGGAACAGAGTACAAACAATGGGGCGGATCTGATACCAAATAAACAGCAATAGTAAGAAAACCGTTAAAGTCCAGGCCCAAACAATCAGACCAGAGTGCATGCGAGCTACAATATTAAGTGCCCCCGAGGGAGAACATGTCAGATCCAGGCATCGCCTATCATTGCTCCCAGATAGCTCTCGGTGCAGACAGCGGTGAGATGGTTCTCTTCTAAAAAGTCCTGCCACAGTCGATTTTGGCCGGGTTCATGTGTCAAGCGCTGAAATGTACTCTAATGACTAAGCTTCAGCCATCGCCCAAGTCTTCGGCTGCTGTCTGTACAGATTGTCTCTTTCCTCTGCCAGTAGCACGCAGGCCAATGACACATCCAAACTGGCATCTAAACCCTCTGACAGGAGCACAGCTGGGGAGCCCTACAGCCCAGTGCGTTTACTTCTCAGATTCAACTACTTTGTAACCTTGGCCCTTAGAAATCACTAAAGTAGCTAAATCGTCATGCATCTCTCCATCTCACAAGTGCTTATCCCATGCTACAAGTATTTGGGAAAATCATACGCAAAAACATAGTGCTCAATATAAAAGGTATAAAGAAAGAATATCATAAAACACCCAGTAAGCCCCAACTAATATTAATAACACTATTGAGCTACTTATCCTATAAAAACATGTCAGAGAACTAAAACTCCTGAATCTTTGCAATACACATATTTTAACCCCTTAAATGAACACTGCCTAAGGGGAAAAAAAACACCCATTAGGGCATGTCCGTACTGCACAATGGTGCTCTATGGAAAACCCGTGCAGCAGTCCCCAATAAATAAAATATTGAGCAAGAACATTCTTCCGTCCAGTTTTCGGACGGAATCTGTGCTTCTCAATGTGAAGGGGGAGGGCTTTTCTCCGCTCATCGCAGAGAAAAGCTGCCCCCCCCCCCCCCCTCCCCCACCCCGCGGCCGTGGGGATGGGCGCAAAATAGGACAAATACAGGCCGGCAAACAGACCGGTATTTGTCCTATGCCGTGGGGATGCGCCCTTAAATCTACAAACCATATATAACTATTATACAGATTTTTTCTCCGGTTCAGAATATTTTCTTTTTTTCATTGAGTTTTGAAAGTTCCCCTATGTACATAACTTTCTGACTTCCCCTCTGTGAGCTCTGATAGCACGGCAGTGAAGGATTGCTTAATGTTCTCTTCCAGAGCCAATATGGCTTGAGAGACGTAAGCGTTATCAGCAGGACTTGATAAGCGTGAAGAAAGCTGAAAACCTCCCTTGTGCAGAAAAAGTCTAATTTCATCTATCCCTGTCCAGAGAACAAAAGAGAAATCATTATGCCATTACCTACTATTTGTAATGAGACAACACAGATAAACAGTACGTTTAGTAGGATTAGTCTGCTCTGACATTCAGAAGTTTCATCTCTTTACTAATCACAGTTGGAAAAGGACAAGATTTTATTGTATTGTAATTTTATTTGTAATTTTTCATTTTGTTCATGGTCACATAAGAGCATTACAAGAATAAGTTTTGTATTTTTTTTTATCAACATAGCTATAAGCTGTTTTTTTTTTTAGCATACGTTTTACTTTAGAATGGCACCATTTTAGAGTACATACACTACTCACTAAAAGTTAAGAAAATTTATCTTTTGGTTGAACTTTCAGGATGAACATAAAAGTTCATCATTCGGTTCCGCAGGGCATTGTTTACAATGTATTGGTCATTAATGTGTGATGTAGCCCAAGGACATCCACTTCTTTGCCTTTCTGCGACTCTTCCAGTCTCCCTGTATCTCTGTTACAACCTGCTGATGACACTCTGTGACGCTCTAAGCTCAGTGACCACTTGCGTCTGAGAGCATCCTGCTTAAAGCCTCATAACGGCGAAGTACTGTTAATCAATTGTAAGGCGTTATCTTGGTCTCATAATGTCAAAATGTGAACAGCAGGATGAGGAGGACTGTTTAAATCTCAATTCAAATTGATTCAGGGATCAAACACCGGTTGGGTATTTTGCAATTAAAGGGGTTGTCTCACTATAGGTTTTCAGCCTATCTCAGTGTGTCTGGCACCATAGAACTTTTGAATTCAGGGGCATGCTTCTTGCCTGCCTCTTCTCCCCCCCCCCCCCCCCCCCCCCCCCTTTGCAACCTACTTCATCACCCTGATGCTCACTCCCGATTCTAACTCTCAGTCATTCAGACTTGGCATTGGGATCGTGTTCTATTCAAACTACATGAGAGTTTACTGCCTTATGCCTCCTGCTGAAAGTTGTACCTCATCCACTAACTACAGTGGATGAAAGAAGTAATAAACCTTACTGTGCCTGTCCTTGATCATGGAAATCTAGAGTAGCCCAGCCCAGAAAGCACACAGACAGCTCTCCTCCTCCGACTGCAGTAACTTCTATACAGCAGGGGGAGGGCGAGGGGATTTGCTGCCAGGGTTAACCCTGTGTGTGCCTGCCTAGATCTGCTTCTTAATGCTGAATCAGCTGCACTGTGCAGAGAAGTCTGTGGAGCTTTGTATGCTAATACGGCAGAGCTGGGGGGGATGTAAGTGCTCCTATACCCCCTGTCTCCACAGACATCTCAAGCAACAACAAACACAAACACTGTTCTGTGCTGCCCTTTATCCCACTCAGAACCAGATAACAGGGCAGCTGTGAAGTGTGTTTCTATTTGAATCTCGTTTGTCACTAATACAGCAGCAAGAAGGCGGGGATTATGATCCATTAAAACATTGCCCCCCACTGATCTGTTCTATTAGTAATTGTCAAAGCTCCACTAGACACATCATGATTATAGTTACCTCTTCACTGCTATCACATCGTATGACCACAGTATCAGCCTCACCTCCTGCTTCCTCAATCTGTGCATGAGAGAGGACCCGGAAGCAGGCAACACAGGGTTAAATCCAGGCTGCAACAGCTTCACCTGGACACAGCAAGCTGGGTGTTGAGCCCTCACCCTCCTACAGAAAGAACTCCATAATTGGCCCTTATACTGTGCAGGAGGGGATCTGTGCTTCAAAACCTGCATTGGGTGAGATGATGCTGCTGACCTCACACAGCCACCAGCAGCCAGTTGACGGAGAAAATATCCACAGATCGGTGGCTTTATCTATAGTGACTTTGAGAAGCTGATGCACTCCTAACTACCAGGGAATAACCTAAAAAACAGAAGGACATTTGTAATGAACACTATATTGCAAAGCTGCTTGATTTTTTTAATTAAAACCCAATCAGTGTAGCGAGACAACCCCTTTAAGCTCCTTGTTCAAGACCATCAAGTTGTGCAAAAAGTACTGAAAGACTAGAGATAGTCTCATTTAGGTCATTTAAAAAGATTTTCAAGAAATGTTATGTTCACCATGAAATTTCAACCAAAAGCCAAATATCTCAAACGTTTCGTGAGTAATGTATACTTCTTTATTAACTCTTTCTAGGAGCAATAGGGAATAAGAGACCAGTAATTTTACAACTAATTATATTGTTGCATTTTCAATTCACACCATTAACTACATGCCAAAAATACTGCAATACCTTTGTTTCATGGGAGTATGATTATGGCAATACCATATTTCTAAACTTTTTAAACTTTTTTTTTTTTGTATCTCTCTGTGTTCCAAGACCTATAACATTTTTACTCTCCTGTTGTCCGAGCTGTGTGGGGGCTTGTTTTTGGTGGGACAACTTTTTTATTTTTACGATTTTTTATGCGGGTACTTCTAAAAGCTTTTTGGACACTCTCTTTTTGTTTTTGATCAAGAGGTGCAAAATGGAAATAGTATCTCATAATTGTTGGCTTCAATTTTTTTTTTTTTTTTATTATAGTATGTGTTTCGCAGGTAGTTCACCAGGTGGTGTGTTTAATACCTGTTGTTAGTTGGGTTGGTTTTTATGACTTGTAGTCGTGTTCCTTGGGGGTGCCGGGGTTCGGGGTGTGGGGGGGACGGGGGGGGGGCGGGTGGTGGTCGGTGGGCTCAGGGGTTTTTTTTTTTTTTTATTTTTTTTACATTTTTTTTTTTGGTTTTTTTTTTTTGTTTTTTTTTTGTTTTTTTTTTTTGGTGTTTTTTTTTTGTTTTTTTTTTTTTGTGGGTCCCACCTTTTTTTTTTTTTTTTTTTGTGTTTTTGTTGTTGGTTTTTTTTTTTTTTGGGTTTTTTTGTTTTTTTTTTTTTTTTTTGGTTTTTTGTTTTTCATTTTTTTTTTTCCTCCATACACCGTTATTTATTTTGTCCAAGGGTGGGGGGGTAAAATGGGGTGAAAGCGAAAAAAATTTAGAAATGGGAAAATTCTTTTATTTCATGTATTTTCTTTTTTTATTAAAATACTTTTTTTTTTTTTTTTATTTTTTTTTTTCTTTTTTTTTTTACTTTTTCTTTATGTCCCACTAAGGATGGAGGGGAACAAACTTTGTTAATCATTTTTATCTGGCTAAATGGTAATACTCACCAATTTCATTTTCTGTTTGTGCAATATATATTATGCTCCCGGGGTACACGTGTGGTGGTGTATTGTTTATCGGGTTTTTTATTCTTCTCGGTCCTGGAGACCCAAAATTCATGCGCCCGGCCTTGCCGAATCCCACTGCTACAGTGTGGACTATGATATTCATGGTTACAAGGTTTGATGTTCACGATACGGTGGGGAGGGTTTTGGGGGGGAGGGGCGCGGCGGGGGGCTTGTAAGTTTAAACTGGAAGGGATCAGTGGGGAGGTTATAAGTGGTGGGGGCTTGAGGCATTTATCTTGTGCAAATGTGCGTGGAGCCTTGGGGCTGGTATGAAGTCATTTTTACGGAGGCTCAACACCGGGTGGTTTAATCAGGGAGGAAAAGCGGGGTGAGGTGCAGGACAAGAAGAGTTCGGTTTTTGGACTGCCTTCGTGGACTTATTTTTCAGTCGTGAGTGGTTCACTATGAATTACCCATGGCATCCTTAGGTGGTTTTTTTTTTTTTGGTTTTTTTTTTCCTTTTTTTTTTTTTTGTTTTATTTTTTGTTTTAAGGCAGTTTTCAGATCTCTGAGCGTTTCTCCAGTCTAGTGATTTTAGAAGACAGGGTCACTGGGGTTGTTCCATCCATCAGACATCTGTTCCCCCCTGCTTCACCCCCTTCTTCCATACTGGTTTCTCGTTTTGCAGTCTTCCAACTCTGTCTCGTTTTGTGGGGCTTATTTTATGAGGGTTGTCGTGGTGTGGGATGATGTTCACTTCGCGTGATTTTCGTTTGTCTCACTAACAAGGATTGTCTTTTTTTTTATGTTCAAGATCTTTGCAATAACCAAGTCACTTCTCTTTCTTTGTCCAACATTAACAGTGTTTGTTCTATTTATTCTGAGATATCCCCTCTTGTATGGGGGCTATTTTTCTCCTGCATCCAGACATTCCTCCTTCCCGACTACTTTAGAGCTCCAGACCTTGTTGTTTTTTTCAACTCTCTCCCTGATTGGGCTGTTGCCAAGCACTTGGTTTGCTATTAGCTACTAGCCTGGTTTTCTATGCACTGACTAGTGGAAAAGCCAGTAAAACCTTGTCCACTGAATCTGGCTATTTTTTTAAAGCACGTGGGGTGGAAAAACAAGGGACGGGAAAACAAAAAATCAGGACTGAGGCGAGATGAATCAATATAGTGGTGAGGACAAACCCCCCCATTTTTTAAAGGTTTTTTTTTTTTTTTTTTTTTTTGTTTAAACCATCCTTGTAATGTAAATTTAACATCCTAAGGACCATGGCCTCTTTTATTGAATTTGGACTTTGTTTTGGCCTCCATTGATTTTAATTGTGCCACACCGTGTGAACTTTGAGGAAAAGGAAAAAAAACTGCCTTTTACACTGGCTTTAGGTGCGGAGGAGGTGGCGGAGTGGGTGGAGAAGACAGGATAGGATAAAGAAAGATATGGGGAATACTATTTGGTTTATTATATAAAACAAGCGAGGAGGTCCAGAAGATGGGAGCAGTTTGATTGGACCTCGGGGCTCAAAATGGGTACCCTGCAGTCAGCTATATTCATCAGGAGAGGGGGGAGGGAAACTTGTGGGGTAATATCCCCGACAGGAAGCGGAAATATCAGTGAGCACGTGCCCTGGTTTTAGAACCTATAAACCCTCTGAGGATCACTATCCCTATACACAGCCCACTGATGGTTCACCCTTTACAGTGGAGCGAGGGCCACGGACACTTTACATTGTCTCATCTGTTCATTAATATGTTATCCCTATTGGGGATTGTGCGTCCTCCTGTTATGATCGCTTAGGACCCCTGATGTAACTGTAAGTAATTTTTCTGAAGTCGGTGTTCCCTAATCTATATTTAGCACTATCAATCCTCTTCTTTTTTGGAAGAAAATAAATTGCCCTTGAGAGGTTGTAGATCTTTTTGGCCTTTCCTTTGCTCTAATGTGGCCCTAACATTGATTGTTTATTTTGGGGGTCTTCCTAAATCTTCCCATTGCTGAGGTTTGCATCAATTTTTTCTATTTCTTCATTGTTGGTCAATGAAGTATGTATCGAAAAACTTGTCATGTTAGTAGGACTCAGGACATTGGGACTTAAATAGGGGCTATATCTCTATCCTTGCATTTTTGTAGGGTCACATTATTTCTGGCATAGAGGGCCAGCTGGAACGAGGGTAAGGAGCCGCCTTTATCGCGGGGCGATCGATTGCGACCATCGTTGTTTATTGGTTTTAGAGCGATCACATTGAGTAGTTTATTAGGGATGTGTTTTTAGGGTTTTGTTGCGGTTTTTTTATCGCTGTTTTGTGGTTTGTTGGAGTACCTTGTTGGGTGTTGCTTGAGTTATGTGTTTGCAGGGACGAGTCGATAGTTTACTCCATACGTGCTTGTGCGATGTACCTATTTTATTTTTTAGAGCTGTCTAGTGGTGGTGGTGTCCGGGGATCGGCAAGTCCGAAGGGGAAGTGCGATACGTTGGTTGGAGAAGGGGGGTTGGCTCTTTTGAGAGGCGGAGGGGTGGTAAGGGAGGGGTTAGGGAGGCGGGTTTAACCCACGATTTGGTCTTTGTTTTTTTAATTTTTTTTTTTGCTTAAGTTCTTCTTTTTTTTATTTCTAGATTATTCTTTACTTTTTCGAGTATAAATTAGTTTTTATCATTGGTATCATAATTATACAAATAAATTAATCTAAATTACTATCAGACTTCCGATTTCCACTATTCTGATTTTTTAATTCGGGTCAAAACACTAGTAGTCTAGTAGTTACATTTCTCTCACTTACCTTTTTTAAAAAATAATTATACAATTAATAAAGTGAAGTAAGGCAAAGTTTTTGGGGGCTTTTTTTTTACCTCTTTTTCTTGAAGTTTATATTTCTTTGGCCCCAACATGGAGGTCTTTTTTTTTTTTCAAGGCTGCATCTACCTACTCTTTATAGTAGAAAGCGCTTTTGGGCTTTTTGTAGGTTTTGGCGTTTTTTTTCTATCAGCCCATCAGCCTACAAGTCGGGGGAGAGGAGAGGGTGAGAGGGACGGAGGAACACCTCATCATCTGACTCTTCCTCCCTCTCTCTTCACCCATTTCAGTCTGTGATGTGCCACTATTTTTATACTGTCTGTTGGTGGCAACAAAGAAAAGGTGCACGGCCCCCCTAAACAATAGTCTATGTCACCAATAATTAAAACTCATTCATTAAATTGGAGGGTAATAAAGAATTGGCTAGGGCTCAACCGGGCGGAGGACGTGTCAGAGTTATTGGTTGGTTATAATGGGCGACACTGTGTTAGGACCGGTTTAGGTAATTCAGACACTGCATGGCCTGCTTCAGTTGCTTTGGTCGGTCGTGGCGGACTCAGACCTGGGGTTTTTTTGTTTTTTAAAGAAAATTTGGTCTGTCCTTGCACATTTATTTTTATTCAGTCCAGGGTTTAAATCTTGTGGTTTAATGTTTTGGAATCCAATATTATGTTTACGGTTTTGAAATCTTGGGGTTAGAATTACTTTTCAGAAGATTATTGTATAATCGGGCAATCTTTTCGTGTCTTATAAGGTTTAGTGGGTTGGAGAGAATGTTAAAAGGCGCACTTTTGGCAATTTCAGGGTTGGCTAGTTAGCGCTCTTTTCTTTGTTGTTTTTTGTTTCTGGGTACACCAATCAAGAAAGATGGCGTTTTTTAGTTAAAATTATTTAAGTGCTGTGTCTGATGGAAAGAGGCTTAATTTTTTTATTAACTTTATAAAACATGCTTGATCTGATTGTGTTGGGTGGTTTCATTTTTATTTTAATTGGCCACAGGTTTTAGAGGTGTTGCCTTTGTACGCACACGCTGGTTGATAGATTACATATTACACTCACTTTTTATATATATATAACTCTTCCCGAAGCTGTAAAAATTGTCATCTGTATCGTGGAAAAATAAACGCAGAGGCTTATATTATATATATTATATATATATATATATATATTATTTATATATATATATATTTACACACACACACTCATATAATATATATATATAGTTTATATATATATATATCAATATTATATATTTATTTTATATTTTATATATTCACACACACACACAACAAACACACACCACACACACACACACACTCACCCCAAAACCCAAACACACAGTTCCCCAGACTTGCGCAATGTTCCGCTCTTTCATCTGTCTCCCCCTCTCTAGATACAAACCCGAAAGCAAAAGACTTATGGAGCATGGCTGGCATGCTGCACACCACGAGCACAATGCGATACAGAAAGTGGGTGGTGGGCATGAATCTTATATACAAGGGGCACAGACAGCCAAAACAAAGGTTTATTAAAAACTGTTTCCAAATGCAATATCCAAAACAAAAAAAAATAACTATAAAAAATACTTTGGAGTTACAAGTATAGTACATTTAATAAAATAATTTTATATATATATATATCTATATTTTTTATATATATTATATATATATATATAAGATATTATATATATATATATTTATATATATATATATAGTGTGTTGTGTGTATATGTGAGAATAATGTTTTTGGTACAGTTTGTGTATGTGCTCTGTGAGAGACCGAGGGGAGTGCTAAATAGAGGGCGGGTACTTAATAGCAACAATTTTATTAAAGACAAAGAATGGCTTGGAGAGAAGGGAAACCATTTTTTTGGACAGTTGATCTGAACTGGAGGTTTTTTAAGGGGTTAAGACAATTTGTAAACCATCGGGAGGATGATGGTACGAATAATAGATACAAAATATGTGTATAATTAGCGGTGACTATGTCTCACAAACTGTGTACACTCTCATGTTCATGTCCTAAGTAGCTCCCCTCTAGCCCTGAATGTAGTTTTTTTCTTTAAAAAGCGATCACTCCTTTTTTGAAACAGTGTTTTTTTTATAGGGACCCTCACACCATTTCCCCTATCCCCCCCCCCCAACCAAATGCAGTCAGCAAATATTAGTACTAAATTGATATCAAGACCCTTCCAAATCTTTAAAGGGGTTGTCTCACTACAAGGATTGCTTTTTAATGTTAAAGATCTTGCAAAAACAAGTCACTTTGCAATATGTGTCAATTAACAGTGTCCTACCTATTCCGAGATATCCCTCTTGTTCTGGGCTGCCATCATGCTCTAGTCACTATAGCTTACAGACCCCTGTTTGTGACTCTCTCTGATAGCAACCACAGTGCTTGGCAGACTATAGCTAACGACCTGGCTTTTCTTCTGATGCCTTGTAGAAACTAGATGCCAGGGTAAACACGCCCCTAAATCTCAAAATGAAATCCAAGGGGGAAAAACCAGGACTGAGTAGATGATCAATGTAGTGAGACAACCCCTTTAAGGTTGCCTCCTCGTACAGTAGACACTGAAACAGCAGAAAAGTGAACCTCTGAGCTCAGTAACCATCACAATTGCGAATGTTATGAAGAACAGAAGTTCACTAATGACCAATACAAGATCTCGTTAAAAACTGTACGGAGTATATGCCTGGTGCGTGTGTTCTACTGTGTCGTTTGACACATGGACATTGAAAAACTTTCACCATATTCAAAATGATGGATAAATCTCCCTACTTGAGGTCGGGAACAAAGGGGGCTTTGTCAGAAAATTGAGAAAGCCGTCTCATGCCATGTTGTCACTAGAATAAAATGTTCCATTCTTTTCTAGACGTTGCTTCAATGTGAAACATGAATCAAATCTGACCAAACCCGCACACAACTCCCTTACAGGGTAAAGACAATAAAAAGCTAACTACGTTTTCACTGCTTATAGTGCCAAGATGGCTACTGTAGCGTGGACGGATTCAAAAGCCAGGTCCAAGTGTCTTCTCAATTCTAGAGCAGCCGGGCTGGGACGACGCCTCTAAGCTGGTTTTCTTATAAAAATGTTAGTGGGGTCCAAAGTTTATAATGGTCGCATAGATGCAATTTTTTTTATGGTGTCAATAAAACATTTTATATTTGTATGAACTTACGGTGAAGACTTAGTGAAATGTTGATGGTGCGTTCCTCTGTAAATCCCTTGAGGTTCGGAATCTTGGCGCAGTTTAACGTGGTTTGGGCTGGGCTATCCCCCATGTTGATCCAGCACACAGTCTCCTCAGCATAGTTAAAATCCATGGCTGTAGTTTGCTTCGTGCTGGTTGGTGTTATTAATACTTGACACCGGTGCTCCGTTTTAATTGTATTGTGGCCCAAGTTGTTCTGGTGTGCTGGCAATTAAGACATAGGACTGTCGGGTCTTCTACTGGCTCTGAAAAAAGAAACAACATTTTAATGTTTTATAGCAGTAACTCATAAAACATAACAGTCAAAAAAGCAACATCCCAAAATGTCTGCCAAGATCTAACTGGATATATTTTGCCAGCTTGGAACCTGAATTACAAATACAGAAGCATGTTACGATCACAATGCTAGATATGTTGGTTGCAATACTTTTGTACGAGTGGTTTTACACACAGCATTTTTCTTGGTAAAAATTTCTACTGCTGTTTTTTTTATATGCCATATTATGTGTTCAGAGCCAGGTTGTTGGCTCTTTCAGTCTCTTCTACATCTCTGCCTGCATGACATCTGACACTCTAAGGCTTCAGTTGCCACATCTGGTCTGGAGAGCATTGCAGCTTGGAACCTTTGCAATGGCGAGATCTGCTGCTCAATTGTAAGGTGTTGTCTTGGTCTCAAATTGATCCCCTAGATTTATTGGGATTAAACACCAGTTGTGAATTTTGCCATTACGGTTTTAGTTTTTAGAGCTCAGCACGTATGTTGAAGATAAGTACTGAAAAAGTGGAACAGTTGGACATGTGTGCTATTCTAATGTTATTGATGATCTCATTTTCAGTGCATTTAAAAAAAAATAATTTGCAAAGAATTTTCATAATTATAATTCATCCTGAATATCTAAACAAAAGCCAAAGATCCCCAACTTTCTTGAGAGTTGTGTGTACTTTTCGTTTTGACGATAAGTCACACCACCTATTCTACATTCTTTCATTTATAAAGCGATGCAATATTCAGCACCACAGCTTGTACATGGTTCAGTATTTTCAAATTAATCTCTATGCTCATTGGGGCTCACAGTCTAAATGCCAAAAATGACCGCCAGGAGATACCCACCACACCTGATGCATGTTATACCATTGGTGAACCATGAATAGCATTACTTGCATTGTGGTTAAGTATTTAATTGTTTTTATTTGCAGCACAGTGTCCCAGTGGATAGCACTGTTGCCTTACAGTGCTGAGGTACAGGGTGTAAATCCGATCAAGAACATCATCTGCAAGGAGTTTGTAGTTTTTTTCCTTGCTTTGCATGATTTTCCTCTGGTTTCCCCCACACACCAGAAAACATATGGATAGTTTCATTTGGAACTTGGATTGGGCGCGCGTATGGGTGAATAATGAAAATGTTTGTACAGCGCTGGGACATATAATGGTGACAATAAATGTAGACAAAAGTAAGACTACACAATGCTTACGGTTCTTAGCTTTGCAGGACTTATTGTCAGGCTGTAGCAGATAGCCCTCTACACAACCACAAGTGTAAGACCCTTCTGTGTTCTGGCACGTCTGACTGCAAGTTCCATAGAGCGTGCACTCGTCAAAATCTGGGGATACAGCAAAGAAACAATACATAAAATGATAAGAAAAAAGAAATAAAATAAATACATTTTATTGTATACTTAGGTTTGGTAAAAAAATGGTAAATAATTGTCTTAGGTCAGTAAATACTAGATTCAGCTTTGGTAAATGTACCAGCATGTTACATGTTTGGTAACATTAAAAATACACAGAAGGCCCCGATTTATGTTACCTTGAAAAATGTATCTCATGGATACCGTAGTGGGGCCGTGATGGGCAAAAAAAAAAAACCATAAAAGGTGAATACAGTCTGAATTGGACCAAATTTGCGTTTTTTCCTGCATATATAAGCTTTATGTGCTGATACAATAGTATGATCTACCACACTTCCCTGTCTGATACATAAAGAGCGACATGTGTGATTTTTGGCACCCAGGCGCCATTTTTTTTCCGCGCATTAGTAGCGTAGAATGTGCCTGAATCTATGAACCTGTTCTACTGCGGGTCATAGATTTAACACTACTTTCTAGCTACAAACCACCAAATCAGGCTCAGGTAAACTACTTTTAAATTGGTCTACCTGGTCCAGCAGTAATTAGTGTGGAAAAGCCAGACACAAGTCACAAATGTGTAGAATCATACAGTTGTAGTGCGACACGCCTCCAGCACGCCCCCCGATTCTAAGGCAACATTACGAAGTGCCAGTAGGGCGCTTTTTTTTGCGGCTACCTGAATGATTGTGGTCAAGTGCGCCTGCTCATACATCAAGCGCGCCACAGGGTTGTGCCAGTTTTCTGCGGGCTAAGAAATGATGCCAGACCTTCTGGCTGCAGGGCCCCCGTACAAACATGTCGCCCAAAGTGTACATGTTCGGTAAACAGAGAAAAAGTAATCCAATTTAGACTGTTTAACCTATAAATTCCTCATGCCCTGTCATAGCCCTGACCCTGTCTGTCAGTGTAGATTTTGCAAGGCATCCTGACAGCTACCACGAGAGGAGTCCATAAATGTGATGTGGATGACAAATCCTCAATTTGCTTTTGACCCACCAGGTCTTGAGAAAGCAGGAAGAAAGGATTTTAACCATGAGGGAACAAACACTCTCGAAACAGCGATGGTTGTTAAGATGCACGAGATACTGGCTTCGGCTAAAATCCTTTTTGCTTTTCAAGACCGGTGGGGGTCAAAGCAAAACAATGTTAATGTAGTAGTCAGTTGAAGCCTGGGAAGAATAACCGTGTTTGTGTATAATTTATGTGCCATCAATTTTATAACTAAGCACACTGCTCATCAATTGGTCTAAATTCAACATGGAAACAAAATGTTGCTTACACCAACCAAGTTGAAAAAGGACAAATTGTGCACAATTTGCCATTTTCCTTCCACGGGGTCACGTGACCTCTTAGGCCATGTTCACACGGCGTTTTTGGACGAGGTTTTCGGAGTCGAGTGTTTCCTCAGCACACAAACGCTTCCAAAATGCCCCCTGTTCATTTTAATATGATTCCCTATGTAAAACTTGTTGTAGTTCACACACGACGAGGTTTTTTTTCACGCTTCTTTGGAAGCAATGAAAAAAGAAAGGTCATTGTCGATTCTTGAAGCGCATTTACGGCGCACTTTTGTCTGGTATTCATTTGTATTGGGGTGAAAAACCTCATCGATAAAACCTGATCCAAAACCTGATCAAAGCCTCGTCTCGAAGACCAGCGTGTTTTCAGGCAAGTTTTTTTTCTGGGGTTGTGGTTTTATTGGCACGAGGGTTTTTGGGCGAGGGAGGAATCGCTCGGATATCATCTGTCCAAAAAACCTCATCCAATAAACGCGCTGTGTGAAACTTGCCTTAGTCTATGTTCACTCTGGATTATTTTGGAGCGCATTGTCGCCACGTATTGCGTGCTATACCTGCACTCTAACTACGAGCGAAAATGCACCCAAAATCATTTGGTAATCCGGTTCTCATAAGAGAACTATGGATTTTGGCCTCCTCTCCTGGGCGAATTAATTCCGATTCATTGTACACGGGGGGGAGGGGATAACCGAATGTCATTTATTGAATGTTTTGGGGACCAGCGGGGGCTGCTGGCATCCCCCCCCCCCCCCCACCACCACTATTTTTCTTCTCAAAATGGTGTACAAGTGTTGCCAAGCATTTTGCTTGCAGAGGCTGATGAGGGTGGGTTAACAGCCTTTTCAGTTCTCAGCCTTATATGAAGCATCATAATTGGTCTGCATGGTTGTCATCCCAGAAGGAAGCCTCTTCTAAAGATGATGCACAAAAAAGCCCACAAACAGTTTGCTGAAGACAAGTAGACCAAAGACATGGATTACCGGAACCATGTCCTGAGGTGAGATGGTGTCAAGCATGTGTGGCAGTAACCATGTTAAGAGTACACAGACAAGTGTGTGTTGCCTTCAGTAAAGCATGGCGGTGGGAGTTTTGGGGCTGCATGAGTGGTGCCAGCTGTGGGGAGCTACAGTTCATTGAGGGACACCATTGATTAGCCTACGTGCACCCGTGGACATAACCAAAAAGCAGCGCATGATTCACCTCCTCTTCAGTAACTGGGCGCAGCGGCAGTCGTATTCCAACATGATATTGGCCCTCAAACACTTCCCTCCAAGGACGGGACCACCAGCCTTGCTAAAGAAAATGAGGGGTTAAAAGTGCTTGACTCGCCAAGCATATTCTGACCTAATACCCTTTGAGCATTGTGGGGCACTCCTGAAACGGGAAGGTGGCGGGAGCGCTAAGGTCTCAACATCCACCAGCTCCGTGATGATCACCAACGAGGAGAGGGTGAGGTTTACAGTGACTGCACACCTGTGACGGCTCCAGTTGCACTCCTTATCCAAGAGTGTTTAAAATGCGTGCTGGAAAACTAATCGGCGGCACGGGCGGGCCACCACAATTATATTGACACTTTGGGCACAATTTGTCAATTTTTACTTAGGGTTGTACTCCCTTTTATTGCCGGCGGTTTAGACATTGTTGCTGTGTGCTGAGTTATTGTGATGCCACACTAAATTGACACTGTTATACATGCTGTACACTGGCTACTTACATCGCATTAAAAGATCATATTTTCAGTGTTGTCCCATGAAAAGATACAATAAAATATTTTTTAAAAATGTGAGGCGTATTCTGACTTTGGTGAGCTACTGTTACATTAGTAATGAGTTTTGAAAATAATTCTTTAAAAACCCACAAAAAAAATTTCCGCCCAAAAATCTTGTCTTTCTCGTGTATGCAGATTTCTGCTGTTTTTTGTGTTTTCTTGTCTTTTAGATTAAAGAGTCTTCCCTTTTCTCTGTTCACCCTTCATGAAAACCAATCGCTGTCTGTTACCCATTACATGCAATTGCTTAGGCTTCATTCACACTTGGGTGTTTTGATCAGTATTTTGTTTCAATATTTGCATGCTCAAACGAAGAGTGGGTCCAAAGCATGGAGCAAGATATAGAGCATTTAATAATATTAACTGTGTTTAGTTTCCATTCCTGGTTCTAGCTTATAAATACTGAAGCACAACATGACTTACACTGTATAAAGACGTGTCAATCACAAGACTTAAAATTCTCAAATGAAAATCAAGCCAAAGCACATGCTTTATACTCCTCTAAATCATCACGGCTGAGTGCAGGGGATTTAGCCTCTGCTCATGCCGTGTTCCCTCATGGACAGTAATAATGGCATAGCCTGAAAAGCTATTATTGCCGCCAAGACGAAACGAACCCCCAGGGAAACCCAACAGATACCATTACAAATCATTAGGATGTATCCGGATCCATTTCACAAGGAATCTGCTAAAGTTGTCATGGCTCAAGTGATAATGGAAGCCTTGTGGCTAATGTGAACAGAGCCATAGCTTAAGCCAGCAATTTTATTCTAGATGCTATGACACATTCCCATAGTAATTATTGCCCATATGACTACATATCTGCTTCCAGCAGTATTCTGTATTATAGAACAAGAGGGTTTCCCTAGGTCTGTGGAGAAGTGTGCAACACTTAAAATAGTCTGAGCGATTTCTTTTAATACATAATGTGCATAGATCCAAAATTGGTGCAACATGTGAAAATATGACCAAATTGAAGCCAATACAACTCTATGGAAAACTGGAAATGGGTCCCGAATCCCCTAAAGCTCAACTTAAAGGGGTATTCCAGCTTTCCATCAATAAGTGTGAAAGAAAGCTGAATCTCTATTACATTAAAGGGGTTGTCTCATCTCACAGCTTCATAGGATGCATGAATGAAATAATACTGCTTTGCTCTGTCACTTCCTGGTCAAGCTGTCTGAATACAGAGCTCATATGCTAATTACAGACTTCTACTAATTAGATAAATCTCATGCTGTCAGGACCAGGGAAGCTTCTGAGTTAAAGTAAACAGTAGCAATTACTGTCTTTTGTCTGAAAGAACAGATAAATAAGCTCTCACTGTCTGGAGTTCTATGCTGCAATGACCTGTGTGATGACATCACTCCCTGCTATCAGATAGAACAAACAGCAGGGGGGAGAAGGAGTACACAGGTCGGTCACTTGGGAAACCTGAAAGCCCTCAGAAGGTGATAAAATTACTTGTAGTTCCTCAACAAAAAAAAAAATGCAATGCAATATATTTGGAAAACGTGTTAGTGTTCCCAACATGTTGAAAGCTAATCTTTGTAGCGAGACAACCCCTTTAAGAGCAACAGTTAATATCTCTCAAGATTTATTTATACCCAGGACTGTATCCAGAACAAGGGCGCTTCTTCTACATCTTGAGGAAAGAAAGTTTCTACATAAACACAGAAAGGGATTCTTTACTGTAAGAGCAGTGAGACTGTGGAACTCTGTGCCAGAGGAAATTGCCATGGTGAATTCAATAACAGAGTTCAAAAAGGGTTTGGATGCATTTCTGGAGCGTAATATAACAGGTTATAGGGTCTAGGATTCTGGGGAAGGGTTGTTGATCCAGGGATTTATTCTGATTGCCAGACTGGAGTCGGGAAGGAATTTTTTTTGCCCTAAAATGAGGACAATTGGCTTCTACCTCATGCGGTTTTTTGCCTTCATCTGGATCAACACTTTAGCACAATAGGCTGAACTGGATAGACGTCTTGTCTTTTTTCGGCCTTACAAACTATGTAACAATTCACCACTAATTAATCTGGTGACTACTATAGATTAAACAAGTCCTTACTGGAAATCACTTTCCACTTTGAGCATTGGAGCTTGTTTGGGTCATGTATTTTAGATCACATTTATCATGTGTTTTAGCCAGTTTTAGACACTTCTGTGCCATGTTCAACAAAAGAGCGTGCCTTTTCTAAAAGTAGGTGTGATTTCACAAGAAGGGGCGTAACTAAGTGTGATGCCGTGTACTATAAAACGCACCAAAACTGTGCCTTAAAGGGGTTTTGCCAGGACGTGCCTTATCTGCTAAGAAGCAAATGTAAACAAGCCACGGAGCTGAGAGAGACAGACAGCCAGAGCACAGAGCTGCAAAAGGGATCGTGTGAAATGCTTACTCAAATAATCAAACTACAACTAGTGGATTCTGTATACAAAAGACAACACCTTTTCTCCACAGCAGCTTGAAAGCTTCTTCATGTTCTCTGTCATCAGATAAAGCAGGGATCTACTCAGATAATCACATTACAACTAGTGGATTCTGTATACAAAAGACAACACCTTTTCTCCACAGCAGCTTGAAAGCTCCTTCATGTTCTCTGTCATCAGATAAAGCAGGGATCTACTCAGATAATCACATTACAACTAGTGGATTCTGTATACAAAAGACAACATATTTCTACCCAGTGCCTTGAAAGATTCTGCAGCTCAGTCTCATCAGATAAGAAGTGTGATCTGAGCAAGCCCGGCCAGCAGCTCTTGTCAGGTCGTATCTAATAGAAACTTTTAAGTAACTAAGGGCAGGTAAGGCAGCCTGTAGCTCTCTCAGGCTGCACTTTTTGTAATCACATATTTAGAAAAGTGATTAAATACCCATTTTGGAGGATCCCACGTCAACATTACATCATGCCAAAACCCCTATAATTATTCTCACAAACTAGGCCAACAAATAAAGGGTGTAACATTAGACAGAAGTGTATACACTAATAAACCTGGCACATATCCAGACCGTCTAGTCTAAGTTTACCCTGGGTAAGTATTAAACACAATTAATAAATCTGCCCTAGTGTAGCCGATAAAAAGAAATTAAAGCCTTCCTCACCTGGTACCCAAAAGAGCCGCTCATCCCAGCACATGAAAAAAGAGCACTGTACTACAAAGAGGTGCCACAGGTCGCCAATCACTGCCTGCACCTCACTAATACAGATTTACAAGTAAAATGCTCATGACAATTGGCTGTATTCAATCAATCACATGTGCCGCAGATGGGCAGTGTCTGTGACATTGTATGGAGAGTGTGGTTTCAAGATACAATGTCACAGGAAAGATCATTGGGGCACATCAATTATGGCAATTTGCAATGTGCATGCCTTACACCCTATTTATTATGTGGTTTAGACACTTCTGCATCACACCTGACAAAATGGGATATGGCTTCGCAAAAAGGGGCAAGAATTAATTGTACTTATTAAATAAACTGAGGGCTTATAAAAGCTTCAAAATGTTGGTGCAATTATTGCTTCAAGTAAACCAACTAATAGATTATGTAAGTTAAAAAAAAAAAGTAAACAACCAATTTTCATCATGCAGCGCATGGTGAAACGGTGCATGTTTAACTAGCACCCAAATTTTTACCCTGTCTAACTAGGCTCAACCCATTTTTAACAAGGACGAAAACGCTTTGTTTTTTTCAAAATGTAAACCTAAAAAAATTACCAAAATATATTTCATAATAAAACTTTTTTTTGGGCCCGATGGCTTTTTTACAAACCAAATATATAGGGGCTACATTAGCATAGGTTTTTTTTGTTCCTTTTTCCCCAAAATCTTCAAATATTTTTTCATAAAAGGATGTTTTATCATCACGTGATTATTTCTGATGAAAAACGCATACAAAAACGGAAACACAACACATGAAAAAATTAACATACTTTGACAACTTCGCTCAGACTACAAACAAACTGCGCTTTTCTAAACCTGGAAAAAAAAAAAAAGCATGTGGACGCAAATGTAGTCAAAAGCATACTCCAATGACTTTACTTTTCAGTCATTATAGTCTATGGACCTATCAAACTATGCATGCTAATACTGCTTTTTGGTATCAAAATGTACATGTTTGACATACACCATTAACTTAGTGTGAACCGGTCTTTAGTATTATCCTATGGGACTTAAAGGGGTTGTCTCACTACAAGGATTGCTTTCAAAATGTAGGGAACACAAATGAAACTTTTTTCCCAAATATATGCTTTCACTTTTTTTTTTAAGGGGCTACAATGAATTTTTTCACCTTCTGACTCTTCTGGGTTTTCCCCAAATGACCGACCTGGACTCTTATCCCTGCGTTTGTTCATCTGAAGCAGGGATGACATCCCCACGGGGTGTGAAAATTTTGTGTTATCTGATCTTTCAGCAAAAGCCTTTACATTCTCAGAGGGTTCTCAACCTAAGAAGGGAATTTAGCTAATCTAGACGATAAACAGAGAACAAGGAGCCCCTAATTACAGACAGCTTGACCAGGAAAAGACAGAGCAAAACACATTATTTCATTCATGCATCATGAAACTTGAGATGAGACAACCCCTTTAATATTGTAGTCTACCTTGCTATTAAGTGCCGCAGGAGAGGCGTATTCCGCCGACACAGGAATACATCTGCTTCATTATTCTCTATGGGGCCGTCTCTGCTGTGTCAATGTATCCACCAGGGTACCTTTTTCACAGTACCCCCTATGGATACCTTGAGTTTAGCCCTTAACATAGTGTGAACCCACCCTAAAAGGATTAGCATATGTAGCCCACTGTAAGCTAAATTTTTAGATCATTAATAAGGCGGTTTTAATTAAAACCCTCCATGATGCCCATGGCAACCAATCAGAGCCCAGCTTTCATTTGTAAAACTGCTATGAAAGGCGAGCGCTGATTGTAAAATGGTCTTTGTTGCCCATAGCAACCAATCAGTTTTGATAAATGAGGCCCATTATACAGCATGGAACATGAGGGTCCAGTGTATTTATATTTCTTCATTTTTAATTCTCGAAATAAGCTTTTCTTAAGACAAATTACTTTTCTCCACATTAACCTGAACCCTTTCATATACCGTATATACTCGAGTATAAGCAGAGTTTTTCAGCACAAAAAATGTGCTGAAAAATCCCCCCTCGGCTTATACTCGAGTTACTGTCGGCGCTTGGGCGCTGCAATGGCCCGTGCGCCAACAGGGGCGCTTCAGCTAAATGTGGCTCCTCATGGAGCGCATATAACTGAAGGCCGAGTACAGCTGACAGCCTCCGGGCGCTGCGATGGCCCAGGCGCTGTCAGCGATCTCCCCCCCCTGTGTGCGACTCCTCCGGAGCGCACACAGGTGAAGAGTTTCCGGCACAGGCGGCGTGTGTCATCACGCTGCGTGCGCGGCCTGATGACATCACCCGCCTGTGCCGGGAAAACAGCGCGGGAGGCCGGACAGCGAGGAGGCGGAGGTGCGAGGGAGACGGAGCAGCGGGGAGCAAGGTAAGTGGGTTTTTTTTGTTTTAAAACCCTGCCTACAGCCTATCGATAGGACCTATACCTGCCTATACCCTGCCTACAGCCTACCTATAAGACCTATACCTGCCTACAGCCTACCTATAGGACCTATACCTGCCTACAGCCTACCTAGAGGACCTATACCTGCCTATAGCCTACCTAGAGGACCTATACCTGCCTAAAGCCTACCTAGAGGACCTATACCTGCCTATAGCCTACCTATAGCCTACCTAGAGGACCTATAACTGTCTATAGCCTACCTATAGGACCTATACCTGCCTACAGCCTACCTATAGGACCTATGCCTGCCTACAGCCTACCTATAGGACCTATGCCTGCCTACAGCCTACCTATAGGACCTATACCTGCCTATAGCCTGCCTAGGGGGCCTATACCTGCCTATAGCCTGCCTAGGGGGCCTATACCTGCCTATAGCCTGCCTAGGGGGCCTATACCTGCCTATAGCCGGCCTTGGGGGCCTATACCTGCCTCTAGCCTGCCTAGGGGGGCCTATACCTGCCTAGAACGATCTATACCATGCCTATAGCCTGCCTAGGGTGACCTATACCATGCCTATAACCTGCCTATGGGGGACATATAGCTGCATATATCTGCCTATGGGGGACATTAAACTGCCTATGTAATTTTATTGGTATCTATTTTTATTTTAAAATTCACTAGTAGCCGCTGCATTTTCCACCCTAGGCTTATACTCGAGTCAATAAGCTTTCCCGGTTTTTGTGGCAAAAGTAGGTGCCTTGGCTTATACTCGAGTATATACGGTAAGTGTTGCATAATACAGGATGCAAAGAAATGCAAAAAATGGTGAATTTTCAATTCCTTTTTATTTTAGTTTTGTACCGGCACGGATCTCACATATGAGTAACTGATTTTCTCACATTTAAAAAGGGAAAGCTTTCACAATTTGCTTTGCATTTCAATGCTTTTCCTCTATGAAACAGCTGGTATCAGCAAAATGAGATTTTCCCCAGAAGTAATCTTTATTGTGCAATTGCCTTAGTCATGCACGCTAAAGGCTGGGCCGCATCACCCTGCTGTCCGGGTCACTGTGCGAGCCATAGCATTACTAACCTTTACAAGACTTGCCATCTTCAGCAAGCTGGAAGGAGGCGTTACAGTAGCATACAGGTCCATTTATGGTGCGTGCGCAGTTATGCTGACATCCTGATATGGTGCAGTTGTGAGCATATTCTAGAAAGAGGGACACAGAAAATCAGAGATATTAGAAGTCAATGAAGCCATAAAAGTGATACTGTAACCTTAAATATCCCAAAAGTTCACCAAGAAAATATAGCGCAAAAAAGCTGCAATTCTAACATTTTTGCATCTATCTTTCAAAACATCTGTGTGTGTGTGTGTTATTATATATATATATATCTATTTATTAATATATATATATATTAATTATTATATATATATATATATATTAATATTATATATATATATATTATATATATATATATATATATAAAAAGGTACTACACATACATTATATATACACATACATGCTTCTACATGCTCCCCAAGATCCACAAAGATGGCAATCCTGGGAGACCTATCATTTCTGGTTTTGGGACACTGACCGAGAATATCTCAGGTTGGGTGGCAAATCTCCTAAAACCCCTGGTCAGAGATACTCCTAGTTACATCCAGGACACCACGGATCTTCTTAAACTCAATGCCCTCAGTCCACTTCCTGAGGGCACCATTTTGGCCACCATGGATGTAGAATCCTTGTATACAAACATACCCCACAAGGATGGAGTTGCAGCATGTCGGACGCACCTGGAAAAACTAAACCTCCCAGCAAAACCAGTCACACAGCTCCTACAGCTCATACTCAGCCACAACTATTTCACCTTTGGAGAGGACCTATATCTACAGCGAATGTGAACTTCAATGGGGTCCAGATGTGCGCCCCAGTATGCAAATCTCTTTATGGCTGAACTGGAAGGAGCATATCTATCCACATGCACCACCAGACCCATGATGTACCTTGTACGTTATATCGATGATATCCTAGTTACTGGACTGCGGGCGAGGAGGCCCTACTTAAATTCCATAATTACTTCAATAACTTCCACTCCACCATCAACCTTAAACTTATCTATTCAGACAGCAAAATCCACTTTCTGGATACGACACTACACATCAAAGACCACCGGCTACTCACATCAATATACCCCAAACCCAAACCCACAGATCGGCCTTCCTCAGAAACGACAGCTTCCACCCCAAGCACACAAAACAATCCATTATATACAGCCAGGCTATACGGTACAATCGTATTTGCTCTGACAAGGCAGACCTGGACAAACACCCCCTGGATCTGAGGACAAAATTTCTCCAATTGGGATACAAGCCAAAAGTGAGGGACAACCAAACAAACAAAGCAGCAGCCATTAACAGAGACAGTCTACTTACATACAAAGAGACCCAGAAGGAAGAACGAGTGCCCCTAGTTGTAACCTACAACCCACAGCTGGAGATCCTACGAAAGATTGCCAAGGAACTTCAACCTGTGCTACATAGGGACAACAGACTCAAAGAAATATTCCCAGTCCCCCCTCTCCTTTCCTTTCGGCAACCACCAAACCTGCGGCGTATTATTGTCCGGAGTGCCCTGAAGGCCCCAACTGAAAATGGCAACTCATCCTGCCTGCAGAACAGGTGCAAGACCTGCAGGAACATCCACACTGCTGACAGTGTACCTGTCCCACAGTCACAACAAGTGCACAGAATTATGGGGATATTTTCCTGCAGGTCTAGCAATGTGGTGTATCTGATTATGTGTGCGCAATGCCCGACCACAGGCCTTTATGTGGGGGAAACAGGACAGAGACTCAGCCAGCGCATGAACTCCCACAGATTCACTATTAACAGAAGAACTGATCTTCCAGTGGCCGCACATTTCTCCAGAGATGACCATTCTATTGAAGATTATGATTTTAATGGGACACTTTAAGACGCAGAGGGAGAGAAAGGAATGGGAATTTAAATTAATGCAAAAATTTCAGACTCTGCAAAAGGGGCTAAATATTCATGCCAGCTTTATGTCAAACTATGTGTGAACTGTGATGGCCACAAATTACACCTGATGGCTACGAGATAAGATGCAGAATTACTGACCCCTCCGTCACGCCTCAAAAATTTCCAGATAGTTGATGTCTTGACCTGTTGTAAATAACTGCTCTACTTATATTGCATTTTGTTATTTTTAATAATTCTAAGATCCTTTGAAGGTCCAGGTCTTTTGTGTATAAAAAGTCTGTAAATTTTCAGTTTCTTGTATAAACATCATGTCTGAAGAAGGGAGCTAGTACTCTCGAAAGCTCACTATCAAATATACTCAGTCTGAAAAAGGTATCGCCTGATTTCTTCACTCTTCTACTACTTTCTATGGCTAACACGGTACAACATTATACTACTCACATACATAATATACACACACAGAGCTTTGAAACCAGAAGTTTACATACACTATATAAAAAGACACATATGCATGTTTTTCTCACTATCTGACATGAAATCAGAATAAACCTTATCCGTTTTAGGTCAATTATGATTACCAAAACTATAGTTTGCCAAATGCCAGAATAGTGAGAGAATTTAAGGCATTTTTACTACTGTTTGCAAAATCAAAAGTTTAGATACACTAGGATTACTAGGTTTTTAAACAATTTGGGACAGCCCATATGATGATGTCATGTCTTTGGAAGCTTCTGGTAACATCCCAGTTAGAGACACACCTATGGATGTATTTTATTGCACACCAGAAACACACTGCTTCTGTGTGTAACATCATGGGAAAGTCTAAAGAAATTGGCCAAGATATCAGGAAGAGCATTTTGGACTTGCACAAGTCTGGATCATCCTTGGGTACAATTTCCAGATACCTGAAGGTGCCTTTGTTCATCTGTACAAACAATTATACGCAAGTACAAACAAGATGAGAATGTCCAGCCATCATACTGCTCAGGAAGGAGATGAGTTCTGTGCCTCAGAGATTAATGTGCTTTGGTCTGACATGTTCATATAAACCCAAAAGCAAAAGACCTTGTGAAGGTGCTGGTGGAAAGTGGTAAGATCATCATTATCCACAGTAAAACGAGTACTTTATCAACATGGGCTGAAAGGTCACTGTCAGTAAGAAGCTATTACTCCATAAGAAACATATGAAAGCCAGATTCATGTTTGCAAATGCACACAGGAACAAAGACCTACATTTTTGAAGACATGTCCTGTGGTCTGTCAACACCAATATTGAACTATTTTGCCAGAAAGACCATTGTTATGTTTGGAGGAAAAAGGGAGAAGCTTGGAAGCCTAAAAACACCTTCCCAACTGTGAAACATGGGGGTGGCAGCATCATGTTGTGGGGTTGTTTTGCTGCAGACGGGACTGGTGCCCTTCACATCATGAGGAAAGAAGATTATGTAGCAATACTGAAGTTACATCTCAAGACAGTCAAGAAGTTAAAGCTTGGGTGGAAATGGGTCTCCCAAATGGACAATGACCTGAAGCATACTCCCAAACTGGTTACAAAGTGGCTTAAGGATAACCAAGTCAATGTTTTGGAGTGGCCATCACAAAGCCCTGATCTCAGTCCTATTGAAAATTTATGGGCAAAGCTGAAAAAGCAGGTGTGAGCAAGACGACCTTCAAACATGGCTCAGTTACACCAGTTCTGTCGGGAGGAATGGGCCAAAATTCTTAAAGGGGTTTTGCCACCATGTAATGTTGACGTGGGAACCTCCAAAATGGGTATTTAATCACTTTTCTAAATATATGTGATTAAAAAGAGTGAAAACTGAGAGCTACAGCATTTCTCAACCCCCCTTGGTTATCACAAAGCTTCCCCTAGTCACGACCCAAGAGCTGAAAGGCCGCGCTTGCGTGAATCACTTCTTATCTGATGGGCAGGCAGAATGAATGGTCTTTTAAGGCACCGGGTAGCAATATGTTTTCTTTTGTATACAGAATAACTAGCTGTAGGGTTATTAGATCCCTGCTTTATCTGATGAAGAAGCTTTCAAGCTGCTGTGTAGTATAGGTGTTCTCTTTTGTATACAGAATTCACAAGTTATAGTTTGATTATTTTTAGTGTAACATGTCACAGGATCCCCTTATGCAGGGCTCTGTGCTCTGGCTGCGTGTGTCTGTGTGCGTCTCTGTCAGCTCCGTGATTTGTTTACATTACATTAGCTGCTTAGCAGATAAGGTTTCTCCTGACAGTGCCGTCTGAGGCTCTGTGTCTTGCTGTATTGAATCCACTGTTGTACTGTTTATTAGTTCACTTAAGTTTTGAGACGCTCCCTTGGATTCCTCATTCCCCCCCTCCCCTCTCCCTCTCTCCACTGCAGATTCATGACTCAGCGTGATTTGTTTACATCTTGCTCTCATACTGAACGGAGGTCAGTACTTGGTCTGGTGGCAAATCCCCTTTAGCTATTGAGAGAAGCTTGTGGAAGGATATCCAAAATATTTTACCAAATTCATACACTTTAAGGGCAATGCTACCAGATACTAATGAAATGTGTGTACATGTTTGACTTTGCAGAAAGTAATAAAAATGCCATTCTGGAATTTGGCAAATATAAATATTATATAATACACACCCATCTAACATAATGTAGGACAGTTGATAAATGTATACAGAGTACTGTCAGGGCTGAAAAAAGGGTTACTTGCACTCATGGATTAAAAATCTCTGGTCACAGAGGGAGAAATAAGGGGAAACCACCACCACTACCACATATGTGCAGCAGCAGCGCCTCTGCAATTTCTACAAGTAGACTGCTACTATAGCTAGGAATAGTGGAGGCGAGCTGGATTTTCTGGTCTTGTTCTGTTTTAGTGATACAAATGGGAGCTATTAAGAGCCCAATATAAAATATCCCAACAAAGTAGGCAATTGACATTGGCGGTATTGTGTCTCTGAAAAAATTTCCTAAAGCAGTGTGTTAGAGAGTATATGGGATAACGCAATGGAGGACAAGTAGTGGCGGATTTGAAGGCGTTTGTAAGACAATGAATTAGGAAGTAAAAATTTACTTGACGTGGGGTAGTTTCCCCAATAATGTTGATGCCCCTTCTTGACAGGCGTTAAAGAGGTTGTAAGAGTCATATAAAAATTAAATAATCTGCTATGGGTGGCCATTAAAAAAAAAAAAAATTACACTCGCTTTCCTCCTTAACTCCATACCATTGTTGGCTCTTCCGGGCTTCTGTTTCCCTTCTATTCTCTTTTGAATAGGACGTCATCGCACCAGTTGCAGATTGACTGCAGTGGTCATGTGCAACTTCCTCACATCATCATTCGAACGTGAACAGCTCAGAACAGAGAAGTAAGCAGAGGCACATGACCACTGCAGTCTATCAGCAGCTCAGCAACACAGGGTTGTTCATTGTGAATAAAACGTCTTACTTTATTCTAACATCTTCATAAAAGTTTAAATGTGCAAAAATAATGCTGACGTGTTTCAAACGCAGAGTGTGTCTGAAACTCGTCAGCAACGTTGCTATGTTGTCTCTGCACATATAAACTTATGATAAAATAAAAGAGGTTTGATTCTTATTGAAGTACTTAGTGTTGCTGGATTTGTGTGGATCCTGCTGAACTGCAGTATGAATTTACAGTGCATTTCAATCTGATGCCCTACATAATGAAACAAGGGTGGTGGCACAGCATTATGTTTCTAGATTTCCATGCAAACCTTTTGACTCTAAAAAGGATTGTGACATTTTCTCAGTCATAGAAGTCTATAGAGCAGTTGTATCCTGCTTTGGACTACATTTGCTGTATGACATAGCAGAATGTACTTTATATGCTGGGCACGAAAGCATGGTCTTCCCTTGAACTACATCCATGCACAGCATGTTTTCTAAACCCCATCTACAATGACGCTCTTATACGCATGTCAAATGTTTTACATACTTTTTTTTTTTTTAGTAAAAGGATTAAAACTGATAATATCCTCAATCATGTTTTCATATTTTGAAGTAAACGACTCAAAAACTGATGCAAACTGATGATTTGTTTGATTTGAATGTTTGTTGTCCAGTATAGCATCTTTTTCCCCCCCCTCCACTTATGGTCTATCCCCTATGTACATTGCCCCCTGGTTTGTCTCCTTTATAAGCTTTAATAGCACCACAGTGAGGATTGCTTGTGGGTTTTCTTTTAGACCCACTAATGGCCTCAAGTGTATAATTGTTATCAGCAGGACATAAGTGTAAAGAAATCTGGAAACCTAAAATACAGAATCAAAATTAACCCATTATCCTTTCATGTATTGCTCTCATCATTGTTTATCCATCTTTATGTAGACCTGTCCTGGGAACAACACAGTGATCATTCTGTTATTGCCTACTATTTATAGTGAAATTACATGCAGATAAGCAGCAACCACAGTAAACTAAGATTAGTCTGCTCTGGCATTCAAGAGTTTTATCTCTTCACTATCACACTAGAGAAGGGCAAGATTTCATATGTAATTTTTAACTTCATAGGACTGCTGAACTAAAAAAAAAAAAAAACGCCAAAAAGTAGAAAAGAAAAAGGGGGAAAAAAAAAGAAAAAAAAAAGCGTGGAAGGTCACGCCTCAGACCCGCATTTATCATGGGAACAGCCCCACCAAAAATGCTTGCACACGACTCTCTATTCTGTTCTTTGGGAGTTCCGAGTACAGCGATGCACCATGTTTGTGCTCTTCCTTCGGAGCTGACAATTTTGGGGGCCCATTCCAGAGATAGGTGCACCAACCTCTGGAACGGCTTTGATGGGATATTCTATCGATATGCCATCAAAGTTTTTGGTGAGTACACCCCTTTAACAAAAATACCCATTACAGAAGGAATTGTCTCTTTAAGTGCAACTTGACTTGGACATACTCTGGTCTGTAGGAAACATAAAAAACTCATAGAAAGTTTCCGCCACATTCATCCAGGCAAGCCTGAACTCATTTTTCAAAGTTGTAGGCACTTACAACTGATAAATCAGGAGTCAAAGTCTCAAATTCCTGCCAAATGTTTTCTCTCACTGCTTTGAGGATCCGTGGTTTGTTGCATTACACTTTCCTTTTGAACATGTCCCATAGAACAAGATCTGGTGGAATGAAGACATTTCAGCTACGATGGCATTAGAGGTGTGCAGGGCTGTGGAGTCGGCAAACCAATGCCGCAACTTCTCAATTTCCCAAACCTCCGACTCCCGACTCCCTCATACACGGCGCATGTTTAAGTGATAACTTTAATGTAGTAAATTGGTAACATCAGGCTGTTTATCACCTTATGATACAATAATCAAGCTATTTAGGTAGAACAGACACTGACAAGCAAAAGGGTAACAATGTTTTGATCTTTTGAACAAATGTGGGTAGAGTTGAAGAAAAAGCTGTATTTGTATCCAAGTCCAGTCTGCACCAACATTGGGAATGTGTGGAAGAGACCTGGGATCGGATTTTGGTCAAGATACGATCTCATTATTTCCAGGCTAGAGAACGGCCTCTCTACACTAACTTGGGTTTGGGGCAAAGCGGTGACCACAGGGACAACATCTCTAACAATGTCAGGGTATAAAGGAATTGGCTCAGCCACAGTCAGTTTTGATGAATGGTTGATCTTCTACATCTTTGAAAGCAGGTGAAAAATTTTGCTGAAATCTATTTGCCATGGCAGCAGAATCTTTTCCCCTGGGTCAGCGCTTTGCCTGCTCCATGTCATCAATTACACTCCTCATGTGATAAGGCTGAAGATATGGGAGCAGTAGCACTGGCCGGACCCAATTTTTCTTGCTCTTTGTTCTGCATCGTACTAACCGGACCAACTTATTATATATTTTGGTAGTCTGAGTCAGTCCATTTTATGACGACTCCTCTTGCAAAATAGGCACCGACTCCGACTCCACAGACCTGGAGGTATGGCAGGTGGCACTATTCTACTACAAATTACCAGTACCAATCTCCTTTACTAACACATTCAGTGTCACCATGAAGATTGTGTAGAAGGCCACAAATAATTTGTCACCGCAACAAAGCACACCACGACCCAAGTTTTTCAGCACAAAGTTTTCTCTTGCAGTTCATAAGAATTTTCACTTGCCCAGATGCAGCTATTATGGAAATAGACATAACCACTCTGGTAGAACCACACTTCATCAGTGAGCCAGGTGGTATGCTCAGGTTCCTACTGATAAACCATTTCAACAGTTGGTGGTCAGTAGCCTTCAACTCTTAAAAAAGAGCACCACAATATGCCTGCGGCTTGGCCTTTTTTTGAAGCTTGAAATGTCATCTCTTCTGCAGAGAGGCCAGAAGTCTGTAGGTCCATTCCTGCACCGTTGTTTGTGGCATTCCCAGATGCCTTCTTTGTGTCCACCTAATAAGGTTTCAATGGGTTCCTGACGCGTCTTTTGGACCAAGAATGGACATGTCAATTCTTGGAACGGATCTGGAAGACGCAATGAGACATCGGCGATCACTCGTGTGAATGCTGGTACGTGTTTCTAGTAAAAAGCAATGTAAATCCCATTGCTATTTATTACATATATGTTTGGGGTTCGACAGAGATCCTAAAAGGAAAAATTTTGCCGGGTTTTCCGACCTCCAAACTGCTCAAATTGTCTTAGCACGTTTTTTATCAAACTGGTTTTCCAGTACATTTGGATGTTGTCCAATTGTATAAATCGTACAGTAGATAACAGACACGATGAATGTGGATGCCAGAGTACACAACAAAACTGTCAGAAACACCTACTGACTACAACATTAAACAGCTGGCCTTGACTTCATGCATGCTGCAGGCAAACCCTTCCAACACCTGCGATAACTTTCTCACACACCAAGGTATGTCATCAAATCCTTTGAAACGTAGAAGAAAAACTGTGAGGCCAATAGTAAGTGAAACACCCTATACTTTGCCTTCTTTATGGATCCATTTCTGTGTTTGGCTCAAAAAACTCCCAGGAAAACTACAAGTGCGATTCCAGCCTAAAAGCTCTGTAAATAGTTCAGCAAAAAAAAAAAAATTAGAAAATGTGTGAATGGGAATTCCCTACATTCACAAAACACTGCACATTTGGCCGCTGTAATGAAATACAGCAATACAACACAACTAGCAGATTTTGAACCATTGATTTTTTTCATTTTTTTTTTTTTTTTAATTCCAAAACCTCTATGTAGATACAGATCAGTATTAACCGTAGCTAAAATTAAACCTTGGTATTTAATGGTCTCGCCTGAGGGTTTATTTATATTGTCATTGGCAGGTAACTAGTCAGAAATGAAACCGTCACCAGCAGCAAAAAAGGAAATGGCTTCATCATGTCTAGCTCTCAGTGTACACAGAAAAGAAATCTCCCGAGGGTTCGTATGCCGAGCATTCCACATGCAGAGAAGTTAATTGGACAGATTAATTATTATGTGCAATGATCCCATAAAGTGTGACTGCTCTGCAGCTAAAGTCATTGCCACACGCAACAGCCTGACGAGCACCTTCTACAATGCTCTGCGCAGAACATGATTGGCAAGGGATTCTGGGAACCCAAAGTCGGTTCCTATCCTCTCTCTGGAATGAAGGAGAGGTTGTCTGTACTTCCAGACGGCAGAGCCCTGATGGGCATCACCAGGCTGTGCTGGTGGCGTCACAGTTTATCTTGGTTCACTAAGTTTCCAAAACAACCATTGCTCAAAAATGCAGCAAACTCACCAGAGGAAGGGGCCGTTCACACGGTGTGTTGGATCCGAAAATCGCATCCTAAAAAGCAGCGGCGATCAGATCCTGAGCGTATCCAACACCCAGCTGTGTTTGGATGCAGCAGGATCGCACCCTATAGTTCATTATAAGGCTCCTGCTGAGTCTTTTGGACCAAGAATGGACATGTCAATTCTCGGAACGGATCTGGAAGACGCAATGAGACACGCATTGGTGATCACTCATGTGAAAGCCGGTACGTGTTTCTAGTAAAAAGCAATGTAAGTCACATTGCTATTTATTAGATACGTGTTTGGGGTCCGACAGATGGATCGAAATATGCATCTAAAACGTATGGTCACAAGGACTGAACACGCCATGTGAAGAACCCTAAGGCTATGTCTACACGGCAGTGGACAAAAAACGACCGGAAAACCAAATCCTAAAATCGTTCATAAAGCTGAGTTTTTTTGTCCACTGCCCGTCAAAGCCGCTGAAAAAAAACTGCCAATTTTTGGCGCTTTTTTTGCTGCGTTTTTGGAGAGATGCCCCAGCAATAGATTTGCTATGTATTTCTGCAAGAAGTGCCAAAAAAGTCTGGTGCTTTACATAGACTCCAATAGTAAATTTTCTGCCCTGCTCAGTCGTTTGCAACAGGTTTCAAAAACGATCAGCAAATAAAACGAGCAGAAAAAAAGACGTTCTGTGGAGACAACAGGGCGTTTTTACCATATAAGTCTATGGGACCTCTCTTCAGTAGTTTTTTCAGCGTTTTTAAAAAATGAAAAACACTGAAAAAACGTATGTTTTTCGGTGCTGTGTAGACATAGCCTTAGGCTATGTCTACCCTGCAGCGAACAAAAAAACGACCTGAAAACCAAATCCTAAAAACGTTCATAAAAATGAGTTTTTTGTCCACTGCCTGTCAACAGCTGCTGAAAAAATGCTGTTTGACGCGTTTTGTGGTTTTTGGCACGCTTTTTTGCAGAAATGCACAGCATTGTATTTGTTGTGTCATTTCTGCAAAAAGTGCGCCCCAAAAAATCTGGAGCGTTACATAGACTCCAATAGTAAATTTTCTGTCATTTGCTGCAACAACATGTTAAAAAAAAAAAAAAAAAAAAAAATATAATATATATATATATATATATATATATATATATATATACATATACATTATATAAATATAAAATAAAATAAAAAAAACAACCAGCAAAAAAACAGCAGAAAAAAAGACTTTTCTGTGGAGAAAACAGGACGTTTTTACCATTGAAGTCTATGGGACCTTTTCTCAGTTGTTTTTATAAAACGAAAACGCTGAAAAAAAGAGTGAGGTTTTTCGGTGCAGTGGAGACATAGCCTCAAAGGATTATACAAATAAAAAGCTGCAATGCAAGAGCTTTAGCTTCCTTGGACGTGCCGGCTTGCTCCATGACTAGTATACAGATGACTTATGTCTTCACTAGTCACTTCCTCTGGACCACCACAAATATGTCTCTGTATGTGGTTGTTTATGGGGAGCTGACCTTCTCTAAGCACCAGATCTATAAAATAACCGCATCAGCATGTTCCAGATTTCCATGGAAGTTAACCTTTTACCACAAACTCGCAGAATCGACACACGACTTTCGGAGGTTTTTCTTTTTTTAAAGTGTATTTCAGTTCAGCCGTTTTCACATTCTTGAATTGTGAACAAAAAACTTAATAGGGATGTTCCAGCTTCAGCAAATACAAGTCTATGTATAATGAACAGGGATTTTCAATATACTTTCAAGGTCTTTGCTTGCTGTCACTGAATAGGAGTGCTCAGGTGAAAGACTACAAGGAATATGATTTATGTACTGAGACTAGAACACCCCACCCTCAACTCCCAGTGCCTACAATACTACAGGTTCAGAAATTAAGTGTATAATTGTGAGAAAGGCACTTTTAACTGTAACTGTGGGGGCAAACAGCTACTGCTAAAAAGAAAAAAAAAAATACTATATAAAAACACACACAAAACACCCATATAATAATTTACATATATAATATATATATATATATATATATATATATATATATATATATATACATATATACATACACACACACACATACACACATACATACATACATACATACATACATACACACAAACCTATTTGCCAACAGAATTGCACTAGCAGACGAAATGAAGTAATGGATGTTGGGGTGTCAGAAGAGAAAGCACTCAGCAAATTTGGGTATTAATCCATTTGTGCATACATGCCGATTGTCTTCCCTGGAGAGATGGGATCTTCCAACAAGACAATGCGACCTGTCACGCGGCTAGAACTGTCTGAAATTGGTTGGAAGAGTCTGACCTAGACTTCCAAGCACTACCGTGCCCCCCTAATTCTCCAGACTTGAGCCCTACTGAGCATCTGTGGGACCCCCTCTATCATTGTGTTTGCTCTGTGGATCTTCCCCACACACCCCTGTGGGATGCAGTCAGCAAGGCTCCAGATAGTGGAAGACTATGGTGGAGCAGGTGCAGAGCCATTGGCTCCTGGCTCCACTATTCTCTGTAGTATACCACAGGAATCTGAGCTTGGGCCAATAATGGCCTCACACAAAACGTCAGAGGCCCAAGGACACCGCATGTCACCATCTGTGGTGAACTCCCAACATTGGGCCACCTCCAGAGGTGTATACAGAGCAGCCTGGCTTCACTCTGCACGGAGGCTACTGTGACAAACCATCACATGGAGTGACAGAAAATAGGAAATTGTCAGCTCTTCTCGTCAGTGTCCCCCGACACCGGTCACTGTGGGAATAGGGTTATGCAGGAAGATTTTGTTTGCCATTTATCTGTAGGGAGGGAATAGAGGGAGAAAAGGTGGCATTGCTGACTTATTACTGTAGGTGCATAAGGCCTACAAGGGGGCACTGTTCATGTGTAGGCACATTTACGGTGAGGCACACTAATGCAGTCTTAGCCACTATCTATCTGGTACTAGTGAGTTGAAGTTGAAAAAAAGTAATCACTAAGGCTTTGGCCAAGTAGAGAAGGGAAGCAAAAGGCTTCTACCAAAGAAAAAAAGGGACAGCTAACAAATAACAGAAAGTAAAGGAAAAGTAATAACTCCAGGTACAAAGGACGTCACCTGAGAGTCCAAACTTTTTCCCTTAGGCTGTAGTTCAAAGGGCACAACTGTCTAACACAGGGATCTTCAAACTGCAGCCCTCCAGCTGTTGGGAAACTACAACTCCCATCATGCCCACTATTATAGATTATATACACTCACCGGCCACTTTATTAGGTACACCATGCTAGTAACGGGTTGGACCCCCTTTTGCCTTCAGAACTGCCTCAATTCTTCGTGACATAGATTCAACAAGGTGTTGCAACGATGCTCAATTGGTACCAAGGGGCCCAAAGAGTGCCAAGAAAATATTCCCCACACCATGACACCACCACCACCAGCCTGAACCGTTGATACAAGGCAGGATGGATCCATGCTTTCATGTTGTGGACGCCAAATTCTGACCCTACCATCCGAATGTCGCAGCAGAAATCGAGACTCATCAGACCAGGCAACGTTTTTCCAATCTTCTACCATCCAATTTCGATGAGCTTGGGCAAATTGGAGCCTCAGTTTCCTGTTCTTAGCTGAAAGGAGTGGCACCCGGTGTGGTCTTCTGCTGCTGTAGCCCATCTGCCTCAAAGTTCGCCGTACTGTGCGTTCAGAGATGCTCTTCTGTCTAACTTGGTTGTAACGGGTGGCTATTTGAGTCACTGTTGCCTTTCTATCAGCTCGAACCAGTCTGCCCATTCTCCTTTGACCTCTGGCATCAACAAGGCTTTTCCGCCCACAGGACTGCCGCTCACTGGATGTTTTTTCTTTTTCGGACCAGTCTCTGTAAACCCTTGAGATGGTTGTGCGTGAAAATCCCAGGAGATCAGCAGTTTCTGAAATACTCAGACCAGCCCTTCTGGCACCAACAACCATGCCACGTTCAAAGGCACTCAAATCACCTTTCTTCCCCATACTGATGCTCGGTTTGAAATGCAGCGAGATTGTCTTGACCAAGTCTACATGCCTAAATGCACTGAGTTGCCGCCATGTGATTGGCTGATTAGAAATTAAGTGTTAACGAGCAGTTGGACAGGTGTACCTAATAAAGTGGCCGGTGAGTGTAAATGCATGATGGGAGTTGTAGTTTCCCAACAGTTGGAGGGCCGCAGTTTGAAGACCCCTGATCTAACATACAACCTCCAAAATTGGTAGAATTGTATTTCTAAGGTTGTAGGTTAACATTTGTTACACAATTAACATTGTTCAGAATGGAAGGTCCAGTCCTAACACCATTGCACGAGGGTTGACCAATGTGTTAAAACTGCGCGGAGCACAGGGACCTTCTTGATCAACACGTTGTTTTGCTCCATTTCATTTTTTTTCCCCAATTATTCACCCATAGACTATTCATTTACCAGGAGAAATAGTGCCTAAATCTGGAAAAACAAATGGCAAATTGCCTAATAAACCCTCATAGCTGATGAACTGTGCACAGTTTCCAGAACTGGTGAAAATTGAATGACGGGAAAAACTTGCTCATGTCTAGTGCTGTAGATAGTTTGGTAAACCAAACAGTGCAGAACGTGACTAAGCATCTTCTTTCTCCAGAACTGGTAGGTACAAGTATATCCTCATTGTGGATGGTGCCGAGTAGAGTTGTACGTCAGATTCTACTCGAGCACATTTACACTAAATTTTAGGCAGTTGATGGAAACATTGGGCAATCAATTGAAAAAGAAGTGTATAATATACTCCCTTTTCCCATTTGACTGCAAGACTTCTGACCGATTGCCTGATTTTCCCTGTTTGCCAAAAAATCAGGTCAGCCAAATCTGAATCGCAACACTAGGGTCAAGTCTAAAAGGTGCAGGGCCTAGAAAAAACTTATGGGAGAAATTAGTGAAACTGTTTGCACATGTAATTTACTGTCATGAATCCGCTAGATTAGAGGGGATGTTTAGAATTAAAGGGGTTTTGCCATGAAGTACAATTGACGTGGAAAACTTGCAAATGAAATAAACATTTTCACCATTCATTATTATTAAAAATTCTGCACCGTTTTTATTTTAGCTGCTCCTTTAGTGATCCATTGTTTACAGCTCGTCTCCAGGGGATATGACCAGTGATGAGAGCTCCTCACTCCTGGTTGCACATGCTCAGATATCACTTCTCCTCTCAGGCAGCTACTGAGTGTTCAAACCCCAGGTGCTCTCACTCTACTCCCGTCCTCTGTACTCTTTAGTAATTAGTCAAACAGTGCAAATAAATAAAAAAGAAACCTCAATGAAGTATGTGCATTGAGAAAGAGGTAAAAAAACAAAACAAACACACAGGTTTGGTTCCTGCAGGGATTTGAACTTCAGACCCTTGTGCCTGGAGGCAAAAACTTTACCTCTCAGCTACTCACAGTGCTTTACATAAACAGACCTTTCTTTGACTACAGAGAGGAATGGCCTGGTGATGTCATCCTGCTGGAAAAACTTTTGAGATGCTCGGTTCACATATTTTGATCAAAAAATGCTTAAGCTGCCCACGACTTTCAACATGATCTCAGGTCGGGCAGTCCTATGCTATCTTTACCTCTCAATAGAGCCAAATCCAGGCCTCTCACTGGGTCAACCGACCTCCATTATCCAGAGAGGAAAAAATAAAAAAACACCAAACCTGCACTTTTATGACAGCCTGTGAAAGTGGGCGTAGTCCAGAAAACCAAAATGGAGGCACCCTTTCCTCCCCATATAGATTAAAAGCAATATACACCAAACACAACGTATGGTTCTGCACAAAAGAACATTTCTGAAAAAACAATATGCAAACCTGGGTGCCACTTGCAGGGTTGCGGCATATATACACGCACACCACTACCAGCGGCACACGACTGCAAAAAGGGCAATACATTACATGGAAATCCCTAAAGAAGCATTTATGCTATCATACATGAAAAAACTTTGAGACTCTCGGTTCACATATTTTGATCAAAAGATGTTTAAGCTGCCCACGACTTTCAACATGATCTCAAAATCGGGCAGTCCTACACTGTCCTTACCTCTCAGTAGAGCCAATTCACGGCCTCTCACTGGGTCAACCGACCTCCGTTATCCAGAGAGAAAAAAATAAAAAAAAAACACCAAACCTGCAAGCTGTACTTTTATGACAGCCTGTGAGAGTGGGCGTAGTCCAGAAAACCTCTCTGGATAATAGAGGTCGGTTGACCCAGTGAGAGGCCTGGATTTGGCTCTATTGAGAGGTAAAGATAGCATAGGACTGCCCGACCTGAGATCACTTTGAAAGTCGCGGGCAGCTTAAGCATTTTTTGATCAAAATATGTGAACCGAGAATCTCAAAGTTTTTTCATGTTTGATAGATAGCATAAATGCTTCTTTAGGGTCATCCTGCTGGGTCCCATGATTTGCAATTCAAACAAATCACACGCCCCCTTCTGAGCACACAGAGCTGGATGCAGGAGGTATGAAATGAGATTGTGCAAAAAACCCTTTAAAAAGAGGGAAAGGGAGATAGGAGTCTGCTTTTCAATGCACACAAGTAGTGTACATATTCTAATCCTTGAAAACTGGTTAAACCCCTTTGCAGATTACCCCGAGCTTGAAAAAAGTCCAGCAAGAAGAGGCACCACCATTTTCAACAAGCACACTTTCGGACTGTGACTGCAAAGAAGAGCAACTAGAGTAGGCGGACTGTGCAGTGAAAGAGGAGTGGCTCTCCCCCATTGCAGCAGAAGCACATTAGCTCCACAGCACGCCTAGTTCTTCCTCCATTGTGGACCAACTTCCTACCAGTTAAAGGAGTATTCCAGTTTCATTGATTAGCTTTATTTACCTTTGCCTACACATTTAAAGACGATTACAAAAAACATTGCTGTTTTGATTTTGTTTCTCTTCAGAGTTAGGAGTAGATCTACTGTCGTCTAATTTTGCACACAACCTTTCCTAGTTACTAGCCACCTCTCTGCTCTTACATGCTGTAGCAGTGGTCAGGATTATGTCATCACTCCCTGCTTTGTTCCTTATTTTGAAAGATGGGGGCTTTTTTTTACATTATTTACTGACTAGCTTTAACCCTTTAGTGCTCTGTAACCTTGTGCACTACAGTTTACAAATCTCCTGCACTCATGTCACTGTAACAGGCTCAGCTAGGAATAGTAGAGCTGATTTGTCAATCACTGATATAGAACCACCCACGGCCTAACCATGAAGTGCGAGTCTGAAGCTGTCTGTGGCTCTGAAAAATGGCATAGTCAGACAACCTCTTTAAAGGATAAAACGGAGCCAGGATGGAGTGGGAAGGGTGAAGGTAAAAACAGAGAGGCACAGACACTATGGGAACACCAGAGGAGCAAGCAAAGACCACCAGCCATATGGTCAGTGGTGCTCTCTCTCCAGCTCTGTTGCTCATTGTACTAACTATGGGAATTTTAAAAGGTAATAGTTAAACAAAAAGAAAAAAGAAAAGCCCTTACTAACCTAAACCCCATGGGGCTGTTAATTTAGGTAACTCCTTGTTACCTTCCTCACGTTAGGATGTCGAGTCTTAATACAAAAAAAAAAAATCTATGGGAGAGATTAAGACAGGCATATAATAGTCTTAAAGGGGTTGTCCCACTTTAGTCATTGATGGCATATCATTATTATACGCCATCGATGTCAGATAAGTGCAGTTCCCACCTCTCGGAGAATGAGTCTCGAAAGCTGTGTGCTGAGCGGAGAGGTGATCGGGACTTTCCCATTAAAATGAATAGGAGTTCTGAGTATAGCCTCATTTTAATAAATGTAGAAAAAAAGAGCAGTAATGCAGTTTAAATATTCCAAATACTAAAATGGTTTGTATGGATTATAGTGGCTGCTGCCTTTTCTGTTTGAGAATTTGTATTACATGTTTGTTGCGAAAATTGGTTTGCAGTTTAGTTTATCCTCGCATTGTGCATTTGGTGGGGTGACGGCCTCCACCTTGGCTGTGCACTTCACTTGTTTTTCAGCCTGTTGCCATGAATGTATGGCAGTTTTTGCCCCATTGAGGCGAATCTGATGAGGCTGCCTTAATGCGTTAGGTGGGCCTATGCAATTGGATCAAATTGTGCACTGTAAACCTCCATTTAGCACATTTAGAAAAGAGAGCAGCAATGCAGTTTAAATGTTCCATAAATTCTGTGTGTGTAAAGTGGCAGCTGGTGCTACTATATTTTATATGTTTTATATGCTATATGAATATTGGGTTTTCTAAGGTAGACAACCCCTTTAATGACCAGATGAGTTACATGACTAATGGGTCATCTTTAAAGGGGTGTTCTGGAATCTAACAATGCTCGCTGGTCCATCGGGGTATCAGTAAGAGTAGAAGATGAAACTCGTACTTGCCTCCCGGACTCTCCCGTTCACTCCCGGCTGCCGATGCTTTCATTAAGAAAGCAGTGAACGCTTCATCATTCACGTGATGGTGCAGCCAATCACAGGCCACAACGTCACATCCATGTTACCTCGGTGGTCTGTAATTGGCTGCAGCTGTCACTATAATGAAGTTCGTTCACTGCCTCAGCGAGGATGAACAAATTGTCCTCCGGGACAGAACGGGAGCGTCCTGGAGGGAAGTATACATTTTATCTTCTATTTTTACTCAAACCTCGATGGACAAAAGGGCAATGTTATTGTCCGGAGCACCCCTTTACTCCCCTCAGACATAGGTTACAAATATTGAAAATATTTCCCTCCTCCCCCCCCCCCCAACTCCCCAATCGTAACCTTTCCACTGCAGTATTTTTTCTTGTTGTTTTTTTACTCCCTGCCATCCAATAGCCATAACTTTTACATTTTTCCGTCTATATAACTGTATGACGGCTTGTTTTTTTTGCAAGACAAGATGTACTTTTTAAAACATGTTATCTGCCATACCCCCAAAAAAAGTCTATGTGGGGTGGAAAGTGGAAAAAAACACAATGGCGCCATTTCTGCAGTTCACCGTTTAGTATAAATGTGTAAATGACATGTATTTTGCAGGTCGGTACGATTCTGGGGATACCAAATTCGCAGAGTCATTTTTTTGCGGGATGATGTGGAACTTTTATTGGTACTATTTGGGGTTAAATTTAACTTTTTATTCCAATTTGTTGTGGATGAAAAATGACAGAAAAAAGTAATTTCGCCATTGTTGTTTTTTTTTTTCACCATATGAGATAATGTTTTATTTTAATAGACTGGACTTTTGCGGATGCGGAAATACCAATTATGTACAAACTTTTTTATTTGCAAAATGGCAAAAAAGAGGGGTGTTTTCAACTAATTTTTTTAAAATGTAGTTTATTATTCAAACTTTTTTTTTTTTTTTTTTTTTTTTAAATGTACTAGTGGTCCCCTTATGGCACTTTATATATTGCAGAACAGTGTACAAGCGATCGTGCCCCCATAGTGTTAGATATTTCAGAAAGGTGTACACAGATGGCTCTTCTATTACCTATGGCAGCGTGCAACGGAAGCAATAAGGCTATGTTCACACTGCCAATTGCAAAAGTGTCAAACTGCAGCCCTCCACCTGTTGGGAAACTACAACTCCCATCATGCCCACTGCTATAGATTATACAAATTCATGATGGGAGTTGTAGTTTCCAAACAGCTGGAGGGCTGCAGTTTGACACCTGCGGTGTACAGTATGCCCCACAATTACGCCAGGTGTTCGGGAGCTCGCGCCGGACCCACAGACCCATTACTGACATGTCAATTATCTCCCCGTGCGTACAATACGATCATATTGTACGAGCGGGGAGAGGAGGCGCAATCCATAGTTCTCTATGATAACTGTGGATTACCGTAATGATTGGAGCGCATTTCGCTCGTATTAGAGCGCAGTACGCTCTCAATACGTGGCAAAATGCTTCCCAAAATAAGCCGTGTGAACATAAATAACAAGGCAGCTACGGGAGCCTTTCTTTTCTTAGGTCCCAGCGGTTGCTATAGCAGCCTGAGATCTCACTGTGTGGGGACGGAGGATGTGCGATCAGGCATAGGAATTGTGTGAAACAGCAATCGCCAAGGTATCCATTGGGTTAAAACAGCCGGGATCGGAGCAGTCTCTGATCCTGGCTGATAGAAACAGATCCCAGCTGTAATTGTCTGTAACCTGCAGCATAGGGAGTGAGGGTTGTTACTGAAAAGGTTGATATCATGGCAGTTCTAGTGATAGAATCTGATGCATAGTAACCTGTATGGATGGATCGGTGAGAGATTTACATATGCATGGGTGAGCTCATGTAAATAATACCTACATATGCTTATATTATATGGAGGGCCTTCTTAAAAAGCAAAGGGAGGACAAGCAATTCAGTCTAGAAGCAGTGCTGATGAATGAGTCACTAGTTGGCATCTGTCCCTGGTGCTTTATAAAATTGCCCCATAATGGACAGTATTGTGTGTAAAACCTGCACGTCAAGGTCTCTAGTAAATTTGTATTAAAAAGTGGTATTTAAAGTGAATCCATGTTCAGTGCACATTTCATGATGGAAACTAGAGTTAATCAAGCTCTGTCTAAACTGTATTCAGATACACCTGCCTGGCAGCGAAGTGTCCCCGGAAATTAAATTCAGACGCTGGCGACTATGCAGAGCAGAGGAGTGTGCCCCGTGGAATTTTGTACAGTACATCACACTCTTCATGTACCGAAATAATGGATGAAACAAACGCTTACCTTGTAAGTGAAAACGTACAGTGCCAAGGAATTAGGAGCGCTACCTCCAGCTCTATGGGAGATCATTAAAGAGCAAAAAAGGAGGATGTTCTCAGGGAACACAAAGTGGCCATTGTGGCGGGCCCGGCAGCTGAGTGCCTCTTGTACCGTGTCAATGCAATTTAACAGCAGAGCCCTGATGAATCCTGATGAGTGTGCATGGCCAGGAATTAGTTGCAATTCTTTGATTTTGCTTCCTCCATGCTCACTCCACCAGAAAAAGGGACGCATGATCCTGTGCAGGAAGAGCAGTTGGCAGTGACCCATAGCAATTAAAATTGGAATAACTGGTAGTCTCAAGGGGTGCGGAAAATTTAGAGCATGTTATAGGCTACAAGAGTTCATTGCTTCTTAGAGTGCACAGATATTAATCCTCTGCAGGACTTAAAGGGGTTGTCTCACTACAAGAATTGCTTTTTATGTTAAAGATCTTGCAAAAACAAGTCACTTTGCAATATGTGTCCATTAACAGTGTCCTACCTATTCTGAGGTATCCCCTCTTGCATGGGATGCATCAGCTCCTCAGGTCGCTATAGCTACAGACCTGATCTATCCCGATCGGCTGCCAGCACTGGTTGCTATAGCTACAGACCTGGCTTCTACTGCAGCCTAGTAGAAGCCAGTAAACACGCCCCTGAATTCAAAGTGAAACCAGAAAACAGGACTGAGGTAAGATGAATCAATGTAGTGAGACAACCCCTTTAAGCATTTAAAGCCCACCACTAATCATATAAAATTGTCCTGCGCTAAAGCAGAAGACATGCAAGGGTCTACCTGAAAACGGAAAAGGTCTCTGGCGGAAACTGTAGGTTTTATTTTTATTAAAGGAGTTTAATATTGGTGGCCTAAGCTTAGGATAAGCCATCAGGATCAAAATGATGGAGGTCTGATCCCTAGCATCCTCACTGAGTAGCTGAATTAAGGGGCTGTATTAAAGGGGTCGCCTCAACATGCTGTTTTACACAGTCACAGACAGCTTCAGGCTCACACTTCCTGTTTAGGTTTTGGGTGGATTTATAGCAGTGATTGGAATATCAGCTAGGGAAAAGCAAAATCAGAACAGCAATATATTTGGTAATACATGTTTAAAGCTAAGTCCGTGAAACGGGAATACCCCTTTAAACCAGCTAATCAATAAGATTGTCAGGTGTCCGTCCCCCATTTATAAAACAGGAGGGCAGTGAGAAGACACTAAAAACTAAAGGGAAACAGATAAAATTATGAAAATGACCTTCCTGTTGATGAGCAGAGGGATGAGGTAAACTCAACCTTAAATGTTTCTTGTCTAACCCAGGAAGAAGTGCAGCTCCGCCTTAGGAAGATGGACAAATCCCCAGGCCCTGACGGTATACACCCACTTGTGCTAAGGGAGTTAAGTAATGTGATAGGTAGGCCCCTATTTTTAATTTTTATGGACTGTCTAATAACGGGGTATGTCCCAAAGGATTGGCGCATAGCAAATGTGGTGCCAATATTCAAAAAGGGGTCAAAAAGTGATCCAGGAAACTATAGGCCAGTAAGCTTAACCTCTGTTGTAGGTAAAATGTTTGAAGGTTTTCTCAGAGATGCTATCCTGGAGTATCTCACTGAAAATAAATGTATAACGCCGTTCCAGCATGGGTTCATGAAGGATCGGTCCTGTCAGACTAATCTCATCAGCTTCTGTGAGGAGGTTAGAAAACAAAGGGTGGTAATTAGCGGTGCATACTCAAACTGGATCCCTGTTACTAGTGGGGTACCACAGGGCTCAGTATTGGGCCCCATCCTCTTTAACATTTTCATTAATGATCTTACACATGGGTTGCACAGTAGAATATCGATCTTTGCAGAATGATACTAAGCTCTGTAAAGTAATCAACACAATAGAAGATAATGTGTTATTACAAAGGGATCTGGATAAGTTGGAGGCCTGGGCAGAGAAGTGTCAGATGTGGTTTAACACAGATAAATGCAAGGTTATGCACATGGGGAGGAAAAATCCATTACATGATTACTTGTTAAATGGAAAAATGCTGGGTAAAAGTGACATGGAGAAAGACTTGGGAATCCTGGTGGACAGTAAACTTAATTGTAGCAGCCAGTGTCAGACAGCAGCTGCCAAGGCAAACAGGATTATGGGGTGTATTAAAAGGGGCATAGATGCACATGATGAGAACATTATTCTCCCATTATACAAGTCACTGGTCAGACCACACATGGAATATTCTGTACAGTTTTGGGCACCAGTTCAAAGGAAAGACATTGTAGAGCTTGAACAGGTACAAAGGCGGGCAACAAAAATAATAAAAGGACTGGGTGGAATGCAAAATCCAGAAAAATTTGCAAAATCAGGGTTATTTAGTTTAGAGAAAAGACGGCTTTGGGGGGGGGGGGGGGGGACATAATAAATATGTTTAAATACATCAAAGGTCAATACTGTATAGAGATCTCTCCTAAGATTTATTTACACCCAGGATTGTATCTAGAACAAGGGGACATCTTCTACGTCTAGAGGAAAGAAGGTTTCTACATAAACGTAGAAAGGGATTCTTTACTGTAAGAGCAGTGAGATTGTGGAACCCTCTGCCAGAGGAACTTGTCATGGTGAATTCAGTAACGGAGTTCAAAAAGGGTCTGGATGCATTTTTGGAGCGTAATAATATAACAAGTTATTTGTTACTAAGGTTTCTAGAGAATGGGGGGTTGAGCCGGGGGGATTTTTTTGATTCCCCAGTTTGGAGACAAAGATTTTTTTCCCCCCTGAAATGAGGGAAAATTTGGGTTTCTATTTCATGGGAGTTTTTAGGCCTTCCTCGGGATCAAAAACTTAAACAACGGGCCCTGAAGGGGAAATTAACGTTTTATTTTTTCAGCCAAACAAGCTATGTAACTATGATCTACAAATATGATTATATGTTTATTTCAATGGGAGTGAAAATAACCAACATCGGGACACTTTCCAGCATTTCCTTTTTTTTGGGATGAACAAAAGACCCAGGGAGGAAAATAAAAAAAAACCCGACTAATTTTTTGGGGAAACCCCCTTTAAACGGAAAGTTTGAAAGGGGGCTTACACCCACAGCGGGGGGAAATCTTAGGGAAAAAATTTTTTACCCCCCGGTTCTGCTTTACCCCTTCCACCTTACCTGGGCGAAAATGGGGGGAATTTTTAGCTGCCTTCAGTCCCCTAAACCTGAAACGCCCTTATTATCTGTCAAGCAGAATAATACCCCTTGTTTTTAAGAGACTGCCATAGTTTTGGGCCCAATCTTAAATGGTTTAGGAGCTGATAAAAAACCCCCTTTTACAAAAATGCCAGAGGGAAAAACAAAAAAAATTTTTTAAAAAAATTGGGTTTTTTTTACCAAAACCCGCATCATTAATCATTCTCTAATAGTATTCGTATGCCAACTCTTGTAGCATTCAAACACTTGGACTCGGTGCCAAACAAAACACAAAACCCCGTAACAAAGGCAGGTGTTTGCCCAAAAAACCAAAAAAACTCCATTTAACACAAGTGGGAAAAAAGGGATTTTTTTTTTGGGTTGCCTGCAGGGGAAAGTGAAACAAAAAACCCAAGCCCACGGGCCCAAACGCATGCCTTATGCCCTCCGAGTCCAACCAGAAAGGCAGCGTAAAAAAAAAAAAAATTTTAAAAACAAACTAATCCGAAAAAAAAAAAAACCCCAAAATAAAAAATTTTTTTTCCCTTTATTATACATTTTATTAAAACCATTATCACTAAATCCCCTTTTTTTTGCCGAGGGGAACAAAATACACAAAAGAAAACACATTAATTATTAGGCCCCTAAATCATAGATCAAATTTAAGAGGTATATTACCACGATATTTTTTCACCCCTCGGGAAATTCCAAAATGACACTATGTTTTTTAATGGCCCAGTATCAATATGTTTAAAAAAAAGCTGAAAATATAGGGCCCCCAATAAAACCTATCCCTTTTTTAAGCCCTTTTCGGGTTTTCTAGGGACAAACCTTTGGGGAACCCCGGCCCCGTGAGGGGGGCCCCCAAAAAAAAAACTAAACCCTTTTACCAAAGGGGTAACCCTATCACCCTAAAAGGGGCCTAAATAGAGGGCCCAAACCATAAGGGGACAACAAGGGGGCCCCCGGGTAGTACTTTTTTTTGGGGAAACCCCAGTCATTGGGACACAAGAATGCTTTAAATAGTGAAAGCCATCTTTTCACAGCTACATTCAACTGGTGGCACTGTTAGGTTATGTTCACGGAGTTTACCTTATCCCCGGTTTTGTACACGCAGGGGGGGGCCGGGCGAAAATTGGGGCGAAATTTGGGCTGCAGGGGCATCCCCCACCGAAATTAAGAAAAAATACGCGGCGAAATGCGGGGCCGAAATTATCCGGTTAAAAATTACCCTTTTTGGTTGGAAAGGGTTTTATGGTCGCACATTTCTTTTGGGGCACTTTCGGGTTTTTAAAAACTGTTTTAAACTGGTACGGTTTGGTTTTCCTGTTTTGGACGGGGGATTGTTGTATTGGGGACTGAATGGCTATAAAACGTGGGAAACTGTATAGGGCAATTTTTAATTGCAGCAAACCCCCCGGAGTTTCGGGTGCGGGTTGGGCGGCGCCACCCCTCGCAAATTTAAACCCCTTTTAAAGGCGTTTGTGACAAGCATGGGCGCGGTTTTAAAAATAAAATGGGGAAATGGTGCTGCCCCCACGGGTTCCCCCCCTCTCCGGAAGGGGAAGCCCCCAGGGTTGAAATTTTCCCGGGGGTTTTTCCCCCAATCAGTAAAATTGGCAGCGGGAAATTTTCCCCTGAAAAAAGCTTCCATTGCTGCCTTTTTTTCCCTTTTTTTTCTTTCCCCCAGCCCCGGGCCCGGGGAAAAGTAGAAAAACCGTCATCATTGTACCCCCTAATGATTGTGTTAAAATTTGCATTAGGTGTATAAATTTGATCATGCCCCTAGTGGTGAGCACCTTAGTGGGACTAAAATTTTAAAGGGGTTTTGCCCGATCCATTTATACCCCCCCTGAAACCAGCTCTGTGTGCTCGAAGGGGGCGTGTATGAATTGCGATCATTGACCAGCAGGATGACTCACCTGCCTTTCCCTCTTAGTCAAAGAAGGTCTGTTTAGTATAAAGTTGCAAGTAGTATTTGTCTCCAGATACAAGGGTCCTAGGGTTCAATTTCCCCGCAGGAACAAAACCCTTTTTTTTTTTCTTTATCAATCCATACCTCTTGAGGTTTTTATTTTTTTATTTGCATGTTTGACTAATTTAAAGGAGTAAGAGGGCGGAGTAGAATGCAGCACCTGGGGGGTTTTAAAAAATCAGTGCTGCCCGAGAGCAGAGGTGATGTTGAGATGTGTGACCAGGATAGAAGCTCTCAGCCCTGGTGTATCCCCTGGGGAGAGTTAAAAACAAAAGGATCACTAAAGGGCAGTAAAAACAAAAAAAGGTCCAGAATTTTTAATAATAATGAATGGGGAAAAAGTTTATATTTTAAATTTTCAAAGTCCCACGTCAATTTTAGTTGTGCAAAACCCTTTAAAGTAAAAAAAAAAGTAATGTGTATAAAAAAAGTTTTTAAAAAAAAAACTAATATAAAAATTAAATATTTGGGATCGCGCATCTGAAAAAAAGTCCGATCAAAAAAAAAGAAAACCAAAAACCCTGCAGACATGGTGAAAATAGGGTTTTTTTTCCACATTTTGTCCCATTTTGATTTTTTTTTTTCGGTTTCCCCCATTCCTTTGTAAGGTGAATGACACCACTGGAAAATACATCTTGTACCACACAATTAAAGTCCTCATATATCGAGGTAGGTGTAAAAGTAAAAGAATTAGGACTCTTGGAAGGTGATGATGAAAAAAACCGCAAGTGTTAACCAAAACAAAAAGCAAGGTCTCTAAGGCTGGTTCACCGGTTGTTTTGCGGGGCGAAATTTACGCCCCGCAATTCGCGTGGGGCCCGGAGGCGGTGGGCTGGCCCCTGGGCCGGCCCCTGCCCTTGCTTTCCAGGGCGTATACCCCTGGTAATTCACATGTAAATTATCCCCCCCCGCGGTTTGCCCGAGGGGGAGAGGAGACCCTAATCCTAGTTCTCTTGAGAACTGTGGATTTCCCTAATGACTGGGAGTTTCCACCGAATTTTCGCACTCCGGCGTGTAATTATGGACCGAAATAAGTCCAGTTTTAAGCCGTGTGAACATGGCCTAAAAGGTTAAAACAGAAAAGTGGGCCCAAACTATGATGCTCCCTCCACCATTGGTGCTTCTGTGAAGGGTTCTTTATTTTCCTAAGACAGCATTGTGCAATTGTGCTAAAAAGTTCCATTTTTGTCTCACCAGTTCGACAAAATGTTTTTCATTAGCATTAGGAGCCATGCAGGTAGTGTCAAGAAAACTAGAAAGGGGCTTTGCTTGATACAAAAGAAAAGCTGCACATCAACACCAAGGCTAAAGTTTGATTCATTTTTCTTTTTTAGGTATAGCCTTGTAAGCCATACACAATGGGAAGCTTGCCATGTGGATTCTGGTGCGGAATCCATGTTCTTCCACACTAAACTCTGCCTTGTGAATGGCGCCTTGCACTTTGGTCGCACTGGCATCATGACCAAAACAGATAGGATAGATCCCCATGGATTCATGAGAACATGGGTTTTGGAGGCATATTACCCTGTTCCCCTGAAAATAAGACCTAGTGCATTTTTTTAATGCAATTCAGAGTTAGGCTATGTTCTCACGGCTTATTATGGGATGGATTCCGTTCCATATTTTGCGCCGTACTGCGCGAAATACGGCTGGAATACGCCCCCAGTAATTAGGGTTTAAATCCACAGTTCTCATGGGAAAAAATATGGTTTAAAAATCCCCCATTTGAGCGGGGAGAAACAGACATGTCAATTTTCACGGGGGATACCCCGCCATGGTAATTAATGTGAAAGGGGCCGGGGGAGCTGCCCGGCCCCCCCCCCCGTATACGCACACGGCGTAAATTCGGGCGAAATCCGTCCCCGCAAGTACGCCGACAATAAGCCGTGTGAACAAAAGGTTAGGGGCCTTTCTTTTGCGGAGTTTTTTTTTTTGATTTAAATCACTACAATTTATTTAAAACAGGTTCTTTTTTTTCTAACAATAAATGTGAATTCTTGTTCATGGAAAAATAAGACATATCCTAAAAATAAGTCTTAGCTCGTCTTTAGGAGCAAAAATTAATACGAGACACTGTCTTATTTTCGGGGAAACAGGGTATACAAGTATGCACTGTGAACCAAGCCTTATTTCATTCCCATCTTAGCTTTTTAATGGTTAGAATGATGCCGTATTCAGCTCGCTTAAAAAAAAAAAAAAAAAAAAAAACGACAGCTTCATTATCACTGGGGAAGAATAAAGAAGCAGTAACATTCCTCTCTTTCACATTTACAGCTATCTGGTTCCGCAAGAGAGTCAAGCAAAACCTTTTTGTTCCTATTCTTTTGCTTTAAAGATAATCATGTGCAAATAAATGCCGCCGCTTGATGGGTCTTAAATAAGACATACAGTATTGGTTGCAACTCAACGTTCGCATGGTTTATGGACATATAAAGAGAATGTTTGCACTACAACAAATGGCATCTGCTAATGGCCTATTGATGCAGATGAGAAGTGTTCAGTGCAAAAAGTGCTTAACAGTCCCCGTTTTTTATGCTTTTCCATAAAGCCAGTTAAAGTGTCTTTCTGGGAGATAAATATGCATTTCCGCACAGGCAGCCTAAAGAGGTCCATTTTATTCAATGATATCAGAGATAATACAGGAGATATTAGGAAACTGGTCCTATATTGCACTAAGTACAGTAGAACTTGAAAGAAACTTTGCAGGCAATATTAACACATGGGTGATTTGTTACAGTTTTTCAGTGCTGAAAAAGCAAAGGCTATATTACTATAATGTAGAACAGACAAAATCTCCAACAAACCTACCATGTGTAACTGTAAGGCTGTGTTCACTCGGCTTAATTGCGGGACGTATTTTGCCCCACAATTACGCCTTGTGTACAGGGGCAGGGCGGGAGTGGAGGGGCAGCAGCCCGCCGGTCCCACAGACATGCATTATTCTCGGCGCGTATACGTCGTGAATAATTGACATGTCACGCATTATGCGAGCGGAGTGAGGAGACGTAATCCATAGTTCTCTATGAAAACTGTGGATTACCGTAATGACTGGGACGTATTTCAGCCCGTACTACGCTGAAATACATCCCAGAATAAGCCGTGTGAACATAGCCTTAAGGTCTGTTCACACGTTGTATTTGTGATCCGTAGTTTGGGTCATAGTTGTGCTCCAATATGGCCTAAGTATGGACCACAAATACAATAATTCGTAGCACTCATTGAGAGCTACGATTACCCCACGTGTTCCCCGACACGTATTACGCACCGGAAAAAGAAGTGACATGTCACTTCTTCCCTGCACTTATTGGAAACTGAAAGTCCATGGGAGCCGGCACAGAGCGTTTTAGATGTACATGACATAAGTGCTGGAGGTTTATAAACTGTAGTGCCCAAGGTTACAATGCTCTAAAGAGTTAAATGGAATCTGTCACAATTTTTTTCTTACTAATTAAAACAAAATGTTGGTCCACAATTATTTTCTTCTTAAATATTTTTAGTTTCTGATTGCAGATTTCTCAATTCCGTTGTCTGTATAACGATTGTGGGGACAGTTTTCTTGCCTGAGCTGCATTTAGATAGATGCTTTACAGCAGTTTTTTTGCACATAGGAGCCGGTGGACTGGATCAGTCCCATTGACTTCTATAGGAGAGTTTTATAGCTGTGCTCTGTGACCTGGGAAGAAGTTACTGTGCAGGGAGGATCAGCTGTGCCATCTCCTATTGTGACTGGTGGATCCTGTGTTATCTATACACATTGGTTTCACCTTTCAGTGTAACCCTACTTGTACTGATCATGAGCAGACTGCTGAAAAGCTCTCTCTACAAAAAGTTTCATTATTAGGCCTAATGGCCAAAGTGAAAACCGCAGGAAGTAGGAACTTTTCAAAACTATTGAACGTGATATGGAAAATTTAAAAAAAAAAAAAAAAATTCTGGGGTTAAACAGGTAATTTTTTGATGACACATTCCCTTTAGGCTAAGTTCACACAGCATAATTACGCCAGGACTTCGGGAGCTCATGCAGATCGGCACATACTCCCGAAGGGCAGGGGGGTCCGCAGCCCGCCGGCCCCATAGACATTCGTTATTTAGCGGGCTATTCGCCGCTAGAAATTTCACATGTCACTTATCTCCCCACGCGTATTGTCCGAGCAGGGAGAAGAGGCGTAATCCATAGTGCTCTATGAGAACTGTGGATTACCGTAATGACTGGGACGTATTTCGCTCATATTTGAGCGCAGTACGCCGCGAAATACGCGGCAAAATGCGCCCCAACTTAACCCGTGTGAACACAGCCTTAAAGTCTGTCAATAAGTAATATAAACAAGCTCAGCAACAGAAAACTCAGCAGAAAGTGCCATCACCAGCCCGACCACTGCTGCAGCCCGTTAGAGACTAGAGGAGATAGGAACTTCTCTAGCTTTAAAGGGAAATCAGAACAGCAATGTATTTTGTAATAAACTTTAATTATGTAGGCAAATGTAAATAAAGACTAATTAATGCAATAAGTATATCCCTTTAATGTAAGCTTTATCAGTTAATTTGCCCATAGCCAACCTTAAAAGGGTACTCTGGTGTAGAAAAAACATTTTCATATGCACGATTATAAAAACAAGTTTATAGAAGGAGGTTCTCTGTTCAGGATCCTCATCCTTCAGGCAGACTGGAGAGATTATAAAGTGTGTCCCTCATTCTGGAGCACCTGTCACGTCCTGTATTACAGAAGACCGCACATTGATTTGAATGGGCACAGTGTATAGGCGCTGCGGGGAAATTAAACTCTCACTGCTAGATTTCCCCACAAATTCCAGTTTACCGCTGGAGATCCCTGCACGGGACACTTTGTGCTCACTTAGGGCCACATGTATGAACCTGTTTAGGTCTAAAACTCACTTTTTTGCCCATAGGTTACTATGGGCAAAAAAGTGAGTTTTAGACTTGAACATTTTTCATACACGTGGCCCTTAATCTTCAAAAGGACCCTTATAACTAGTTGGGATAGTCCATGGCAAATAAGTAAAAAAAAAAAAAAAATGAGACTACAGAATATAGAGTGGGGCCAGAAGGACTGCACATTGCACAGTAAGGTAAGGTTGTTGGTAGAAACATAAGAAAAAGAACACATGAACCATTTAAAAACTTTTCAACATGACGACAAACAATAAAGAGACATCCGGAAATCTGTGCAGCATCAAAAGGCAGCGGACGTCAGTATATTAGTGCCACAAATTGCAAGAATCTTTAATACTTCATTTTATTGAATATGTTTGAGGGGAAACAAAAAAAAAAAAATAAAAAACTGTCCTTACCCCTACAAAAGGGCCCTTCATCTGAGCGGTCTGGACAGTCCGGATGACCGTTACATAACTTACTCATAGGCATACAGATTTCTGTGCCCAAGCAGTTATGTTCATTGGGTTGGCATTTCGAAATCTTGCTCTGTGGACCTAAGGAGGGAACAAAAAAAAAAATAATAATAAATTCAAAAACAAAATCACACGGGGAAACATTTTTAACAAAATAATAATGGGTTCATTTAGGGATATCTACAGCGGACGTCCGATATACAAAGCAGCAGAAGCGGGATGCCCTTACCCAGGACATAGAGGTGATGGTGGGGACGTGATGGTTTATATATTGAGCTATCGCCAAACAGGTAAGGGCTCTATAGAATGAAAGTAACTATACAGTGATCCGTCAGCATAGAAAATTAATTGGTTCCAGGACGGCCGTTCTATGTTGAGAGCAAAACTCTATGGAAAAGTGTTAAATAGTTTAGAAGCCCCAAAACGTCACCCAACATAATGGAAAGTGAGCATGATTAATACGGTTACAAAGATAAAGCAGGTCCTTACATATAAACAGTCAGAAAGAGCTGCCGGAAGCTGGAAATCATTTTCTATGATGGAGTTTCTTTGGGTCGTGTATTTTATACACAATATACCAGAAAAAAATAAAATTCGGGCCTTCACCTGGTTCCCAAAGGAGCGGCTCATCCTGGCAGATGTAAAGAGCAGTACAGAACATGTAGTACCGCACTGTACTGTAGAGAGGCGCCACCAATCGCTGCATGTACTTCACTAATACAGAGGTTTTACAAGTAAAGTGTTCATGATAATTGGCTGGATCTTCCATCAATCTCATGTGCCGCCAAAACAGTGTGGTTTCAATATACAATGTCCCAGGAATGACTATTGTATGGTGAAAATATTGTATCTGGAGGCCACTGTAACTTGAGGGACCACTATATTTCTTTTTGCTTTTTGTTTTTAATGGAAAAAATATGTAACTGTAAAATATGCAACTGTATTCAAAACGGTTTCCCAATACATAAAAAACAATCAACTCTTTCTTGGGTTCTATGGATCCTTAAAGGGGTTGTTCCACTACAAGGATTGCTTTTTATGTTAAATATCTTACAAAAACAAGTCACTTTGCAATATATGTCCATTAATAGTGTCCTACCTATTACTAGATATCCCCTCTTGTATGGGCTGCATTTGCTCCTCAGGTTGCTATAGCTACAAACCTGTTTGGTGTCTCCTGATAGGCTGCCAGCTCTGGTCGCTTTAGCTACAGACCTGGTGTCCTCAGCAGCTCATCACTGCAGGCCAGTACAAGCCAGTAAACAGCCCCTGAATTCAAAAATGAAACTGAAGAAATAGGACTGAGGTAAGATGAATCGCTGTAGTGAGACAACCCCTTTAGCAGTCTTGCAGGCAACTGTTCTCAGTAGATGGGTGGCCCAATAGGCCAGGGGTTAGCTGCACTCTTGCCTTTCAGTGTTGGGGCACTAGGCTTGACTCCAACCCAGGGCAACATTTACCTGGATTTTTTAACACCTCACCAGCTACTCCAATTTGGCACAGTCCAAAAACATACTGGTGAACATTACAGGACCTTAGATTGTGAGGCCCAGTGAGGACAGGGACCAATGTAACCAATGACAATCTTTGTACAGAGCAGAGATTATATAAAGAAATAAAAGAAAATACAAAAAAACATTGTTACAGTAAAGCCCTGTTCAATGCATGACACTTTTGGATACATTTCCCCCTTTGAAAACTGAACATTCACTATGACTTTTCTTAATATGTATACCCGGTATCATGCCATCAACCGGGCATCACAAAAACAACAGCAAATCCAGACTGGGCAAAGAGGATCTAGACTGGTGCAATAAACAGGGCTGAGAACACAAGACCCTATCTGTTTAAGGAAATATTAAAAGGTGCCAAAAATGTCAACTTCACACAGGAGAGAGCAGGCCTGAAACCTTCTCATTAGGCTTAAAGATTACACGATGGAAAGAAAGGTGCTGTCTGAAGGCAGCGCGCACAATTCCCAGCTGAACAGCAAACAGCTACTTAGCATAGTTTCCAGACAGCATCTTCCCATTCATATCCCTCCCCCTCTTCCCAAATAGGACACCTCCACATTGAGAGCAGGGTGAAGATGTGGTACCAGGCAGGCTAGCGGTGCCACCTGAGCCACCCACTGCTCTGTATACTCCACAGAATACAGGAAACTGAATGGACATTTCCAACTGGAATATAAAATTGTCGATTATGAAGTTGCTCAAAATTTTGTCAAGTCGAAAAATATTCAATTTTCTGTCACACTGTGCCACAGTTTCCCAACAGGGACACCAGAAAGTGCACTTGCTTAAGAGGCCGCCACAGCAGAAGCATCAAGGTCTAATTCCCCAACTGTGACGGGTTGTCCAAGTCAATCTATGAAATGAAATTGCTGCTGCTCCAAGGAAATAAAGTTATACTCACCTGTCCTCTCCCCTCCAATTCAGCACCGCCACTGCCTTAGGGCTTGTTCACAGAGAGTTTTGCCTCCATATTAACATCCGCTTTTCTGATGCGTCTCAGGGCCCGACAGGACGGACCCAGAGACGGATCTAACAATTAGCAGTGTGTTTATCACTGCCAGCACTGACAGACACGCCGCGGCGTTCACATGAGAGACCGCCGCTGCGTGTTTGCCCTGCGCCTGTCAGGTCCGCTTTACAGACCCAATCAAAGAATTGCATGTCATTTCTTGGATCGCATCCGCAAGACGGACTCGACAGGCGCGATGTAAACACGCAGCGGCGATCTCTCATGTGAACGCCGCTGCGTGTCTGTCACTGCCGGCAGTGATAACTCCCTGAGAAGTGTTAGATGCGTCTCTGCGTCTGTTCTGTCAGTCCCCGAGACGCATCAGAAAAGCAGATGATAACACGGAGGCAAAACTCCGTGTGAACAAGCCCTTACCAGGTTCTGGCTACAGGATCGTCACCGCTGCCGTCACCGATTGGCTCCAAACAGTGCGCTCAGGCAATGACATGTGCACGAGCCAACCACCGGTAGTGCGAAGCGGCGAAGGCATCGGCAGAGCTTGAATAGAGTTCGGTATACGACTGCTTCCTTGGTGCAGCAGCAGATTCTTTTGATAGATTGATATGGACCCCCTTTAAAATTCTGATATACACATATATGGGCCATTATATTTTTTGTGCATGGAAATCCTTCAGAAAAGGTTTACGCAGTTTGAAAAACTCATCTTCACAAACCCCATTTTCTGCTAAAGCTTTTTTTTTTTTTTTTTTTTTTTTTGGGGCATACTTCTGCCCTTTCAAAACCAAAAAAGTGCCACTCACTTCGGATCCAGAGCTACACCATCCTCGCTCTCCACTAGTCTTCCGTTTTCTTCCGGTCTTGCTCCGCCCAGGATGGCGAGTGCTATTGGCTGACATCATTGTTGGGATCACTCCCGATAGGTAATGTCCGCCAATGGCACGTGACTGGTGAGGCTACGGCGGTGGCATCCTCTTCAGACCAAGACCAGCGGAGAGTGAGGATGGCGCAGTGCTGGATCCCAGGTGAGAGGAGAAGTGAGAAGAACTTATTGTTATTTTAAAATAACAGTAATAGGCTAAAAAAAATAAAAAAAATTGTAACTGGACAACTCCATTACCAGATGCGAGCCTTAGTATTTCCATCCAAGTAGAGTGGAGAGCAGCTACAAGAAGTCTCTCCAATTCTAGCAGAGCTGGCATATCTGTGCATTACATGGATAGTACACGAGGCAAATCATTAGGACTACTTGCTACTTTCAATGTCGGCAGCGCATAGCGCATAAAGGAAGTCAAATCATGCACTGGCTTGGTGGGTATATAAGGCGTGTGATAGGCTGTCTATTCACATGTCCCTCATTGTAATGCTGGCATTATTTCTCAAACTGCGCAGTTTGTGAATTGTTCATATGCTGCTGTAATGAAAGTGTATCATAAGTGGACACATGGCCCCATTGCAAATAAACAACTTGGAAACTGCGGAGCACCATGTGCTATTCATGCATGAGGTGAACATTGGCTAAAAAGGTGCGCAACAGCAGACCGGCACACTACAGTGGAGCAGCTCACTGCCAAAATGAATCAGGGGGTGACCAGATGTGTCCAAAACCACAGTTCAGCAAACCCTACTGTGTAAGGGGCTTTGAAGCAAATGGATGATCACTAAACCTCTGCTAATGAAGTTGCATTGACATAAAAGATTTAAATTTTCACAGCAGTATTGGAATTGGACTTTAGCCGATTGGCAAAGGGATGTCTTCTCCGAAAAGTCACATTTTTGGCTTCATCAAATAGATGGACGTTGCCGTGTGAAGCAAGAAACATCAGAGAACAAACGTCCTGCAACTATTGCTGGAAGAACACAAGTTAGTGGTGGAAGCGTTACGGTAGGGGAATGTTTTCTTGGCATTCTCTAGGCCCACTCATCCATGTGGAAGGCACTCAATGGTTTGGGTATAAATTCAACCATGCACATCATGTACATACAGACATGCGGAAATGTCCGACAATGGTTGAAAGAGCCTGACCGAGATTTCGGAGTACGAACCTGGCCCACTAATTCCCCAAACTTGAACCCAATTGAGCATCTTTGGGACCACCTGGATCGTCACGTTCTGTCTATGGACCCTCCAGCAGCTGTGGAATGCAGGCAGCATGGCTCCAGACACCTGTGACAACCTATCAAGACCTTATTGAGTTACTACCAGCCCATCTAGCTGCTGTCTATGCTGCATGCAGCAGTTACTCTGGATAACAATAATGTGACTTGACTGTGTATATAAAAAAAAAATAACCCATACAGACCCAACCGGTTGGGATTTCCCGTCCGTTTTATGGTCTGTGCCGTGTAAACGCGGCCTAAGCTCACCCGGCTCCTGCGCTGCAGTGGCTCTAGGGTTCCCCATCATAATGTCATTGAAATCCATCATGTGATGCTTGACCCAATCACCGGCCTTATCGATTCTTCTCCGCCATGAGTGCAGGCAGAGACCCCTGAGGCCAGTGACCGGCTGCAGTAAAGCTGTCTCCCCACGGCAGCGGACATATACCGGTCGGCTTGCCGGCCAGTATTTGTCCTGTTTTGCAGCCGTCCCCACGGCCGCAGGGTGGGGGTGTGGGGTGGGACCACGGCTTTTTTCCACCCTGAGCGGAGAACAGCCCTCCCGCCTCCCATTGAGGTGTTCATATTCCGTCCGGAAACCGGAAGGAAGAATGAACATGCTCAATGTCAGTTGAGCGAACACGGTCGGAAAAACCGCCGGGCGGAAAACCGGTGCAGTGGGGACTGCTGCACGGGTTTTCCATAGAGCACCATTGTGCTCATTTTCTGCCGGTTTTTCAGGCAGTCTGCAAAACCACAAACCGGCTGAAAAACTGGCCGAAAACTCGTGCAGTGGGGACATGCCCCAATAGTACGTTTCACCCGAGGTGAAGAAACCACATTGAAGAGGGTTTCATTTCATTCCTGCTCTGGTTGCAGGCCACGATGATGTCTGAGATCTTGTAGGGAATTAACAACTTTTACAAATGTGGACTCTTCAATCCGGAAACATTACTGCACTGAAAAAGGCCAAAGGCTGAAATGTCCAGAGTGTTGGAAGATGAAATAAGACAGAATGTGGATATTAAAAGCCGGAGTCTATTAATTGCCATCATGTTTGCCAAGAAATGCACAGAAAGTATGAAATCTCAATTTGGATTGCTGATAAAGCTTTTCATGATTTTGGGATTATTTTATTCTCAGCGACACCCGCTTCATGCTCTAAAGGAAGTGCAGTGTTCTATTAGCTGCAATGTCATGTGACCACAGGAAACACATTGACCACAGTGGTGCTGGAGCCTTGGCAGCTAAAGGGGTTGAATCACTGTGCTGTTTTACAGTCAAACTTCCTGTTTGGGCTATGGCTTGATATATTTTATCTCCACTCTTCCTAACTGATCCTGATAGAGTGACATGAGTGCTGGAAGCTTGTAAACTGTCGTGCACAAGGCCACAAAGCTCTTAAAGGAGTTGTCTCCCTTCAGAGTATGCATGAATGAAATACTCTGTCACTTCCTGGTTCAGACTGACTCATTTGCATAAGCTCCATGCTTGTACAGCTCCTTGCTGTGCTTTCAGATGCTAATTAAATCAGATTACCTTCTCAAACTACTAACAGGACTTCTTATCTGATCCCCAAAACAAAAGCCCTAATTACAGTTCTGTTTATTTTACATAAATCAAGCTTTTTACTGCTGAGCAGCACAGGACACTGCCAAGACCTGTATGATGATGTCACTCACTGTTATCTCATTGAACAAACAGCAGGGGGAGAATTGTTTACAGGTCAGTTACTGAGGGAACTGAAATAGCCAGGTAGGTCATAAATTCACTTGTATCTCCTTAGGGAAAACAGAGGAACAAAGCAATATATTGGAAAATGTCTTTATTTTGTGTTCCCTACAATTTGAAAGCTATTCTTTGTAGCGAGTCAACCCCTTTAAGGGTTAAAGCTTGCCAGTAAGCAGGGCTGTATTCGTATCCAAGTCCAGTCTGCACCAACATAGGGAATGGGTAGAAGAGACCTGGGATCACATTTTGGTCAATTTGTGCTTGAAATCTGATCCAGAGCCCAGAAGGATTCAGGCAGAGCTGAAAGCCAAAGGTGGATTTCCCAAATACTAAAAAAATAATAAAAATGAACATTTTGATTTTTAGGAGTCAAACCGTAACAATGCAGTTACGTGGCAAGAATCTGCAGAACTGAGCAGATGCTAAATACTTGCAAGTCAAATTTATGTACAAGATGGGTAAGATGACTTTATATAAAATTACAGTAGCCTCATGTACAAAGCTGTAGTTGATGGAGAGATATGGAGCCCGTAAGTCACAAGTTCAAACCATTGTTACCATTTTGCTTGTCAGTGTAAAATATATTTATTGGATATGACTTTAGGACACAAAAAATTGTAAATATGCAAAACCCTGCAGGAACATTTGTGGAATCTATGAATTTGTACTGAGAAATAGTATTGCCTCCATCAGATCCCGCATACATGACCTCACATCTGATCTCATGATTTCCAGGCTAGAGAGCGGCCTCTCTACACTAACTTGGGTTGGGGGCAAAGCGGTGACCACAGGGGCAACATCTCTAAATGTCAGGGTATAATGGAATTGCATCAGCCACAGGCAGTTCTGATGAATGGTTGAACTCTTTTGCTGAAATCTGTTTGCCATGGAGCGGAATCTTTTCCCCTGGGGCAAGGCTTTATTATTATTATTATTATTATTATTTTAAAGCGCCATTGATTCCAGGGCGCTGTACATTCGAGGGGGTTACATACATAACATACGTCAAACGAGTACAGTGCTAATGACAATTGGCACGACAGAGGGAGAGAGGACCCTACCCGCGAGGGCTTACAATCTACAAGGAGGGGGAAAGAGACAGGAGGTGAGGGACAGACATGTCTGTGGAGGAAGTAGTGACAAGTTTAGTGAAGGTTATAGGCAAGCCTGAAGAGGTGGGTGGCTTTGCCTGCTCCATGTCATCAATTACACTCCTCATGTGAAAAGGCTGAAGATATGGGAGCAGTAGCACTGGCCGGACCCAATTCCTCTTACTCTTTGCACTGCATCGACCTAACTGGACCAACTTATTATATATTTTGGGAGTCGGTCCATTTTATGACGACTCCGGCTCCTGGAAAATAGGCACCGACTCGGACTCCACAGCCCTGCCAGTAAGTAATGTAACCAAGCTCCCATCTTTCAGATAAGGAGCACAGCAGGGAGTGACCTAACCATCCTGACCACTGCTACAGATGGTTAGAGCACAGTGAAGTGGCCAGTAACTAGGACACCTTGTGCATAGAAGCAGGAGATAAGAGCTGCCCCTAACTATAAAAAAGAAGCAAATTCAGAACAGCAATGTATTTGGTAATAATCTTTATTAACCTTTGCCTACATGTTTAAAGCTAAATCACTGAAATAGGGATAAACCTTTAATGATATTATTGTTATGTTTTTGAACAGTTCCAGGAGTTCTCCCCTCTTATATTTTCCTTTTGTAAAAATGTTGGACAACGGCTTTATCATCATCAAGTTATTTTCACTTATTTATAAGTGTTAAAGGGAATGCGTCATCAAAAATGACTTATTGTTTAACACACGTTTTTTAAGAATTTTTGGTTTTTTTTTAATTTTCCATATCACTTTCAATATTTTTTTAATAATTCTTAAGTCCTGCAGTTTTCACTTTGGCCACTAAGGCTAATAATTGTCTAACACTTCCTGTTCTGTAGAGAAAGATTCTCAGTTGTCTGCTCATTATCAGCACATAGAGGGTCAAACTGAAAGGAGACACCAGTGTGAATAGATAACACGGGATCCACCAGCCACAAAAGGAGATGTCACCTCCCTGCACACTGATCACAGAGCATGATTAGAAAACTCTCTGATAGAAGTGAATGGGACTGAGTCAGTCTTAAGGCTCCTATGTGCATGAAGCTGCTGTAAAGTATCTCTCGGACTGCTGTTAAAGCAGTGCAAACAAGGCCTAGTGGCCAAAGTGAAAACTGCAGGACTTAAGAATAAGTCATTTTTTGATGACACATTCCCTTTAAGAAGGCATGGAATTTTTTAATTAATTTATTACTTTATTTTAGATAATTTCACTGGAATATGTTTGGTTTCCATCCTAGAGTTTGTACCCAATGGAATTGCTCCTATGCTCTTCACATAGTCAAGAGAGTCTACAAGGTCAGATGGGTAGCGACACCACACCTCCCCGGAAAATCTTGGTCAAGTGTCATCCCTCTCCCATTTGTATGGTGTCCGAGTGCAAGAGATCTGTCAGTAATCCTTGGCCGTCTAATGACGATACTTGGTCCAAAATACTCTTTCAGATCGGACTGCAATGTCAACTCTCTGGCCACTAGATGCCAGCACACACGAAAACTACCATGGCATTTATTTAAGTAATAGACCAGACTAAACTATAGGTTTCCTGCAAGTCAACCCAAAAAGACACAAATGTATAATAAGTGTACTGTATACATTTATAGGGTCACTTGTAATTCACAAAGGTGAAGGTTTCAGAAGGCCCGAATGTGGTCACTTCAAAGGGTGTTTAATGACCCTCCCTCATTTAAAGGGTGACTAAATCAGAAGTCTAAAGCTTTTGCAAGTGATATTTATAACCAACTCCGGAAAGAAATCTAGAATTAGCTCACTTGGAGAATGTTCATCCACCAAACAATCACCGGTATCACAAAAACAATGGGAGACATTTTCCATGGTTGTTGCACCAGAAAAGTTTGGTAAAAATGAACAAAAACATGGCCAGCAAGTCCGTGTGTCGCACACAATTATCATGGGCTGTAGCCCCTTAAGCCGAACGCCTGAAAAGTACTTAATGACGGCATTTTTTTTTAGTTTTTGACTCCCTGTGTGTCAAGTCGTGACTTCAATGATGCAGTTGTATGAAGTTTTGTCTGATTCGGCACAAGTTGTACTTTTTGGGAGGAATAGTTTATGTTCACCTATAAACTATTGCAGAATTAAAAAAATTTTTTTACACCATTCACATTTGACACTTGATAACTTCGTTTAAAGGGGTTTTGCCAGGATATGCCTTATCTGCTAAGAATCAAATGTAAACAAGCCACCCTGAGCTGAGAGAGAGACACAGCCAGAGCACAGAGCCTGCATAAGGGATCGTGTGAAATGTTCACTCAAATAATAAATCTACAACTAGTGGATTCTGTATACAAAAGACAACACCTTTTCTCCACAGCAGCTTGAAAGCTTCTTCATGTTCCCTGTCATCAGATAAAGCAGGGATCTACTCAAATAATCACACTACAACTAGTGGATTCTGTATACAAAACACAACATATTTCTCCACAGCCCCTCATGCTTCTCTTCAGAAAAAGTGTGCTCTGCGCAAGCCCGGCCAGTTCAGCTCCTGTCACTCTGCTCGGTCGTATCTAATAGAAGCTTTTAAGTAGCTAAGGGCAGGAAAGGCAGCCTGTAGCTCTCTCAGGCTGCAATTTTTGTTATCACATATATTTAGAAAAGTGATTAAATACCCATTTTGGAGGATCCCACGTCAACATTACATCGTGGCAAAACCCCTTTAAGTCTACAGGTTATTACGGTCGTGTGGATACCCAATATGTGTAGGGTTTGTGTGTAATGTATGCACAATTAATTTTTATTAAATATTTTTTATTTTATTTATTTATTTCTACACCTTATATTTGCTTTTTTTTTTTTTTTGCACAAGTAAATTTTTAAAAGGGCACGTGGGGAGTTTCCTGATGGGTTCCGGCCCTGGGCCCGCCCAACTACGGCCCGCCATGAGCTTTTGGAAGGGTGATACCAAACAAAAGTTTTTTTGCTGCTAAAACTTAGCCAAATTTTTAAAAAGGTCGGAGGGGTTTCCCGGGTCTTGCGGGAAACCCCTGGGACACTTTTTTTTGGAAAAAAGTGAGTTTTAGATGCAGTTTTTGACCTGTTCCCTTTTCAAATGCAAAAAAGGGGTTTTGCAGCTTGGCTGAGGTGGTTTGGCTTTTTGACAAGGGGGAAACCCCAAAAAAAAAAAAAAAAATTTCCCAAAATTGTAAAAAAAATCTGTGCAGTTTGGGTGCAAAGAAAAAACTAATAATTTTTTTAAAACAGGAAAGTCTTGATGAAACTTTTTCAAAGAGAAGCAAGGGTGACATCTTACTTTTGGGGCAGTTAGCAAACCCTTAATTGGCCCCAATAAAAGTCCCCTGTTTAGCCAAACTTTTTCTCCATACAAAAATGGCGGGAAAAGTGGCGGTATTTTAATAAGGTATTGTTTTTTTAACCGACAACCTTTGCCTCCTTTTTTTCCCTTTTTTGAAGTAAAAAAAAAAAAAATCACCTTGAAATTTTAAAATTTTTTTTAGTTGTTCTTTTGCCCGTTAAAACAGACTTTTTTTTTTTTAAAGGGAAAAATTGTTAAAACCCCTCAATTTTAAAATTGACAGGTTTTTTTGGGGGGTTTTTAGTCCTAAAATACCCCCTTAAAAATTTTCAAGTTTCGGTAAAATCATTTTTCCATTAATTAGGGTTAGTTATTCCCCCTACTTTTTATTACGGTTGTGTGGATACCTGATGTGTAGGTTTTTTTTGTGTGTGCAATGTATACACAATTATTTTTTATTTTTATACATTTTTTCTAAACATGTTTTTTTCCTTTTTTGAAAAAAAAAATAAAATTTTTTTTTTTTAAATTCAAAAAGGGGAACTCACAGGTTTAAAGATCCACGGTGTTGGAGGCAGGTTAGCTCTATTGCAATGGAGCTAACCTGGTAGAATCAGAGGTAAAAACCCTCAAAAAAAAAACCCTCAGTAGACTTTTGGGTTGCTTTGGTTTCGCTGAGGAAAACATTCGGAAACGCGTGAAAAGCCCACAAGTGATCTAGCCAAACGGTTTCAATATGCAGTAGTTCTCCTGCAACCAATTAATAATGTACATTGTGAAATCTCTGTAGTTGGTTACAGAGTATGAGAAAGTATAAATCCATACAAACATCCTATATTACTTCTGGGGCAGATATGAAGGCAGACCTACACTACACCAGGAAGCCCCAGGCTTTTGTAGAAGACAGTCTATAAAAAAAGTTTTTTACCTTCCCCATGTGAACCTATAGGGGATTTGTCCCCCTTCTACACATGTTTACATAGATAATGGTTTGCTATTTAAACTCTTAAACTAAGCAGAAACTTGTTTTTTCTCATTTACACAAGTAATAAAAAGGACTATTGCACTCTGACATAATGTCCTGCCAAACACTTTCTTTACACAGAGTGGGTGTCATTGTTGACACAGGAATCTCATGTGCAGCGGGTCAAAAGGTAGCTTTCCCCTCTCTTCTAATAAACTGCCCAAAAGGCCGGCCTCGCGAATGGGGAGCGGCCTGTGGACATAAATTTACAGCCTGATTTCTAAATTTAACCCAGATTGCCCCAGGGCCCCTGGGACAACGTGGTCAATGCGCAACTTTTTCCCAAAGAAAACCAATGGAAATTTTCGGGAGAGCCATCCGTGGGCAATCTTCTGTTCCAAAATAATTCACTGCTCCCCAGGATTTAAAGGGGGTGCACTCTGAAGCCTTAATAAAGTTATAGTCCTACTCATGTTTTTATCCAGTCTCCACCACTAAGGTTTTAATAAATAAATAGAAAAAAAAAAAAAAAAAAATAACAACACCATTGAGAATACTGCGGGCTCGTGGGGAAATGGGCTTTTTTGGTCCCAAAACAGCGGGCCCAAAGGGATGTTTACACGGCTTATTTCGGGGCGATTTTTCGGACAATTTTTCTCCGCAAAACGTTTCAAATAAGAACAAAATTAGCACTGATTCCTTTAAAATACCCCGTCGTTCACCGAGGGCTATTTTCGGACGTATTTGCGGGGAAAAAACGATCATAAAAATTTAAGGCTAGTCTACACTGCATCATAAAAAAAAGGCCCCTTAAAGCGGCCCTTCTTTTTTGATGCGGACCGCGCTTTTGTCCCTTTGTGCAAAAGCCGGGCCCCCTTTTTTTTTCCCGACCCCCAATTCAATTGATTGTATGGGAAGACACAAGAAAAACAGAAGCACCGGGGGTATTTAAAAATGTTTTTTTTACGCCCAGCCGAAAGCGGGGGAAAAGACAGCTTGGACAGCAACTGTCTTTTCTATTGCTCTATGGGGCACCCACTGACGATGTATCTGCGGCGCTTTAAAAAAAAGAAAAGCCCGGAGATACGTGTAATCAGTGCAGTGTGGACTAGCCCTTTGTCCCCCCGTATTATTGACGCATTCGCAACGTAAAACCCCATATAAAGAATGGGGAATGTATTTACAACGCAAATACGTGCCACACTTTGTGACACGTATTTTAAAAGTATTTCGGGACTAAATCGTCCTAAAAAACGCCCCAAAATAAAACCTGTGAAGGCCTTTGTGCAAATGCCAGGGAGCCCAAAATCGAATAGGGGGCACTGTAAACCTGTTTTTTATCCCTTGAGCTTTTTGAATTTTTTTAAATTTCAAAGCAAAAACCCCTAGTCTAAGCCCACACACCTACATGGTGCCTCTCCCTAATCAGGAGTGTTAACACGTAATGTTAGAGCCCCATGTTGCATCTGGAGGCCCCTGCCCATTGGCAGTTTCTATTTTGCACCATATCCGTGAGCCCCTCTTTTTTTGAAAATGTTTTTTGGGCCCCGCAGTAATGCCAAAGGGGGGCCCAAAAGGACATACGGGCATACCCGAAAATAATCCGTCGGGGCCTAACAAAAGGGGCCCCACTATAGCAAAAAAAAATAGTAAAAGGTGGGGGCCCAATTTGATTTGGGTGTATGGACCCGAAAAGGTTAATAGATGGATGGGAGCCATGCGTTAATATGCCCCCCGGGTTTTTTTCCCCCCACAATACCCCTAACAAACCCTATAGCTATGTTGCTGAACATCAGTTTCTTTTACCCTACATGAGTATAAATGACACTTTTCCCATAGCCTACTAAGTCCTACACAATAGGTGGGCAGTTTATCCAGCTTTTCCGTTTCAACTAAATAATATAAAAAAGCAGCATCCTGTTCTTATTAAAGGTCGGTGTTATAATGACTGAATGACAGGTCTGTTGATGTTTGGGGACAAATAGGCGGCTTAACTGAAAAAAAAAAGCCTCACAATTTTCTATGTCTGTCAATGATACAACTCCTTCTACTTTTTTACTATTGCAGAGGGAAGAGGAGAAGTATTCCTGAATCTATAGGAGGTTATAGGACATTTTTAGTGTATGTTTCCCATAAAGCAAATATACCTGCATTGTATATACAGAGAAAATTTTAGAAATAACGGATATATATAGCCAACACAGATAGCACAGTAGTGGCCCTGTGCCCTTCCACATATTTAAAGTAACGCAGTAATCCCCTGTACTTTTTCCAGTGCATATTCCTGCACGTTATAAAGCATGGGGAAAAGCCCCCTTCTAGGGGTATCTTTTTTTAAAAATTTAAATACTTTCTTATTAAATTTTGGCTAAATTAAATGTTCCAATGCATTGGTCAATGGAGCATATTCAGAAACACTGCCCAATGATTGTTAATAGTATCAGACTGCGCAGAGACACACCCTGTTGGCAAAGGGAATGGATAAAAAGTATTGTAAATTTTTTCACACATTTCCCCAAAATTTTTTAGGGTCTTTTACATTGCTTTTTGGGGGGGTTTTTTGGATGCGTTTTTTTTGTGCAAAATGTACGCATTAATGCTGTCCCTCCCGCAAAAAAGCTCAAAAAAACGCACCAAAACCGCACCGTGTGAAAGCACCCTTAGAGAGAAACCACACAACGCAGATGATTTAGATTACAGGGAAAAAAAATTTTTAAAAACAAAAAAATGGGTTTCCCCTTTTCTCTGCCCCCCAACCCCAAAATAAAATTAAGTGTACTGGCATAAATCCCCCGGGCCCAAAGGCCACTTTATTTCACCGATTCTTTGCCAGCAGCACAATCGGAAGAATCAGGTGTCTCACTGACCGCCTGTCCGTACGTAAGGCTTGCTGCACGGGATGCAATACATTGTATTTCCTTGGGGTTTTGGAATTTAAAACCTCTGAAAATGCGATAGTTCAGGCAGCTCCATAGACGGCAATAGGAAAAACAACCTGTAATCTCCACAGGTCGTTTTTTCTCCGCTCTTCTTTGGGCACCAAGTATTATACAACTGTAGTATAATTCCGGCGCTTTTAGGTTTTTTTTGTCGTCTTCCCACACAAAACAATTGAGGGCACTGCAAAAAACACGATACCCACCGCAGTTTTTGTGCAAAATGTGCCAAAAACCGTGGTCATGCATCAAAAATAAAAAAAAGTCGACTTTTTTTGGGCGGGGCCCTTTTGGTCCTATGTGGGGGGTTTTTAGTTTCCCCCGTTTTCTGAAAGGTTTAAAATATCAAAAGATGTGCTCCCATTACACTTACAGCAATCAAAAAAGATAAACCTAAATTTTAAAGGGGTATGCCCCACCTCCAGCACCCACACCTATCTTGAGAACAGGCCTCAAAGTCTGTGCGCAGTACTCTCCATTCATGCTCGGGTGTTCTCGTAACACCCAAAACTAGAACGGAGAGTACTGTGCAAGCCCGACCTCCTCTCTGTTCTGCACGGAGGCCCATTTCCAAGATAGGTTCCTATGTCAGAGGTGGGACCTGAATCTCAGACATTTTACTATTTTTACTGTCCGCCCTAAAAAGTTCTGAGATGGGAACGCCCCTATAGGATCTCCTCACCCATAGGGCAAAGACCAAATACCGGTCGGATTTCCTGCCCAGTATTTGGTCTGTTTTTTGGCACGCAGGGGGATGGCTTTTGTCCTCGATTTGTAGACTCAAGCCCTTCCCCCTCACTCCCACATGTTTATGTTCTGACCAAAAACTGGGCGGAAGAATGAACATGTTCTAAGTTTTTTGGACCACCGGCGGTGTAAAAATCCGTCAAGCGGAAAATCCGTACAGTAGGAACTGCTGCACGTATTTTCTATTGAAGTCTATGGGGGAGCATTGCTTGCCAGTTTTCAGACTGTTTGTAAAAACCGCAAACGGTCTGAAAAGCCGACCAATAAACTGGGGACAAGCCCTTAGTTCTATTTGGCCCGTACCTTGAAGGCAGCAAGCCCTCACCATCAAGTCCTCTCCTGCTCTTGCCAGTCTCATTTATGTAGTTGCGTTTCGCTTGTTATGCAGTGCACATAAACCCTTTTTACAGAGGTACAGGTCGCTAAAATGAATGGTACTCCCATTTCACATTTTGTCATTAGAGGTCATTCCGTCTCCATGATTTAGGATTACAGTTTGGAGAACCTAATCATGCTATAAAAACAAACCGGAAGGAAGTGCCAGAAACCTATATAGATCGACATACCCCGTTTCCCCGAAAATAAGACATCCCCCGGAAAGACCTAGTGCATTTTTTTTTATGCAATTCAGAGTTTTGGCTGCTTATGCTGATGTTTGTGATGAAATCACTACAATATATTAATACATGTTGATTTTTTTGTTCAACAATAAATGTGAATTCTTGTTCATGGAAAGATAAGACATCCCCTAAAAGTAAGTCCTAGCTGGTCTTTAGGAGCAAAAATTAATATAAGACACTGTCTTATTTTCGGGAAAACAGGGTATGAACACATGGCCATGCATTGTAGGGCTCCACTATGAAGTTCTGATTAATGGGTCATATCACTGTTATCCAATGTGTGACATATCGGGATTTGCTTGCCCCCGATACAATACTTCTGTGTTGTAAAACCTTCATGTGATGTAGGAAACACTTCCTGAAGCAGATTAGACGTGTAACATCAGCTGAGTCCTCAAGCTCTGAGCACTTTAATGCCTACTATAAAGGCATGGTTACAGCTAGCCCTAGAAAACGGACCTTTGTTCTAATTACTTTAATAAGACCTACATTTTCATAGGGCTAGAACATACCTTCTCTTCATATAGGTGGATTAAGCAGTCACTGTAGACATTCCTGCTTCCACAAAGCAGTGGTCATTTAGGACAACCCATGTTCCTGACGTGCTCCAACATGTATCTGTCACATTGCAGAGACCAGAACAGCTGGGTGCACAACACGCAACAGATTTTCTTTCTCCTTCACTTATTCCCCAACTGTGTCCGTCCAGAAGACGTAGTCAGGTTAAGCTTATTTTGATAGACCTATCTACTTCTGACACGGCGACAAAGAATTCTCAGTGAACACGGCTCGGCTATAATCACCGATATCAGTGACCCTCAAAGGGAATGGATTTGTTTCTTTTTATGAAAGGGATTATTCAACTTAAAATTTAAAACATAAAAATATACTACAGCTGCATAATAAAAGAACAAGACAATAAGTATATACCTTTAGGGGCCGTTCACACAGCTTATGTCGCCGCGGATTAGCGCCATACTGCGCGCCGGATTTGTGCTGCAGTACGGCGCCAATCCGTCGCAGTAATTACGGTAATCCACCGTTCTCATAGAGAACTATGGATTCCGTCGCTCCTCCCCGCTCGGCGAATCCGCCAGGCAGGGAGAAAGTCACTTGCACATTATTCAGGCGCAATACGCGCCGTGGCTAATGCAAGTCTATGGGGCCAGCGGGCAGCGCCCCCGCCCCTTATTCAAGCCGGAATTGCAAGCGCAATCCGGCTCGCAATTCCGGCTTGAATAAGCCGTGTGAACCGGGGCTTAGTGTTCTCTGTTGGTAACACTGCCAATATGGATGGATGACTAATAATATGCTAAGGCTTTATATATGTGGGCCAATAGAGGGGGCACTATCTAATTGTTTACACCAGTGTTTCTCAACTCCAACCCTCAAGACCCACCAACAGGTTATGTTTTCAGGATCTCCCACAGAATGCACTGACCATAATGATATCACCTGCAATACTGAGGAAATCCTGAAAACTTGACCTGTTGGTGGGTCCTGAGGACTGGAGTTGAGAAACACTGGTTTACACTGTAGCCCACACTGCCGAACCAGGGGGTAGATGTTGAGGGAGAACAATGCCACGCCATCCACTCACTAGTGTAGCAGAGAGACTCTTGCTACATTCACAATCAGCGCCCATACTGAAGAGCTGTCCTGTAATGTACAGCATAATGTGGAGGAAGCAAAAAAGCATGGCTTCTCAATCCACTGTACCACAAATACATACACAGTGATGATATGACACTGATACAATGTAAAGTAGTCAGTGTACAGCTTCTATAACTTGTATAAATTTGGTGTGTCCTCAAAATAACTCAAACACACAGCCATCAATATCTAAACCGCTGAGAGAGTAGACCCCTAAGTGATAATGGATAAATTGTGCCCAATTTACCATTTTTCCTCCAAATTGTCATGTCACTCATTAGTGTTATAAGGTCTCAGGTGTGAATGGGAAGCATTCAAATTTGGTATTATTGCACTCACACGCTCTCATACTGGGCACTAAGTTCAACATGGCACCTCATGGCAAAAAACTGTCTGAGGATCTGAACATATACTGTGTGTGTGTGTGAATATATATATATACACACACACATACACACACATACACTACACACACTCTTGGAAAATGAGTTTAGTTTTTAAAATTTTCATTGGGATGATTTTTTGTATAAACTGGACAACCCTCCAAAAATATAGTAAAAAAATATAATAAAAATAGATTTTAAAAGATAAAATAAACAAATAAATGGCTGGATAGGGATACATAGCCAGAATAGAACCGATTTGCATGTATAGCTTTAAGGGCTATGCTTAAAAAGATGAAAGCAGCTAAAACAAAGCCTCTGTAGTGAATCCGTCAGCTGGGTGTTACCATTCCAGTTTTCAAGAGGGGTGTGTCCCTGCACATGCTGACTCGGTCAGCTCTGATTGCACAATTTTAGACTGTGCAGGGACACACCCTCTATTGGTAACACCCATCTGTCTGTTTCAGTTATACACAAGAGAGCTATAAGAGAAGATGCTTTCGAATTGTTACTACACAAGGATTTCCTAAAACAGCTATAATCAGGAGATGACACCGGTTCTCTAAGCTTTTTACAATTACTACTTTGATACTAGATTATCCTTGCAATCAGATTAGTTTCCTCAGGAGGCTCCGGTAATATAGTATACAAGTGAATAAGTCCTTACACTAGAAGGACACTAGAAACCCTGGGGTCTGTTACCATCATCTTCCTCTCCAATGGGCCTGTGGCAGAGCTGACTGCTGGGGATGTAGGACAGGCTCCGTGTTTACCAGGGTGTTTATTTATTTGTCCTACAAATTGGTCTGTGATCCTTTACAATAGCCCCGGGCAGGAAGCTGGAACACTTCTCCTTTTCAGAGCACACATTCATGGGAATAGATAAAATCAGACTCTGCAAGTTCATTGACACAGATCTTTCCAAAACAAAGATGAATGATTGTCCTTATGTAAAGTCATTCAAAGCTTCTAAGGGTGCTTTCACACGGTGCGTTTTTGGTGCGGTTTTTTGTGCAACAATGTATATCATTAAATGTTGTGCCTCCTGCACAAAAAAACGCATCCAAAAAACGCATCAAAAAACGCACCGTGTGAAAGCACCCTAATGGTCATTTCCAGCAAAGTACAAATTAAGCTGACGATTTAACTATCTTGTCAGTATCCTCACAGTCTGTTACACTTATCAGCACCAATGCCAGAACTTGTAAGACGTAAAGGATAGATAGAAACTGTTGTTTTATTGATTGTTCATTTCTGTTCATTTATATTGGACCTCTATCCTTGTTGTTTTTATTAATGATTAACAGGCACTTAAAAGAAGGTGTCATCTGAAAACGACCTATTCTTTTGCTATGTTTTTAAGAATTTTAGGGTTTTTTTTCCCCAGAACATCTATCTATCTATATACACACACATTATATATAATTTAAATATATATTAATAATATTTCAAAAAAATATATTAACATATATACATACAACACAACACCCAAAATCAATCTAATCACACCACACATCAATTATCATATACCACGCGCACATCAATCTATCTATATACACACGCGCACATCAATCTATCTATATACACACGCGCACATCAATCTATCTATATACACACACATCAATCTATCTATATACACACACATCAATCTATCTATATACACACCATCAAAAACTATCTATATACACCACATCAAAAATTTTATATCACACCTCAACTATCTATCTATCTAATACATATATATATAATATTATATATATATATAATATATATATATATATATATAATATATATATATATATATATATATAATCTATATCTCTATCTACTCTATCTATCTATCTATATATATCTTGAAATCCTGCAGCTTTCACTTTGGCCACAAAGCCTAATAGTAGTCTGACACTTTTGTAGAGAACACTCAGTCTTCTCATTATCAGCACAGACAGGATTACACTAGAAGGAGACACCACCATTCACAATAGGAGATAGTGTGCAGGAAAAGTCAAGACATCCAGCTCACCGATAGCGAAATGAAGCCAGCACGGAAGGAGGAGAGGGTGAGCTGTGACTGACTTCTTCCCAGGTTACAGATCATGCCTATAAAACTCTCCTATAGAAGTCCATGGGTCTGCTTCTGTTCACTGGCCCCTATGTCCATGTAGCTGCTGTAAAGCATCTCTCTATGGGCTCATCTCCACGGCAAAGGGCAAATACCGGTCGGTTTATCCGACCGGCATTTGTCCTGTTTTAGTGCCGTCTCCACGGCCGCCAGGGAGACGGCTTTTCTCCGCGATGAGCGTAGAACAGCCCTCCCCCTTCCCATTGATATGTTCATATTCCGTCCGAAAACCGGAAGGAAGAATGAACATGTTCAATGTTTTTCGGGCGGCCGGCGGTTTTTTAAAAAAACCTGTGCAGAAAACCCGCGAGTGGGGACTGCTGCACGGGTTTTCAATAGCAGCCTGGTGTGTTTGCGGCCGGTTTTTCAGACCGTCTGCAAAACCGCAAACCGTCTGAAAAACAGGATGCAAACCAGTGCAGTGGGAACATGCCCTAAGGGTACTTTACACGGCAGAGACCAAATACCGGCGGGAAATACCAACCAGTATTTGGTCTTTTTTGGCACACAGAGGGACGGCTTTCGTCCACAGTTTGCGGATTCAAGCCGTCCCCCTTCACACTCAAATGTTCATGTTCTGCCCGAAAACCAGGCCGAAGAATGAACATGTTCTAAGTTTTGTAAAACAGACTGAAAACCTGTGCTGTGGGAACAAGCCCTAAATGTTGTTTAAAGCAGCTCAGGTAACATGCTGCTGCCCTAACTGATCCACTGAAAGTAAGCAAAATCAGAAGAGCAATGCATTTAGTAATTTTTTTTTTTAACCTTTGCCTATATGTTTAAAGCTAATCAATGTGTTGAGAATACCCCTTTAAAGACAGTCCAACATACCCCAAAGTTAGTAAGAGGAGTCAGTCTCTTGAATTTTTACTTCAATACACTTTAGTTTAAGACTGGTCTGAGATGCAGCAGTCATCATAAATCGCCCATGTCTACAGACAGGCTGTAGGAATGTTGCTGTCACATTATTTCCATGTCCCAAGCGTTGAATATGCAAATCCATGATATTGAATAGGATACCGCTGCTGTCCTTTCTCCCTTGGCTCACCATGGGTTAAAGCTACACTTTATTTTGTCCAATATAATAATAACTAGTGACAGTATAATATGGGGTTCGGCCATGTTCACACGGCTTATTGCCGGCGTAATCGCGGGGACGAATTTCACCCGCAATTATGCCAGCTGCCGTGTAGCGGGGGCGGGGCCAGCTGCTCGCCGACCCCATAGACGACCATTATCCACGGCGCGTATCCCGCCAGGATAATGTGTATGTCACTTTTTCCCCGCTCGCCGTATTTCGCGAGCGGGGAGAAGAGACGGAATCCATAGTTCCCTTTGGGAAACTTAAAATTACCGA